>JACXIL010000272.1:0-14832 GCA_014737365.1 Bombus soroeensis | reverse complement strand
TAGTGGTTAGTGTTCTGTTTATGTTGATTATAATAAAGCACGTGGTAAGATATTTCAAGTAAGCAACACCAGTAAAATTTTCAATGTCTCAGTATTTTTTATAAGTTAAAGTCATTTCACTTTAATTCAGTTCTCAATACTTCAAATGTTCTCGCATCGCTAGGATAATCAGGAATGATTAATTTAAAATGATTTAGAAATATGCTAAAAACTTATTACAATTTCTTGTATATATGTACACATGTATTGTAAGTATATATACATAAATATTAATATACAAGGTAAAACTATACAATTTTACGTAAAATAGAAATCAATTGAGAAAAACAGAAACCAATAGAAACTAATAAATAATAATGAGTAAATCGACGAATTCCAAAATTTGAACAACTCTGTCTCGATGCTTTTAGAGTCTATATTATCACTCGGCACTGTTACATTTTAATATTACTTCAGCTAAGATAATTTAAAGCTTCCTGGAAAGAACTGTGTCCAGAGAAAAAAGATCTCCGACGTTTCGCCAGCATTGCAACTGGCTTCAGGATATCACACTAATACTCGGAAGATGAAGTAATTAATATATGAATTAAGACCTCTGTGATTTTGTTAAGAAACACTTTTGCTTTCGAAAAATGAAAGTAATTTCAATTATTAAGTGTTCACCATTATTCATTTTTTAAACATCTCAATTAGGCATTCTTTTCCTAGGTTCTAAAATTGTTGGAATAACAAACTTCATTTTTAAGCTAAAATCTCTCTCGCAATTTTTATTCATAAGATTATAGTTTTAAGATTAGATAGTAATCTTAAAAAAAACCTTGAATGAAATGTTTCCAAAACTATAATTCCTGCAACATATTAAATATTAAATAAGTATATTCCAAGAAAATCCCTACAAAACCCATTTCATTCATTCAATGCGTATAAAATTCAACAGGCACTTTTAAACTCACAATATTATCAGATAACGATACCAATAGCTGCAATCATTTTCAATTCAATCGCACAATCATTTTCAATAATATTTAAACTTTGGGACACAGTCGTTCAATTTTTAAATTGTTCACCTTCAGAATAACGAGTCCATTTATACGCACAGTCAGAAATGTGACAAAATTTTATTGGTTAGCAGTGTTCCCGGTGATTCAATTGAACCAATTCTTGAAAAGATTTATAATAAAAGTTTACTCGTGGCTATGTATGAGTCGATACTGCTGATAGCTTTGACACGAAATTGCAATTATCGTAACGTTACGCAGACGACTTGTGTTTATATATTTATGATGCAACTTTTTGTGTAAGTGTTGTTTGACACTATTTGATTACACGTATATATACTAGCGTCCATAAGTGTGGTCAGTTTAGGAGTAACAGTAGATACTTAAATTTGACCAAAGCGTACAGATGAATGATGAATTAACTGAAAGCAGTATTTACTATCTTTTTATGAAATTGGTAAATTGGCATGAATTTAGGTTGGTTATTAAAGAGCATATAGCAATAATATATGTTACTATTTAATATATATTCTACCACACATATTTGTTATTTAAATGGTACTAATTGTATCAACATTAGAAGTCTTTCTATCAGTTTAGAAGATCCTTCTTAATCTGACTTATGATTCAAAAATCCAGAAATCTAAAGATAGAAAGTTTACCAAGTAACAAGATGATTCTAGAAAGTTTGACAATTACAAACATCAGCTTTACTACGATACTACATATCACATTTTAAAAATTAATATCATCCTGCCATAATGTTTTTATATATTCTATTGTACTCTATTGTATCTTATATAATCTTATAAGTCTATTCTTACATACGTAGTTAAGGTAATTATAAAGGTGAACGGTCATAATTTGATTTATCTGTAATTTTAGAATTAAAATATATTTTGAATTAAAGAATAAGCAAGTTTCTGGATATTTTTGTATAGTAGTGTATATGTATCATACGTATTACCACGTATGGGATTTAATGTTTTCCATTTGTCGTCATTTCGTCTAACAAGGAGCATCCAATAGAACGAACAAATAGAGAAGGAGTGGACGAGAAGGAGAAAAAATGGAAAGGATTGCACAATTTGGCGCGTGACCGCAGCCTGGTGGAACGCTCATGCACGTACAAGCGCACGAATATGCGATTTATCTCGTATGTGTCGCGTGACGGCTAGATTCTATTTTATAGGTGACTGTGTAATTCACGATATGGTTGTCGAGTAAAATATATAACATAACCTAAATGGCTTGCGAAC
Source organism: Bombus soroeensis (assembly GCA_014737365.1). NCBI lineage: Eukaryota > Metazoa > Arthropoda > Insecta > Hymenoptera > Apidae > Bombus > Bombus soroeensis. The sequence goes on along the minus strand of JACXIL010000272.1, from coordinate 12,575 downwards.
TTGCTTTCGCGTGTTTCATGCATTTTTGTGTTGATTGTTTCAGGTTTGATGAGGAATTTTGTAAATATTTTATCTTCTAGGTTCTTTTTTTCTTTTCCTTCTTCAAATATTGATTATTTAGATAATTAATTGATTATTTATATATGGTTTATTCCTCGAGAAGAGAAATAAGAGAAAAAGTCATCGTACGCAAATTAGGAATCAACAAAAATCTTGATCCTATTAATTTATTAACCGAATTAAAATATAGACGACAATACACAGAATACATAGCAGGAATTTCATAGATCAATTTTGTTGTTTTATTAGTCTCACATGCAAATGGAATTATATAAATCTTTAATAGAACCGTTCAGTAAATTTGAAATACGTGTAATTGGGAAATTAGTAAAAGCTACCGGAAAAATATATAGCGAAAAAAACAGACATTTTTGTATCAAATCATTCTGAAAGGTGAAAATGGCATCCAATCAATATTTCAAATGGTTTCAAAAAAGCATTAATTATACGTACAAGGTCGTAAGTTATAGGACACCAGTGCCTCCAGAAGTTAAACTGTGGTCGTTTAAAATTCTGCAAGCTTGGCTTTCAAGGAACGCAATATAAAAAACTATATTTCTGATTATCACCTCTGAATTTATAATACAATCTTACCATATCAACTTCAATGTAATATAAGAGTTGTTTCACTTAATTAAAATTATTCGTAGTGAGCATGTGTTTAACAGGAAACTTTTACTTCTTAAAGTCAAAGATTCTTTTGTAAGATGTATAGGAATAATGTACTGACCGCTCATGTTTTATTTGTGAAAGAGGATCGCGCGAGTTTAAAAGTGTGGGCCAATTACTGTACAGGTAAAAAAAGTATTTCTAATTACGATTTGAAAAAGTGAAAAATATTATATTCCTTATGTTCTCCTAGATAAAAAAAATTGTATAATATAGAATATAAAAATAATGTATAGATTATATATAATAATAATATGCATAAGAGCACGCCCTATCGATTTCAGTGAACGTGAACTATGTTGTCCAGGCCAATATTCTGAATTATCTTTTCCTGTACATGTTTCAAAGATATTCACAAAGAAACTTCAGTTGTATTTAATTTCCATTTTATTTTCTATTTCAATTTATTTCACTTTACGTTTAATTACTCTTCATCCTGGTATATAGTTGGTCGCGTTTTTATATAGGCCAACCTAAACTTAACTCATTCATGCTAATTATCTTCAGTACACTCAATATATATAAATAAAAAGTGATAAATCTATAGGTTATAAGTTGCGTCATCTCTTTTGAAAACAAGAAAATTAAAATGTTACAGCGTCCATCCTATTCGCTAGATTTAGCATCGTGCAATTACTTTTTGTCTCCGCGGCTTCAAATAACAACGAGGGGGAAATGTTATAGCTTCATTCAAAACGTGCAACAATTATTTGATGCATTAAGGGGATCTTCTAGTCTAAAGGCATGAATTTTAGGTATTTTTTTAGGTGTAATAAAAAAAACAATATTTCTGCTATCCATTATTTTACAAGATATTTGTTAATGTTTAAAGAATACATGAAAAAAAAGTGAAAAAATTAAAAATTCAAAAAGTTACAGGCTGATGAAGTGGGTGGTGTCAAAAAAATGGCGCGCGATGTTTCTCACGATTGCAACCGTTATTAGTAATCTGAAACAAAAAAAAAAAAAGAATTATTAATCTAGAGGAATACTGCTATCGTATTAACTAACAAAAGATTGAAAAAACAATTTTTTTCGCAAAATTGCGACTATCTGAAAAAAGCTTCCTCTACCATTTTTTTATCTTTCCGAATTTTTTAATAATAGTAAAAATTGAAAATTTGTTATGATTCTAGTTAGTACGATAAAGAAGTGTATAGGGAAGACTCGCACTAAATTTCAACTAAATCGGTTCAGTAGAACTTGAGAAATCATGACAAGAATTTCGAAAAAGTAATTTCGAGAAAAACGCGTTTAAAGTTTCAGGTTAAGTTACGCGCAGTATAAGCCATACAATGGTACTTTATACTTACATTTTTTCAAAAAATGTAAGTATAAACTTACAAAAGCATTTTCCTTAGACACACCACATCATAGTTTTCCTCTGCAGCATCATTGCCACGGAAATGACATTCTCTCTTCTACTATCTGATCAACGAGTTACTTAGCATCTTGGCAATCGAGTTCATACTTCACGCTTTGACAAAGAGTTCGACTTAGACTTCGGAATAAAGTACACTTGTTATCCCGTTGACCGCGGATTCGTTATCGAACCTAAGACCATTGTCGTTAGTGTCTAATCACCGTGGTCACTTATCATTATCATAATACCCATACTTGTATCAATCCTTATTTCCTTCATGTAAACAATTTTAGGCTTATTTTGTAATCATAATTTGAATTTACCCAAAGTTTCGTTTCATGATTTCGATAAATTGTCTCTCTCTCTCTCTCTCTGTTTTTTGAAATTAAACTAGAAACTTTTGATTTAAAAATATTTGTGACGTTTAAGCAGATTAGGTTTTCTTAGGTATGTTCTATTTACAATACTCTACACATTATAATTTACAATTTACGATTAATATAGGAGCCGTGATGGCAAATCGTTTGTCCGAGATAGAAGATTGGAACGTACTTCTTCTGGAAGTTGGTGGCGATGGAAGCATTCTTTATGATATTCCTGCTTTTTCGGATAGTCTGCAGCTCACTGATATTGATTGGGACTACCGAGTGGAACCGAATGAAAATTACTGTAGAGGTAAATAATATTGAATAATACCTAATTATCACAATAATAAGTATTTAATCACGAAAACAATACTGCATTCTGTAATCATGCATGTGTAACGCTTTATTTTGTATGTTGACAAAAGTGAATTGGGAAAAAGCAGATAGATAAAATCGTGAAAAGATTGTGACATGCAATTTATGGCAATGCGAATGTATGAAGCGACCAAATAAGTACAGCATTTTAAAACAGTGGTACACCGTCATTTTTCAATTCTAATGAATATTTGCCCTACAACTACCAAAGGTGTCAAAATGACGGATCTAAGACTTTCTTCTCTATCAAAATTAACTCTGCCTTCTATTAGGTTGTCCGGAAAGTGTCTTTCTTTCACAAACGTGTTTTTTACAACAGTGTACCTTCATACAAACGTGAAACCAAGTCTGTGAAATGTCGCAGTGTTTATCTCAACAGAATAAAATGGATCGTACGTAATTCGACAAAATAATATAAAACAAAACACGTTGTGCATCTATTATTTTCTCATAAAATGAAAGAAACTTAACATTTAGACGTCTAATATTTAGACGTACATTTAATTGTATAGATCTATTTAGTTTAACTAATGTCACTTGAACTATACTCATTTATATATTGAATATTCAGGTACGTTTGACCAGTTCTAATGTTGTGAAACACTAACATCACCTTAACCGCTTCTTTTTGCGCGAAGAGGGGAAAATGCATTACGCATACCCAGTAGCCTGTGCCATTGAGTTATGTGGGAATTGACAAGATGGTAGCGCCATACCCACTAAAAACCCCTCCTTATCTTTGGCTACTGAAACGGTACTCGAGGTTCCAACCCTAGAATTACCATAAGGCATTACTTCAGGCATGGCCTCTACTTAAGCGTACCTATCGTTTTGAAGTTGGGAGGGTCTATCTTCTCCGTCTTCCTCTCCTACCTGTTCTGCCTTCAACTTCCTTCTCCTTGGCCTGACGTGCCTTCATCGCTTTGGTGCAGAATCGCGTGAATCGTTGCCAGAGTCCATCCTCACTCACTACCTTCTTTATTACATCATTATCTAACTTCATCTCTGTTCCAGAGTCTGTTTCAAGGGCAGCTCTTTCCACTGGCCACTTCGAACATTTAAATAGCACATGCTCGGCATCATCCTGATCATCCCCGCAGTCCCAACACCTTGTATTTGACTTTTTGCAGATTCTATACCAGTAATGATTGAAAATACCATGACCGGTAAAAAAGTGTTGGATCTGCTTTCAATTTATTTGTCTAATTATCAGGATTGTATAATGCCCATACCGTCCTCCACTGATTCTCTGTCTTCTGGTTATATTCTTCACGCATATGCTGCACGTCCTGTCCGTTTAGTGCAGCAAGGCTCTTCTTCAACGCGTATTCCTTCGCCCACTGCCTGGCCTTGATATGTCTGGGCATACTGCCCGTCACAACGCATAGGGCCACGTGGGATACCGTCCTGTATACTGTTGATGTGCGTACTAACGCGGCTCTTTGTGCTCTTTTCAAAATATTTCTATTCTTCTCAAAGCTCAGGGCAGATCATCCCTTCTCGGGTCATCGTGCAATTGAGGCGGCGGCCAGTGCCTCGTTGGATCGATGACCCTTTATCCGATTAGGCCCAGATGGTTCGAGCCTATATCGTACTTCCGTCCCTGCTAGTCGCCACCCGAAAGTGGCGGGACCACGGCCCAAGCTAACTGCAATCTTTTTTTTTTCTTTTTTTTTTACGTGGAGAAATCCTCATAGACACTTCGCTGCATTCTTAGGAAAGAAAGCGGAGTAGTGTCGGACTCTTACCAACTAAAACTCCTCGATGGCCTACCTACGCGTTTGACCGAAATGTTCCGGAACCTCAAGCTAACTGCAACTTTTGTTTTATTTTTCGTGGAGGGAACCTTCATAGGCGCCCCGCGTCCTCCGGGGAGAGGGTGCCGAGTAGTGCCGGATTTGTACCGGCTAAAGCCTCCGCGGTAGCCGTATTTGGCGCATGGCCAACCTAGCAATAATCTAACCCTAACCTAAATCGAAAAACGAATCTATCATTGAGTCCAAAGAAATGTAAACGTACGTGTAAACGAAATGTAAACAACCAATCGACGTGACACATTCGATTATTAATTACTTGCGACGCTTTGGATGCACTTTACCGTAAACTGTGCTCACAGCAATGGAAGGTGGTCGTTGCCGTTGGCCACGTGGCAGAGTGCTTGGAGGCAGCAGCACGATAAACGGTATGGTCTACAGTCGTGGTGCCAAACGAGACTACGATATCTGGGAGCAGCAAGGAAATTCAGGATGGTCCTACAGGAATGTCCTGAGGTATTTCAAAAAATCAGAGAACAATAAGAATCACAATTATACCGAGGCACCGTATCATTCGTCCGGGGGTTACCTAACTGTCCAAGAACCACCATTTCACACTCCTCTGGCCGCTGCATTTGTTCAAGCAGGAAAAGAAATGGGTTACGAGAATAGAGACATTAATGGAGAATGGCATACTGGCTTTATGAATCCTCAGGGAACCATTAGAAATGGAAGCCGGTGCTCCACGGCAAAGGCTTTTCTACGGCCAGCTATGTCGCGCAAGAATTTAGACGTCGCAATGGGAGCCTACGTTACCAAAATTTTAATAGATCCGCCGTCGAAGCGTGCTGGCGGCGTAGAGTTCGTTAGAGATAGAGAGACGTTGCGCGTTTATGCCAGCAAGGAAGTGATCGTTTCCGCAGGAGCTATCAATAGCCCTCAATTGCTGATTTTGTCAGGAATAGGACCTAAGGAACATTTATCGGAACTCGGGATTCCAGTGATTCAGGATTTAAGCGTGGGCCATAATCTTATAAAAGTGGGCAAGATCATATAAGCCTGGGAGGCCTTACGTTTTTGGTGAATGATACAGTTTCGCTTGTACAGAGCAGGTTGAATAATATTAGCTACATCCTAGAATACGCCATATTCGAAGACGGACCTTTGACCAATTTAGCATCTATAGAAGGAGTAGGTTTTATCAATACGAAATATGCGAATGCCTCTGACGATTTCCCAGACATACAATTGCTTTTTTTCTCAACGGGATAGAACTCTGACAGCCAGAGACGGATTCGTGGATTGAACAAAGAATTCTATGACGACGTATATGGAGATCTTGACGATAAGGACCTGTGGAGCGTGTATCCCATACTATTAAGACCGAAAAGCAGAGGTGTCATCAAGCTTCGAAGTAACAGTCCTTTCGATTATCCATTGATTTATCCGAACTATTTTGACAAAGCGGAGGATATGACGACACTGATCGAAGGAGTTAAGTTTGTGCTTCAGATGAGTAAAACTGCTCCATTTAGGCGCTACGGGAGCGAACTGAATCCTAAACCATTTCCTGGCTGCAAGGATATTCCGTTCTATAGCGATTTATACTGGGAATGCACGATCAAATTTTATCCTCAGATTATATTCATCCTGTTGGCACTTGCAAAATGGGGCCTGATTCAGATTCAGAAGCTGTGGTAGATCCTCGGCTTCGAGTTTATGGAGTTACTGGACTACGAGTTATAGATAGTTCGATTATACCAAGTATAATCAGTGGTAATATTAACGCACCGACTATCATGATCGCAGAGAAGGGTTCCGATATGCTAAAGGAGGAATGGTTGAATGAACAGAAATACGAATAGTTGCAGTTATAAATTAACTTAAAGCGACTGCGAATTTAACTGTCTAAATTTAACTAACGATATTATTAGTGAAAGAAAAGAGTCTGCGAATTGTCTGTAGTACCAACATTATAAACAAAATTAATTGTAGCGGTAACGATAGATTTCAGAGTTTTTAAGATTGCTCAGGAGAGTGTTCTTCACAACACACGTTAAAGTCAAAGTAATCAGAGGTGATTACCCTGTTGTGAATGATTACCAAAAAGCTTCCGAATCTATACATGGTGTGCGCATAAACAGGAGAGAAATAGCTACAAAATGTCGATTTTGAATTGCCTTTGATTTACGTTAGACACGATGTCATGCGGGCATACAAGTAGCTGTTGTGCTTCAATGTTATGTTTACGAATCGAAATTTTACAACATTTTAAAGATAAAGCTCTATCAACTATCATAATATAGCGAGGCAATATGTTTCCCGCCCGAGCAATGTCTTTCTCTTTTGAAAGGATTTTGAATGTTTCATCTCCTTTACATTATCGTTACCCGCTTCGTTGCCTTCAGTATTCGAGATTCTACTGTCCTCGTTAATTAGACCTTTCGTTTGTTTTTACAATCGTTTAAACTTTTTATGATTAAGGTTACAATTAACGCGTTATAATTATGGTCAACTTGTATAATTAAGGTCATATTTAAGGTGTCCCAGTAAACGCTCTTAAGAAATGCATGTCACCCTAGAAACGTGTTACCTCTAGTGTACTACGCAAAAATATAGCGCCGACGGAATAGAAACGGAAAAGTGTTCCGCTTTTACTTATTTCAAACGTTGCGTTGTGATATGTAGTATATATCTAATAGTAATAATAATATAATAACAAGTATTGTGATATCTAATCTATCATTAGTAATCTTGCGAACGAGGTAGAGCTGATGAAATATAGCTATAATAAAATAATGAATTTATGTTTGAGGATCATAGAAAATAACACGGTAAGTCTATTTTTGTTGACTTACACATTTTTATGGTTAATATACTTATGTAGTCAGAAAGACTCGTTAAATCCAAAGATACAAACTTGGTTATTTAAGAATGGCTGATAAATCCACAATGTTTCGCAATGGACCAATGGCATGCTGATATGATAATCAATATCTTTGAAATGTTGGAGGAAATGGTGAAGAAATACATTTATAATTTAAGTTATTTAATATTAAAATCGTATAAAAAGAGAGAGCTTGGCAATATGAAATTAATTAACAACGTATCGAATTTAAAAGTTGCCTCTCCGTAAAATATGAAAAATGTGACACTATAATTTTCTCCTGTGATTTTCATTTAGGTGCCATCTCTTGATTTAAGTTGTAAATAGGGTAAATAGATTCGTTCCATTTTATGATAAATTATCCGACTATCTGTATTATTCCTCGAATGAAAGTATCGTATAACCTTGCTTTTGGATGTATTGTACAGATTCTCCATCGGATCTGCGATATCAATAGCCCATATTAATAGAATTTGGAACAGCACGTTTCATAGCTTTGTTCATCAAATATTTCGTTCAACTTATAGTGTCAAATTTTACAATGTGGTGATCTTAAAGAATTGTTTAACCTAATGTAATACCATTGTAATGATTATACAGATAAAATCATAATATAATAAGACAATTGAAACATATGTAACGCGATTTTCATGCCCCTTGGACGTAACCGCATTTATGCTGTAAGCATACCTTGCCTTACGATATGAGCGATGAGCGCGATAAAAGATGATCTTCGGTCTTTCTAGAAGCATCAAGATAATCGACAAAATTATTTTAATGGAAGAGTACCGTCACTATGTTGAACTTACCGAGAAAGTTAGGGGAGAGTCGAATTTGAGTTAACTTTCATACGCTTCTAGAGAATTTTTTATCTGATATGAAAGTTAAGAATTCCTAGTATCCTTGATAGGCACAGTTGACGTTGTGAAAACAATCAAAATACACTTGTTTTTATTAATGTACGTTGGCATTAATATCATGTAATTTTGTAACACAACTGTTGTAGACAATTAATTAAGGTCATTGTGATTAATGGCATCTGGATTCTTGTCTCTCGGCGTTTATTTAATTTGCATAAAGTTGTATTAAAATAAAATTGATTGTGATCTAGTAGACATATTTCGCCATTTTTATGTAACTTCTTCGCATCTGGAAAAAATAGAGATATATATTCGATTCAATTCAGTTTGTTTTATGCATTTATTAAATGGAAAAGATAAGGATAACAAAAATTGGCATTACCAAATTGTATTTAAATATATTATTTTACTTAAATTTGATATAAATTTTGTCTAACGATAAGTAGTCAAAACACTAAATAATAATAAATGACCTTGGGAGTATAATAAGAAATGTAATATGTATGCATAAGATAATAACTAAATAATTTATGTTGTATGCATAAAAGAAGTCGGAATAGATATTTTAATTTTCATAGAAACGAAATAATGTGTACTTGAATTAACTATTGAACAGCTGATCGCCTAGCAGAATTTTCATATTTCAAAATTAATAAATTTTTAATTTTCCTCTTAATCTTTCTTTATTCACTAGTCATATAATTTACGTATAAAATATTACATTTTTTTCTTGTTACCACATGTTCCTAAAGAATTGCCGTTCTATTTTCAAATTTCCTAACGCGTTATTCAATATTTTTAGTTCATTCATTGCCTAAGATTTCAAGAAATATTTTTCATCTCAAGATACATCATTATACGTTATATTTTCTACTAAACCGTCAAAGGCAAAACTTTCGCTTATTCATTCATTTCTTTATTAAGATATTGCAATATTTATGAAAATGACGTTTCGCATAAATTTTCATTTGGCAATTTTTGAATGAAACTACGTGTAACCCAGTTAATGATACATAATCAATTTACTTTTGTACATTACTGGAACAGTTGGGTTTGTTGGGTTGAACAGATACCATATAATTTGTACAGAAATGTGCATTTTGTTCAGTGATCATTTATTAATTGTATTTTATAATATACTTCATGCTTAAATAGAAATAGGAGCTGCAAATCAGTTTCGTTCTACAAACTTAAAGGGAAATTGAAGATATACACGGCATTATACGGAATGAGTGAACGATATGCGATATTTTTATTTCATGAATACTTCTTTTCACACAAGTATTTCTAACTTTACATTGAAAATATACAAGGATGTTATGCACATATAGAATGAAATTACTCGAGTGATTATTAACAGGTAGCAAATCATAATATTTTATGGCGTGATTTGAGATTTGATATATGGAAATATACATTCAACTTTACACAGTGACATAATTAAAAACAATATTCAACGAGAAAATTTAATATCTGGAAACATACTCAATTTCAAAAGTGAAATATTATCTTCCACTCTATGCTAGAAATAGATCCTGAAATTCTTGAAGAGATAAAATTTCAATTATATTTTATTAATAATTACACGTGAGTATGATTTTACATCTGTCAATTACATTGTCAGTATGTAATAAATATATAATATAATATAACATAATAAAATAGAACGAAAGACATTATAACGTAAAACAATATAACGTACCACAATATAACGTAATACTACATAACGTGGAAGGATATAACGTAATACTAAATAACGTAATTAAATATAACGTGTTATGATATAATAAAAAGTAATAAAATATAACGTAATACATTATGTTCGGAATTTTGAGTGGCCGTCCGTTTATGGCACAGTCAGGCCCATTCACTTCTTTAGGAAATTCCGAATTACATGTCCCCCAGAGTTGTAAACATAATGTTATAAATTTAATGACTCCGAGACAGGTAAAAAACCCAGGAAAGCACCAGCTGGAAGGGCACGATGAAGGGAAGAAACCCAACGGCTGCAAGGGAGAATCAGCAAAATCACTGCCTCACTGCAGAATCAGCTACCTCACATGTTGTAGCAGCACACTTGATATACAGCCATCGTGCAGTACGAGTTAAATACTAGATTTAGCACGGCAATACTTCACACTTCATCGCTAAGATCTACAACTAGTGAAAATAAAATGCTGGATAATTTTACCACTCGATTTATTTAATCTCTTCCATTTTGAACGTTAAGTCATTGAAGGTATGCGATATCGATCGATCAGTTTCACCTGACCGGTTGCTCTTTACCCGATAATTCGCAACACATTATGACGTAACATAATAAATAACATAAGACAATATATAATGTAATACAACATAAAGTAATACGTTATAATGCAATACTATATATCGTCATACTATATAAAGTCATACGTTATAGCGTAATAGTAAGTAACATAATACATTATATAGCTATAATACACCACATACTACTATATAGCGCAATTCGTCATAGCGTTACACAACATTAAGTAACAAGTTATAGCGTTATAAAATATTACGTAAAACAATATAACGTAATACGTAATATCGTTATACTACGTTACGTAATACCACATAATGTAATAAAATATAACGTCAGAAGTTATAGCGATATACCATATTTGGTAGTACTATATAACGGTATAGTATATATCGTCATATTATATAACGTTATACAATATAACGTAATACTATATAGCGTTATACTATGTAACGTTATACAATATAACGTTATACTAAATATGATAATACTATATAACGAAACAATACATATGATAATACTATATAAGGTTATACAATATATGGTAATACTACATAACGTTATACGATATAACCTAATACTATATAACGATATACTATATGACGTAATACTGTATAGCGCTATACTATATAACGTTATGTTATATAACTTTATATGATATAACGTAATACTTTATAACGTTATACTATATAAGGTAATGTTATATAACGTTATACTATACAACGTTATACGATATAACCAAATACTATATAACGTTATACTATATAACGTAATACTATATAAAGATATACTATATATGATAATACTATATAACGTTACACTATATAACGTTATACTAAATATGGTAAAACTATATAACAATATACTATATGAGGTAATGTTATATAACGTTATACTATATATGGTAATACTATATAACGTTATACTATTTATGGTAACGTTATATAACGTTATACTGTATGATGTAATACTATATAACGTTATACTATATATGGTAACACTATATAACGTTATACTATGTATGGTAAAACTATATAACGTTATACTACATATGGTAATACTATATAACGTTATACTATATATGGTAACGTTATATAACGTTATACTGTATGACGTAATACTATATATCGTCATACTATATATGGTAATACTATATAACGTTATACTGTATGACGTAATACTATATAACGTTATACTATATATTGTAACGTTATATAACGATATACTATATATGGTAACACTATATAACGTTATACTATATATGGTAATACTATATAACGTTATACTATATATGGTAACGTTATATAACGTTATACTGTATGATGTAATACTATATACCGTTATACTATATATGGTAATACTATATAACGTTATACTATATATGGAAATACTATATAACGTTATACTATATATGGTAACGGTATATAACGTTATACTGTACAACGTAATACTATATAACGTTATACCATATATGGTAATACTATATGACGTTATACTATATATGGTAACGTTATATAACGTTATACTATATATGGTAGCACTATATAACGCTATACTATATATGGTATCGATATATAACGTTATACTATATATGGTAATACTATATAACGTTATACTATATCTGGTAATACTATATAACGTGATACTATATATGGTAAAGTTATATAACGTTATACTATATATGGTAACGTGATATAATGTTATACTAAATATGGTAACGTTTTATAACGTCATACTGTATATGGTAACGTTACATAACGAAATACTATATATGGTAACGTTATATAACGTTATACTATATATGGTAACGTTTTATAACGTTATTCTATATATGGTAATACTATATAACGTTATTCTATATATGGTAACGTTTTATAACGTTATACTATATATGGTAACGTTACATAACGTTATACTATATATGGTAACGTTTTATAACGTTATACTATATATGGTAGTAA
>JACXIL010000271.1:0-32195 GCA_014737365.1 Bombus soroeensis | reverse complement strand
GATAGTGACAATTTCTAAAGGTAGAACGGTTTAACGTTTCTTATTCTTAACAGCAAGTATACATTTTAAGAGCAACATAATTTATGTAACAATTGAGACCAATAACACATATATGTAAGATATGGATACACTGTCAATAATTTTGGAATTTGATGTTTCAGGCGAGTAACAAATTCCTGACATATTCATCGAATGCAATATTTATTTGTACAAACATTATTTGACACAATTCACACATCACGCAATCTTACTTTTTTCTATCTTACTTACATTTATTTATCCTTTCATACGTGAAAATTATTATCGACAGTTAGTATGTATGTTAAACTTTATTTAAAGTCTATTGAGTTAAAGTTATTTAATTAAAGTTTATTTTACTCTATTTGCCAATATTCTAAACACTAATAGCACTCTTTAAAACGATTTATGTTCTAAACATCGTTTACAAAGTAAAATGCTCTCACATAATACCGTTTAGTCCAATAAACACAATGCCAATATTGAAGAGAATGAAATAATTGGTGTAATGAATATTGTAGAGAACGTTGAAATAGTTAATTTAGTAGAAGTGTATTACAAAGATGGAAATTTTGAACAAATTTTTATTGTAGGAACCTAAATTTCTAGAAGTAGTTCGAAATTAAGTCATGCATACACCCAATGCTTATCTGAGGTTCTAGGTGGGTGTAACAAAATATGTCCTGTAAATATTTACCTAATTTGTCTCAATTAAATGAAAGAATCCGTAAAATAGAGAAAGAGAGAATACACGGGTGTTACTACGTATTATAAGGGAGATGAGTGCACGAGTTAAACCTCCTCGCCTTTTACACATGGAAACGAGTTTTTAAAAGTTTTCCCTCGTGAAATTAATTCAAGTTATTAGCTTTTCGGTAGCACATGCCAAGCATTAAGAAAGTGGAGCACTGATTCAAATAAGGTATCATAGAACATAACATAAACAATAGCAGAAGAAGTGATTTAAAAAAGATGTATCAGTCTTATAAATAAAATTAAATCACTTTACTATGGTGTAGCCATACGTCTAGCTTTGAAATGATTCAAATTTTCTATAAAATTAAAAATTCATTTAAAAATTAAAAGTCATTTAAAATTATTGTTATGTAATGTATTGTATCAGTAATTATATGTATTTATATCTACTTATCAAACTAATATAAAATCCTTGTACATCTTACAATAAGGTTATTTTTATTTAAATAAATTGTATAATAATAAAGTATAATAAGATATTTATTTGTTAACATACAAATAAAAAATAATACTTTCTTTATGCAAATATAAACATTATTTCATACAAATAAAAGAACAGAGCTTTCGTTACTTTGACATGGTATATATATATTAATCTTCCAATGAAATTTTACAGCACTTAATTTTGATAAAAATTGGCTTTTTATAAAAAGTACGAAAATTTTCATAGGAGACCGCATGCGTCTCCTATATATGTACATGTATTATTATACGACATTAATATTTTATAAATAATTAATATTTTATAAGTAAAAAGAAGAAAAAGATGTTATAAATATAGATCCGTAAATACTTTATTAAACAATTATAACAAACATTCGAAACAATAATAATCTATAATTATTAATCTATGATAATAAATAACAATATAAACAGAAGAATAAAAAGAAATTGACGATATTTATATTAATTGTTAATCTCATTTGAAAGCGTTGAAAGACAAAATTGTAATTCATTATATTGCGAACTTGCTCTTTTATACTCTTTAACTTATCAGACCATTTTGTGGAACAAATCATTAGGAGGAACATACTGTATAAATAGTTTTTTATTTTTTTTAAGACGTCATATTAAGAATTTCTTCGAAACGTCAAGCGTAATATAATATCAACCTCAAGTAACAAAATATGAGTATAGTAAATGTTTTTTACACCAATGGTTGTATTTACGTCTTTCTTAAATTCATATAACATGATTGATCGAGTATAGACATATTCTTGTGTTTTGCAACTGCTTAATTAGGTGCTATCTGTTCAATATATACTGATTTCTAAATTAAGACAAGAGAACTAGGAGTCCTATAAATATCGTCACTCTAATAAAATGAATTGATTATAAACAGCGATGTGTATGCAATTGATTTGATATCGTTTCTCTCAGAATCAAACGTGTACATAACTTTCTTATATCTAAAATTAAACTTTTCTAATATTTACAACTGAACAGCTATCTCTGAGAAAGATTCATGAAACAAAATGATCAATTGATCCATCGGAAGTTTCTGTTGTACATTTTTAATACTAGCTACATTTTAATCGATAATTATAATGGAATTATAGAATGGAACTCTGTTTTTCTAAATCTACAAAGAACATGAAAATTTCATAACAATTCATTTATTTGACTAAAAACTGCATTTGATACTCATATATATATTTAATATAGTGATGAGATTAATTAATCAATCGTAAAGGTGCAAAAAAAGGTACAAATATATTTAACAAATAGAAATAGCAATTATATACGATGTAAGATAACTGCATGTTCTTCGTTGCACGTTGTTCACACATCCTCTGAACTCCCCTCTAGTTCCCTTTCCACTTTTCGGTTTACACATGGCATATACTACGTTAGTCAGTTCGGGTTCCAACATATAGGTATATAGAATCCTTTGAGAAAGCTTTTCAATTAATAGTTTATAGGTTATAATACATTCTGATGTCGTGACTGTTTTAATGTTTAATTGAATAACTTAATTCACAATACTGCGAACATGGGTCTTTAATTTTGTTTATCTTTAATTGATTTCAGCAGTTTTATATAGAGATGCGTATTTTGTGTTATTTGGTCAAATTTGCTGTTGTAATTACGTAGAGAAGTTAGATATAAATATATATATTTTGTACATCATAGAATTTACATCATTGTAAAAAATTTACATATGTATAAGATATACATAACCTGTAAGGTCCCTCTTCAAGAAGCTCCTTCATTGATATTGAAAGTTTCGTGTTCTTACAGTAAGTTACATCTTCTGTATTGTCAAACTGCACTGCATTGAACTTTATATTCTAGGAACAACTTTGAAGTATTTACTTATAGCTCTATTTGTCTGAGAAATCGTTTACAACCTAACCCCTTTCACCTTTCCGGAACTGGTCTAAATAAAAATTCCTACAGTATACACGGTATGAAAATACACTTCTATCTTCGTTCGGCTGATCAGAAGTTCATGGCTCTTGTGCTTGCATGAGCATATATTATAAAATAACAAGAGCTTTCAATGTTATTAGATCATTATTTTACCGACACTCTCGTACGCTTTTAATTCAATTAAAACTGACATCATTTTCCGATTTCATTGTTTCCACGAAATATATGAAAATATTCACTCATCATACTGTGGAAATATGCAAGTGTGCAAATAATGAAACGTTAACTCTCGTTAATATTTTTACAATTAATTATTGCTATGCGTATTCGCAGAGTCTCATACGAATGGTTTTGTACAAAATTTAGCACGACTATTCGGTGCAATGAGAAGATCGATTCAAAGCAATATTGAAACTCTGGTTTGTAGAACGGTGGAATGCTGAACAATAGAAAACGGTTAGTAAACCAAATTACTGGAAGGTTTTAGAGTTAAACAAGCACTTTCTGTTTGTTGAAAGATTGGAATTTTTAGACAATGCGGTTAATGCTTCTAAATAGTTGTACAGAGAATGCTTTATAATAATAGACTTGGTTTGCCTATATAATCAGATCTTATTTCTGAAGAGTAGATACATATATATGTATTGTTTTCATGAATTATTTTTGGAATATAATACTATGCAAATACATAACGTAATTAATAATTACTTTTATATGATTACTGTGAAGAAATCATTTACGAAATAATGTTTCTTAATAAGAAAAACAGAATTTCAAAATCCATTTAGACACAATAAATCTGAAACATTTAATAAAAGGATAAAGAAACATCTTAATAAAAAATTTTATAATAAATTAACTTAAATATATAAACTAACTAATAAATTATTAATTTTATTACTTTATAGTAATATATAATGTATTACAATAAGTATATATATATATATATATATATATCTTTATGTATTATATTTGTATGTATTTATATATATGTATATAGATTAAATTACTTGTTATATTTTTAATAATAATTCTGTAGATTTATTTTTTCCATCATCCATAATATTCACAAATAATATTGTATTATAATAATTATTAAATATTAAATATTAAAATGTATAGTATTAGTAATATTCTATAATTAATATAAAATATTACTAAAGAAATAAGTATACGACAGCTTTATTTCTTTATAGATTCTTTAATAATAATAGATATTTTTAATAATAATTCTGTAGATTTATTTTTTCCATTATCCATAATATTCACAAATAATATTGTATTATAATAATTATTAAACATTAAATATTAAAATGTATAGTATTAGTAATATTCTATAATTAATATAAAATATTACTAAAGAAATAGGTATACGACAGCTTTATTTCTTTATAGATTCTTTATAGATTTAAAATAGAATGAAACTTCATTCTATTCATGAAAGATCATATGGTTTAAATGAAAGTCCTTATTTATATTCATATAAAAATTGCAAACTTCTCTTAGGAATATATGAAAGTTATCAAGTTAATTACAAAAAAGCGATAATTGATTTATTTTATGTAAACTTGTTCGTAATTTGTTCGTATCACTTCACAAAGGAATTAGTAACGGTATTAATCGAATATTGTTTGAAAAATTTCTAGATAATAAGAGAAGAATAAAAAGGAATTCTTCAGACGGAAAATTAATTACTATGATGTAGAACAAACATAGAAGGATAGCCTCGAAGGGTGCAGCCCGCCGGTTGCCACTTGTCACAGTGCCTAGCGTCAGCGACGGACCATAGTGTAACCGGACGAATAGGACAAGGGCATCTATCTGTGGCAAAATGTTGACGACTACTATTCCAAGCTTACGAACGAGGAAATTTTCCACAAAGTAACTACTGAGCACTTGGATGACACGTTCACGCTGTCGTTAATCAAATTTCAAACATACAAATCGCGTGTTCTTGCATCACTTATTTTAATAACTATTCCATACAGTATAGGATTCCAGTATGGAATTTCAAGCTTTTCCCACTTTGTAGTAATATCTATCACAATAAAATTTAAATGTTCTAATTTCGTCACTACTTATTTTTTATAAAGTTTGAAATTATTTTTTGTGTAAATACAAAATGATAGAAGATGAAAATGTGTATAATAAAAATTTTCTTTTCTCTTTTAACTCCAATTTGTATCTTTATCGTAACATTAAGTTACTTTTGTAAGATGTTAAGAAGATGTTGGAGTTTTAGAATTATACTTTCTTTTTCTAAGGAAATGGTGAATGATTATATACCTAAAATTTTCAAATTTATTTCGTTAATATTATTATATAGACGATAGATACAGGCATTAAGTACAGATACTTATTAGTAGAATATTTAAAGACATAAAAATGCACAGAATACATACAATCTAATATATAGAATATTATATATCCAAAGCATTCGTTATAGTATTTATTAGATAAAACAAATTTCTATACAGATTTCACTCCTGTAACAGTATTCACAAAAATATCAATTCGCCTAAATACCTGCAGTGTAATGGTATGCATAGTAATAAAAAGTAAAAAATATCTTACAATACACTATACCAAATTCAATATCAAATAAAGTAGTAGACAAATTTACAGTTTGTTTGTATAAACAATGGGTAAATTTTCCTATTGTTTCAATCGATAGTGTAGCAGAAGTAAATAGTGTTCCATTGAACAGTATCCGTTTCGTCTGTTTGTTTGAGTCTGCTGTCGTAATGTTAAATAATTGTTGTCAGTTCAATGAGTTCAGGTTGGTAGTTAGGCTGTTTCATTGATTTTCTAGTCGATAGTCTTTCTTTATATTTGTTTGCAAAGCGTTCTATTTCTTCTTTGACTGTTTTAATACCTAGAATCTGAGATTATCATTACGAAAATACCATGGAGTTTCATAATTGCGCGAAATATTATCGACTGCATCGGTTGTGTTTTCATAATTATCACCTGCTATTCCGCATAGTTCGATGCCAGTTAGGTTCAGATGGGTTTTATAATAACTTTGTATATTAATAACTTATTTCCAATTTAGAATTTAGCTGCGAGTGTCTTTCTGTCTAATACATGTGTATTCTTCTTGTTTTTATTTACTCTATCTTTTTCTTGTATAAGGTGTTTCTATGTCAGCCTCTTGTCTAGGTATATTCCGAGATATTTTACTATTTTCGATTGTGGTATCTTTTATCTTCTATTTTCTAGAATACTCTTAAAATACTCTCTCTTTTCTAACACTTTCTTTTTAAAATACTCTCACGTCTTATCCAGTGTTTCTTGAAGTATTTTTGATGCTCTTATTGTGTTTTTCTGGATTGCAAAGATGGCCGTGTCATTAGCAAATGTTAAGAGATTAGTTTTGGGGATAGTAGGCATATCTGCAATATAGATGGTATATGGAGTTGGTTTTAGCAAAACTGCGTCGAGGGACCCCTGCTTTTGCCTTGAAGATATCAGAGATTTCCCCTTGAATTTTTATTATGAAGCTTCTGTTGGATAAGTACGATTTGAGTAGGTAGTAGCAGAAAGTTAGCTTCTGTTTTTGTATAATGTATAATGTTTTGCGTAATAAATCATGATGATAGACTTTATAGAAATTTTTTTTCGATGTCAAGGAATACTGCTATACAGTACATTTTATTCTCGTAGCCTGCCAAAACTGTGCACTTATTCAGTTTTAGCGTGTTTGTTTCGGAAGCTAAATTGCTGGCCAGGTTTCTTTTTTGGATTTCTTCTAGAACTTTGCATATAGTTGGTAGGAGTGAAATTAATCTATACGATGTGGCTTGATGTGCCTTTTTCAGGTTTTTGTAACAAAAGGATTTGAGCGGTTTTCGATCGTCTTAGGAAGTATTTCAGTATACAATAATTTAAAACATAAACATAAAAACATCTGTGCATACATGTAGCACTTTTATGAAAATATAATCTTGCTTCTTTATGAGAAGTATATCGATAAATATCATACTAGCTATATAAAAAGGAATTAGAAAAGAAAATGAAATTATTCTATATTTGGCTGTAAAAAATGGCGATATATTTTTTTCGATAAACAGTTTTGTAATGACAAGTAGCTCTGTAAAAAGAGAGCTTGATAAATTTTGTTCCTGACCATGCAATTTACTATATAAAACGATTTTAACATATAAAATGTATATATATGTATAATAGAATTCTAAAATATAAAATTTGTATAGAATGCACAAATACGAATGCACTAAAATTTCGCGAATGATATATATTAGTATCATTATATTCTATATAACACAAACTAATTTTAAGTGAAAGTACCCAATTGTGAGAAACATTCATCGACATATACCGCTTTAACATTTTTCTTTTGTCTAAATTGATTGATTTCCGTCATGTTCAATGACAGAATTTAATCAAACATTAGCCTGATACGTTTTATTAGATCCCATCCTATCGTCTATCTAACGTTATGGAAAAAGCTATAGAGCTACGGGGAGCTTACTGGAGATGAAAACATCGCCGACACCACGCATGGGACTGGAAACAACGCTGGCAGGATATTACTTGAACAAGGAGGAAGAAAAGGACAAACCGATCCAGACACTGCCAGGCTTGGAAAATTCAACGTCGAACAACTTTTCTATTTATCCTTTGCCCTCGTATGTGAACTCTTAATGATGCTGAATTATTCATGAAAGACAAACTTTTCGCTTTCCTTCCACATAACTTTTTTTTCCTTCCTTCTGCTAATGCTTTCTCATTCTTCTATTCTTTTTGTATACTTCTGTTTGTTTTAAATTAATGATATATATGGATATAATCAAGTATTAAAATCCTACAAATATTTTTGCTTTGTGTTATTAACTTGTTAATTGGGGAAGACAACTTGAATGAAAATATATATAAAAAGATAGAGATATAAAAAATATATATAAAAATATATATAAAGAGATAGAGAGATTGCAAATAAAGAAATTATTATGTTTAGAAGATTGATAATTCAAATGATAGCTTAAACTGTCTTCGCCAATTAACAATACATTTTAAAAATAAGTTTTAAAAATAGATTATATCATTTTACACCCCCGTTCATAAATATTAGAACACTTAGTTAGAAAGAAGTAAGTAAACCTAAAAAATCATTAGGAAAGTACAAGAAGCTTTAATAAGAATTACTACCTCATATATTCAAGATCGACTTCATGATCGATCGGTGTCAATAACTTCACAAAACAACAGTGAGCACACTGAGCAGCGACGACAGCGATAGGCAGCATGTGGCTCGAATATCCTTAACTTGGACCAGGAAGTTCTTCTGCACGCGGCGTACTCTTCAAATTTAGCACCGACAAATTATCACTTATTCAAGTCGTAGCACTGCAGCACTCATTAGTTAGGCAGCACTTTCAAAATATTGCAGAACTATAATAATGTCCAATATCAGTTTTTCGTGACCGAATCCGAAATTTGACAGGTGAGTGGCAGGAAGTCATGCAAAAATAGGTGAAAATATTTCGAACATTAATTTGCAATGCATATATTATGTATAAGTAAAGGAAGATTGAAAAAAAGACTGAAACTCTTCCATACATCTAATATAAGACATTTTGAAATTTCAGTACTCTAATGGGACATGACTATCATAATAATATTGATAAAATTTTAAACTAATCTGAAAATGTATACAATGAGTGCATGATTACATTATGTTATAAATATTTATTGCAAACATATGTTTAGATATATATAAAAGACTAATATAAAGCATGAATAGCCATTATTCTATTGAATATTGAGGCTAATTAATGTAATGAATAATTGAGTGTTTATGATTACTTAATATGATGAATACTTGTTTAAGATTAAATCTTGAAAGATTACATATCTAATTTTCAGATCTCTTATAAACATTATCAATATATATGCACAATCGTGGTAATCGAGTCTCGTAACAGTACTAATGGAATTTCAAAATGTTTCGTGTAACATATAATGTATTTATAAAAGGTATCTATATGTGATCGAATACTTCCATGAGCCTGTGTATATTTCCAAGGACTAAAAACAGTCAAACCAAAGTTGAGTGTACATGCACCTTTTAATTCCATGATTATAGAGTTTTTTGTTAAGAAATGACCCAGTTAACAGATTAATCGTTGTTTTTAATAGCACTTTTTTCTCTTAATACATATTCATTGTTATGTAAGAATGATATAGAAAAGAAAGAAACACTGACACAGACTCCCACGGTAGCATTCAATCGAAAGTAATCGGTTTCGGTCCGAATTTGAAAAACTTCGACAAGAATTTTAACTGTATCGTGGAGAGAGAGCTTAATGAATTCGAAGAACAATAGTTGGAATTAGTTGTCACGAATGAATTTTATTGCATGATTCACAGTCATGAGTGACACGTCACAACTGACACGTTCTTGGCTATCGAAATTATTTCGTATTCGATCAATATCATCGAATTATTAATTTTCCAAAAGTATCAGTACAATTACTGAGGTCGTATATTCTTCGCTGTATTATGTTGTATTATCCATATATATATTTTAAGAATTTATTTTGTGAAGTATTCTACGACATTGTTTTCTGTATTTATAAACAAAACATACCTTTGTCCTAAAAAAGTAAAATATTTTTAATCACTAAAGCATGTATTCGTTATTTATGTCGATAACTTTCAGTTTTTGATCATTTCAATTATTATAACTCTTGTTGTATTTAGATTTCAAACTTTTTATAGCCAACATGTGAAAATCAACTAATTATCAACAAATTAGTTCAATAAAATAATTGTCGAGGAAATACTATGCAATAAAGAAAGATACCATGAATTTTGATAAACATTTGTGTCAATGAAATTTGGCAATATTTCTCTCTATAGTGGGTGTAGAATCATAATTAGCTTATTTTCAAATTTTATATATTAATTAATTCATTTATTAGGTTGTTAAAAAAGATTATATTCCTATAACAATTACTTTAAAGAATTTATAAATGCTTCGCTTTCAAACTAAATAACTGGATAATGTTTATTGTTAATTTATTTATACAAAATTTATAACAAAATATTCACTAACACCAACATTATCTATTAAATCATAGCTAGAAATATGGCAAGAGACATGGTTGATTCTAATCTTCTGTTTCTTCAACAACTAGTTTACTGAATTTACAATTAGTTTATTCTCACATTTAATGAGTGACTAAAATTTATCAAAAATTTATATAGGATTGGAATTGACTTACAAACTATTTATTGAGAAAAAATTTTTGATTACAATAACGTTCTGATTAGTCATCCCAAGACTCCTTTTAACAAAATCGCCAAATCTTTCAGACCGGTAAATTTTGTTTCTCAACAATGGAGCTAAATATGTTATTTCGTTCCTTGGTGTATCCTGCCAGCTCCTTTTATAAAAGTACATATCGATTTTAGAGTTTCCTCACATAGTTTCCCTCGAGAATATTCTCAAATTATGTGTACACTTGGGAGCAGGTTCGAAAATTTTTACTTTCAAGGCGCATGTCCACTAGCAAGTAATTCGCGACATTTCTTGCGAGAGCGATTCTCTTGACGTGTGTAAAGTTGTGAACACATCTGAGACAGTGGCCGATATTCATTAGAAATCACAGATAAAACTTAAAAAAACTCAAGAAATACAATTAAAACGACACACCAATTAAACATTTATCATTAGAACTAAGTAAAAAAACACTTGTCTTAAATTCTACTTCAAATAAACGACTTTTACTTTTATCCTGATGATGAAATATTCAGAAATTCTGACTTGTATAGTCGATATAATTTTTAAGTCGTTGTGCCTTTACTTATATTTGTTGAATTTTTAAGAGATTTATCTAAATTATATTTCGTGTAGCAAAACTGACTTTCAGATATGCATTTTCCAATATCTCAAAAAGAGGCTTATAAGATTCTAGAATTATCCGGGCAATCGTATACGCGGGAGTACGAAATAGATACACAAAAGAATGGTACGAATTCCTATTATAATTAACCTGTGGACTTATTATAAATAATATTCTATATAACATATAACTGTATCTTCTTTAATATATATACGTTTCACTTAATTTTTAATTATTTTATACATACCTGTTGCCAAAAGTTTCAGTGTTACATACAATCGTTCTTCTACCGAAAGAGTACGATACATTTTTGTATTACTTTTCGTTATCAGATGTTCTACAAGTTTCAAAAGATACTCAAAATAATTTGTACTCATATGTAAGAAATTATTGAGTACTATAGGATTTATAATTCTCAATTCGGATAATAGGGTTTCATAAACATCGAGCTCGCAACTTTTCAATATCCAACTTCTCAGCCGACTTTCTTTTTTTTCTTTTTTGAAGTAATTACTGTATACGTAGCAAGACATCGACAACCTGTCAAGCGAACATTTTGATCGACAGAAATAACAGAACTAAACTTTGTTGCAGCAGTTTGTACTCTGAATAATGTAGTCACCTCCGACATTTATTGAGAAGAAAGCTCAGAGATCGCTATCACCAATTATTGCAGAGAGTGAGTTGCAACATTATCTGTAGACAGGTTTACGCGTTTATGCAAGTTGCTGTTGCAAAATATATCGCGGTCTACTTACTAATGGACATGCATTCTCTCGTCTGGAGGAACAGAAACATGGTATTTTTCGTGGTTTATTTATGATGCTCACTTTCGCAGCGAAGAATCTATTTTTGAGAACGGGACTTTAGCAGCTAAAACGATTCCTTTCAATATTCTTAGCAGTATTTTTAAGTTTTCTGTGTCCATCGGAGTTTCAATAGCTGAATGCGTCATAAACGCGGTTATTTCTGAAGGGTACTTAGATTGTGACGCTTCGATCGATCGAGAGCCACCCAGAAGAAGTACCGCGACCCTCATCTAATAACATCGACGCCTCACACTCCTTTACGTATCGCTCACACGCTTTCCGCTAAAGGTGCTCCGCGCTTCGAATGCACGGAAGGGTAGTGAGTAACACCTTGTGAGCCAATATGCTAATTGGCCATCTTCCTGCGTTTGGTGAAAACCAATCAGCGCGTGTATTTCGAGTCTCCGTTTCGGGCTTTGCTGGAGACTTGGTCGAACCGTGAACATCATTCATAGAATCAGCCTCGTCTAATGATCATTCGAAACGATTAGTTCAATCCCGACGTATAATGAGAATAATCTAGAGAGAGACTTCAGAGAGAACAATTTCACACACTCTCTCATCTACGGTAATACCTTCTTCAGCAGACGAGGAAGAAAGAAACATTTCAATCTCTCGGCATTCGGAGAGAGCAGTCCCGTCTGTATCTCTCGACTCACCAACATCTCCAAACGTTCGTGGAAACAGAATCGTTCCATCAGTCGTAACGATCAGTTGACCGTCTTTTCAATCACATTCCTCGACTCGTCAATGTCTCCAATCGTTCGTGGAGATTTTCAACTGTAAACAGTATTTTCAGGCATTCGTAAAGTCAGATATCGGCTTGGTCAGTGAACTATCAGTGAACAGTCTCGTGCCGGTCTTTCAATTGCAATTAATGTTCGACACGCGTTCGCGGACGAGCGTGTCGTTAATCATTTGTAACGTTTAGTCGTATATCGCGCCGTAATAGTTGTATCGTATCGTATAATCATTCGTAGTAAACATTCGTAAATCTTGTCTGGGCAGTCGGAAAAAATTCGAAACCTTCTCATCGTTCGGAGAAGTACAATCCTCGGAGTCGTTGGTTGTTCATCGTGCATTCAATCACTGCTCCTCCTCGTGAATCAGGGTTAATTGTCAATAATTATCGTACGTAATCGTTTCCAAGATTAATTCTACGTGTAATAAGTTACTGTGCAGTGTCATTGATATCGGACATAAACGTACGTAACATGCACAAACACATACCTTCTCAGATAGGCAATAAAAGACTTGCCAAGTGTTTGCTATCCAATAGATCTTTCAGAGCCGTGTCTACTGAAAATTGCTCTGTGCCTACTATCTGCAGTATCTTTTAACTTATAAACGAAGTGACACTGCGATTATGAATGTGTAAGAACTTAGAGATTTGAAGGTGTATGATATTTTGGAAGAAGAAACGTTACTGGATGAATTCACTGTAGGCTATAGACGAATATATTTTAATAAAATATCATTACTTACGAAAGAACTTCGGACTGAAGATGCTGAATAAAGTATAATTTTGTATGAATGAACGTAACAGAAGTTCAGTGTATAATTGGACCAATTGTTTGTGGTTCCTGTATATGTGACGATTTTTTAGTGACGTTTATTGCAAAAGTTGGAATTAAGAATTTCAAAGGCACAAAATAAAGCTAGTTTGGAGTTTCTATTGTATCACCTCCACTACCGCTCTTCTTTTTTGCTTTTTCTTTTTAATTCTTGTGACACCTGTAATTTGTATATTCCAATAATTTATATATTTAGTTTTATTTATTTTATCTTACTGCACTTATCTCCTTTGTCAAGTCATAAATTTTTCGTTCAATCTATTCTACGGTGTATTCAAACTTCGCCCCAATTTCGTTAAAAACTTTATTATTTTTTCGTGATTTCTACATTCTACAAGGCAAAAGCAATTGAAGCGAACGTTTGGTTCTTCGATTCGGGACATCATGCTTGTAACCAACTCTCACGGTAACCATTTTCAGAATACGAAACTGTTTCGAATTGTGAAGGTAGTTCTTCGATAGCACTCTATCTTCATATTAGATAACATGTATGATCTGTGAACAAGCTACAAGTCATCGCTCTCTTGGACAGTTGCACGATTCTTTCGGACAGTCACTCTCAAACGCAATATCTACTTGCGATAAAAACTCTCGAGAGCAACTTGTGATAGTTTAATTCCCAAGTGAAAACGTGCCTTAACAATATACCAACGAAACGGAATAAAAGTAAAAAGAAAGAAGACCACGCGTTGCATGCAAATGAAAAGCGCGCAAAAGCCGACGAACCGAGCACTTCCTGCAGTATTTTTGCATGAAAATGACACCAACGTGGAATTGTTATTTTAGAATTCCGTCAGATAACCTGTCTTCAAATTTAAGTGCTATATCATCACTTAATCGAGGCTAAATTGGTTAACAAATGAATGATGCTCTGCAGACAGAATATAATTGATAACAAGCTTCAATGTGAACGCGTTGGATCTGAGAAGTTTTTGCATAAAGAACGCACCTAATAGCTCTTATTCATTTATGCTCTGTCTTTTTCCTCTCTCTGCTTCTTTCCTTTTCTATATCTATTCTTTGCCTTCTTTCTTTCTTTTCTTCTTTTTCTCTTTCTTTTATATTTTACCTTCTCTTTTTTTATTGTCTATTTAAGATCTCTATGTATATTTCTAGGATGCAACTATATAGAAACATATATTTCAATTGCTTTAATATTCCAATGTTAAATGTACACGGCTGAAGTTACCGAACTCAGGTGTTTTCGCAAGACAAGTTTTATTTCTTTATTCGTAAGAATTAATATTAATTATTACTTTCGTCATCTACTAACTATATGTATATAGTTATCTGAGATCAAACCAGAGGTCAAAATTAGATTAAAGAATTTCATTTGAGAAGCATTTTTTACATTTATGCACGTAAGTATATGAATTACATTGTTAATCTTATCACAAGTAACTTTCGAGTTTCTATAATGATATGTCGCTAAATACGTATGTTGCGTTCTTTTAGAGACGTGAAAATATAAAGTCACGCTTCGATATTGACCCATTAAGGACCTGCGTGAACTCAATATCTTTCTTAAAATTTGTTCTATTAATTTACGTTATTAAATTTAGTTTTTGAACATTGTGATTATAAAAAAAAGATTTCACGGAGATGTTTAATATCTTATTCGTTATTATTTCTTCTTTCATTTAGATACACGATTTTATATACAGTTTAAAGAAATTGAAGTACTTACAGCAACGTGCTAAAATATACTTCTTTTCTAATCATGGAAATCTTGTTTGTGCCTTTTATTGTATTTACATAGTCAATCTTCGTACGATACCGCATAACGCGCCTATATAGACAGCGGCAGTGTATCTTAATCTTAAATCATATACGTTTTTCAATAATGTTAAGTTGACGTAACTTTTAGGCATTATTTCACAATTTACATCGTAATGTATTAATGGATAGCTAGTTGCAACTTTATTATTTGCAGGTTCTTGATCAATTTTGCTCTTTCAGAGTCATTTCAACAGTTTGTGTTTTTTTTCATATCAATTTTTACACTTTTCCTGTCCCTTTTTCTTCTGTATCGTATGTCAATCTATCTTCATCTTTACTTATCTATCACTTCACGAATATTTTTCACGTTACCACAGCATCTCGCGAACATTTACTTTTTTGATAGATCTTCGTCCATATCCAAGCAGTAGAATCTTGATGGATTCGTTCACCATTTACATCGAACTAATATTGTGATGCAACGTCGAATATCAATGGATCGCGTTTCTGCTATCCGTATCCCTTAATGCGTTTGAATATGCTAGTGTAAATCTGGCTTTAATATTATTGTACTAACAGCGCGGGGAAAATGATCAGATAAGTGAATTGTAATATAAATGAGTTACTTACGAAAAATAGTAAAAATAAATTATTAGTAAAATAATTAATATCTTAATAATAAAAAGAATTTATAGGTTGGTAAATTATAACAGCGGGAAATTAAATATATGGTTCGTGTTTAATTTTATGGTACAAACTCATTGAATATAAAGTATTTATGAAATGTGTAAATCATATTCAAAATATAATAATTATCATCTATTATAATATAATAATTATCAGCAAATATAAATTATTAACATACTAAATATAACATATTTTTACTAAATATAACATATTCGCCTTTGTCCTAACTACGAGAAGATACGGGAAATCTGCTTTTCTCAGGAACGACGCTTCCCGCTAGCAACTTTCTCTCAAGGGCAGCTAGCATCCTTCTCTAACCACCAACATAGAAATTAACCAATTAACGGCAACGTCAATTTCCCTCACTTTCCGAACGAAGGCTTTTCTCGACGAATCCGATGATCTCGTGTCCTTAGACACATCCCATCACAGTTTTCCTCTGTAGCATCATCCTGACGGAAAGATACACTCTCGTACGCTCTCTTCAACGAGTTACACAACGTCTTTACGACCAGTGAATACTTCACGTCTTAACAAAGAGTCCGACTTAGACTTTGGAGGAAAGTACTTTTGTTATCCCGTTGATTGCGGATTCGTTATCGAACCTCAGACCATTGTCTGTAATATCCATACTTGTGTTAATAAACATTACCTTTATTGTACAACAACGAAGGCTAATTCCAGTGAAGATTCAATAAACATAACATCGTTTAAAATTTGTTATATACCAAGCGTTCTTCTATAATGTTAGAAACAATTACATCAGGTTTCACAAGTACTGACACCAACTGTTATTCCAATATAGTAAAAAAAGTCTATTTTTCTCAGAAATTAAATACGATTTATTAAATTATTTATAATAAGTGGCTAAATTTGGAAAACTGTTGCTATTAGAATGCAGATCGTTACACATTGTGCAAAAATTATACGAAAATGTGCAAGGGTAAATATAAATAAAATCACTCAAAAGGTGCAAAGAATTTTTAATTTTTAAGAAATTTACTAATAAGAGATATAGTGCCGATAAGACAAAATGCTTTTATCAATTGCAAGTAATAGTATAATCTTAAAGAATCTTAAAGAATCTTAAAACACTTTTTTAAAATAAAAAGATAATTTGGGTAGTGTTACTTTCAAAGCGAGGATTCCATGTTATTGCCGTTCATAATTATGTGAATACGTACAATTAATCACAGTCTCTCTAATAATTTGAGAGAACTTTTTCTACTTTATTTATTTACTTTACTTAGCTGCACAACCAAACAAGTTGAAGATATTAAGCTACTTAAATAACAAAATTCTTCCATGCTTAACATTCACAGAATAAATAAATTAACAAGTTTAAAATAGATTTTGTTATGCCAATATTTTAGGATAGTTTTAATCTCTTGAGTCTGTCTATTTGTGATTTTGCAACTACATTATATTCTATCCAAAATAAACAAGTGTCCACATATCTTTGGGCGATAGTATATGTTTACACTTAAAAGATACGGTATAAGTTTATTTATATTTTATTTCCTTAGCAGTCTGTTTGTGGAAATTTGAATTTGCATAGATATTCATAACCTAGTTATTATTTCTAAGTTAAAAGTGTTACAAGTTATATTTACAAGTTCTGTATACAATTGTTCTTGTTTGCAAGCAAAGTGCTCAGTTAATTAGCGAAATTAAATTGTCACTATGAACGAGCTTGTTGCCCAAGCTTTTTGTCGCTTTCGGAGCAGAGAAAAAATAAACAACTATGCCATGAAATACAGGAGGAGGAGAACAATGGCAAAGCGCGAACCCTTGTAAGTACAACATAAAGTCGTACGAAGAAAAACTAACTAACGTAACCCATTGTTAACATAAAATCAATATAAATAGTTGAATACATTTTCAAATGCAAAATCTTCATCGTTTCAATTTTCTCTTAAAATTCTTTCACAAACGTATATTATACTTAAATTAAATGAATATTAATAATAGAAAATGTAAAAATAAAGTTCGGATTAACTCAATTAATTCAAATGTTTCATTAATTTAATCTTTTTCAATGATTAAGATATTGTTCTAGGATAGTTTTTAGGAAATACCAGGACTTCTTCATGCTTCTTTATCTTTTATCTATACAACAATGAACAAAGATATTGACACAAATCAGATTTTTCCTGTAAGATCATAAATCTATAAACCATACAATTCTTTATTTAATTTTTTAAGGAAAGATAACTTTCGAACATGAAGGTTAAGTATCTGATAATTTATTACATAATTAAGCAGAAATGCAATAAAATTTTTTTACAAATTTATACCGGATTTTAGAATAGAATCTGATCTATATATATATAATATTTATATACAATAATAAACAATATATAATAAACAAAACAAAATATAAAATAAATAGACAAAATAAAATGAAAAAAAGTATATATAATACTTTTGTTCATCACTGTATATCACGACGCACTTTCATAATATTTACAATTTTTAATGTTAGAATCGCATGCGCGATCTATTTTATCTAGCAAATTGGAAATTTTTTTAGAATATTATCAATTATCCATTTAATTCGTTATCAATGTTAGAAGAAAATAAGAATTTTATTGAGTATTTATAGAAAAAGAAGACAAGATTAAATTTATTTAGCTTTCAGCGTACCTCCAAATACGAAAGATGCAACTTGCTCTGAACACATTAAAATTTATCATGTCAATGTAAATATTTAGTGTAATAAAACCATCATTTCAAGCAGAAAATATTTTCAAGTAAACGATCTATCCTATAAGGGTTAAAAACGTTTCCGATATTACATAATTTTCGTAATACAAAGCTAGTAGAAGAACAAACCTCATTCGTTAATCACACGTTTCAAAGAGTACACTTCACGACGATTACCATAATTTAACATAACACAATTTCATCATAATTGGGATGGACCTAATTGGCAGTTTCAATATTTGTAAGATTCATCGACGTTTTGTTATCAAATGCATTCAAACGGATAAACTCGACCCGATTCCGGCCAAACACTTTGAAGCTTATGCATAATTATTCCGGTCACTTGAAATGATCATGCCGTGGTGATACCGATGCGAAACCACTGAAGAAAACGCGATCAACCTTAGACGATACCGAGATCATTAATATAAATACCAAGAGCTCCAAGGGAAATTCTTGATGTTAAGTGGAAAGAGAGAAGAAAACGTGCAGGCTTTTTACCTTTACGCCGCCTGAAGCAAGATCACAGGAAGAGGGATTTGTATACCTTGGTAGACGTTTATCTAGGTCAGGCTAAGTCTGGACCGGTAAAATTTAAAAGAACGATTACTCTCGCGTTTCGCCAAAACCTAGCCACCGTGTCTTTTGAAATGTTTTAACGAGACTCCTCTGTAGACTTGTCTTCATCACAAGTAAAGCCTATTCAAACGACAATATCCTAAGGCTTTCCTAAGATCTTTTGTGGTAACTCAGACTACAGGATAATTACCTTTATCCCGAACGTTAATGCAAAGAAGAAACATCTACTAGACATTTCTATCCCCAATGAACATTGGTAAATAATAATTATACAACCTTTGGGATGCTTCTTATATATGAAGCTTAACACACTTGGGTGGCTTTTCGTACAATCAATCTCGTTGCACTTTATGCCACCTACTGATCGATGAGGAAACGATACTTAAGGTGAAAGTTACAAAGGATGACCTAAGTGTAAGTACTTCTGTCTCAAGGCTGATGAAATTTTAGGAAAGTTGGGAATTTTTTCATATTGTTATATATGTTATCAAAGTTGAACTTGATTACATATTTCTATTACTACTGTAAAAAATTATAGATTGCTTTCACAAAATTATATTGTTTACATTATCGAAGTTGAATTTTATTATTTATGTTACTAGTGTAGCTAATTGAAGATCTTTCAATTTTATTATTTGCGTTATCAAAATTAAATTTTATCATTCGTGTTATCAATATAGAAAAGGTAAATGAAAAATAAGTAATTAAATAGCATTAATATAAATTCTAGTTTCTATTTTAGTTTTTATTTTATACGAAAATTAACGCGTCACCAGATATTTTCATAATAAAATTCTTAAATTTAAATGAATTTCATTAACCTTGTTTGGATATAATTCAGTTACAGAAATTTAATTAGAGAAATTTGGTACGTGTCGTAATTACACTGTCCTAAGATTCCAATCGTAATTACATCGATATACAAATATCGATTTGGTTTAATTAATTCAATCCTTTTCGTTCCGCGTTATCATATGTTATAAACGAGTCATTATAAAAGTATATATATAAAATATGTTATAAAAGATACTAATATAATTTGACATTTATCGCCAATTTTGCACAATGATATCTGTCAAATTATTGTTCAAACATAATCATAATACACGATATGTATTTCGAAATGTATAATGAAATGGCTATAATAAAAATATGTACTTTAAAAAAAATAAATTTATAGCGAAATCTCTGAAACTAACAATTTAAAGAAAAAAAAGCAATATTCCATTAAGTTTCCTCTATGAAATCAAACAATTTTCATATTATAAATACCAATTAAAAGACACATTATTAGACCATCCTAAAAGTTTGTACATTTTTTACTATATTTCAATGTCCAAAAATATCGTTGAGCATACTCTACACCACACATTTATTTATTTTTTTATTCAGGAGATCGAAATCTCTATCGAAAAATTACTTTGTACATCATACCTATAGTGAAAATTAAATATCATCAATTTAAAATTACAATTATAATACGTTATTTTCGTTTAATATAATGCGAAAACCAAATGTAACATTAAAAACACAAATAAGAAGCGCAACAGCACAAAAATTACATCAACTTGATATTACTTCGATTTACCTCTAATTAATTTTCACTTTATCCGCTGAATTATTCATTTTTTAAAGCAAAAACAATTTAGGAAATAAAAGGATATAACAAAAATTTAGGATTTTTATGTATGCGATGTTGTCTACGGTTATGGACAAATGAATGAAGAATACCAGTAAAACGATACGAAGACGTTGGTTTATTAAGAAAATGAAACGCTCTACATATGCTACCTCATCAAAACTGACTGCCGGTACACGCAGGCAGGCACATTCCTACACAAACGTTCAAATACCAAATACTAAAATATGCTTACAAAGATATGTATGCATAGTAAACCATTTCCGAAATTGCTCATTCCCAAAAGATGTTTTAGGTATATCAGTAGATTTGTATTGTTTCGAAACGAACAGCTTTCCTATGTATATAAGAAGGGAACATAACCGCGGCAAAAATGTAAAGCATCTGTGTGGTCAACAAAAAGACGGATAATAGTCTTCGATTGGCGTACGAGAAGAACAGACGTGGAACCCCGATCATTCCCACAATTGGGAGCTCAGTCGGGATTGATAAGAGACCTGGATTAGTGGGAGATCTGGATTTTCGCGGGTGAAGATCGACGTAATGCGAAACCAAGCGTTCTATACAGTCGCGCATTTTTCACGAAAAATGAAACTGAAAGTAAAAGAGATAAAGTAAGTGATAAC
Organism: Bombus soroeensis; assembly: GCA_014737365.1. Taxonomy (NCBI): domain Eukaryota; kingdom Metazoa; phylum Arthropoda; class Insecta; order Hymenoptera; family Apidae; genus Bombus; species Bombus soroeensis. The sequence goes on along the minus strand of JACXIL010000271.1, from coordinate 10,841 downwards.
TGACAATCCGAAAGGAATCGTGAATGTAACGCCGGTGAAAAGACGGATAAAGTGGAGGGACAGAGCGGAAATGTAAAGATGAATATGGATAAGGAAACAGTGATTGCAACACGCACAAGGCGCTATCCGAGAGATTCGCAACCATGTAGAAGGAAATTAATCAGACTGGACTGTTGTAGAAAGGAAAGCAGCAAATAAGATGGGAGTGGAAGGAATAAACCGGGTAAAAATTAAAGTTAAGAGACAAACTGAGGGAAACACAGTTAAGCACTACTGGTAAAAAAGCAGAACTACGAGAGAGACTAAGACGACACATGGAGGAGGAAGTGGTGGAATCTGAAGAAGAGCAATCTGAATTAGAGAATATCAGATAGAGAACAGAAGAAAATGTTTCTATGTCAGGCCTCTATGATAGAACGAATGTCGAAAAACAATCTGTTTCGATAGTTCGCGGAGAGACGCGTTCAAAGATATCGCGTCAACGNAGAGTCGTAAATTCTCGTTACGATTAAATAACCGACGCCACGAACTGATCGATCCCCTATTTCTTTTATGATAATAGAGGTGGTTTAATCGATGGTAGACTGGATTCACACGTATAAATGTGGTTTATTCAAACAACTCAACTACAGTCTTGACAAGGCAGAATAAGCGAGGTAAGAGTACAAGACGACTCTTCGAACACCGGTGTTAGACTACTTTTCCACGAAGATGATGCTAAGGATGAAACCTAGCGAAGGGTGTGTCCAAGGAAACGAAAAAAGCCGATTTGTTAAGGGCAAGTTTTCGTTGGTAGTAAGGGAATAGGTTTTATTGGTGAAAATAAAAAACCATCTCCGGTGTCAACACGTGTTAGACAGACGGCTAATGAAGTTAGAATTCGAAAGTGATTGTTTTTGGTCTGAAGGACCTTAGGGGTGTATAGGCCAAGGTTTATGATAGATCCTTGAGGCTATTGAGAGACCGTGCATCTGGTTGCTATTTCTCCCGCGGTGAGTGACCTGGTCCAGGTAGAAAGTCGCCAGACGTAACACAATCTAAGTATCTACGACCGAATTAAGGAAAAGTTACAATACAGCGTGTATCCGAAAAAACGATCGGAATCAAAAGGGATAGTGAGAAAAGAGATGCAAGTATACGTGAAATTGAAATCAGGTGAGATACGATGCGTTCGTCGGTCAAGGAATGAACGTTAATGAGAAGAGATAGACTCCGACGAAACATTGGGGGGGTGGGTCGGTACCGTGATTACAAGACACCCTCGAAGAGGATATAATGATAGACCGTGAAGTATACAAAGTGGAATTTTTTGTGGTGCCGACAGACGCAATTCCACACGCGATAATATTATGACTTTTATTATGACTTTGCTTATAATTAAGACTTTTCGGAAAATGTTCACGTGAAACTGAGAGAGGGTGAGGTAATAGTAATAGAGAAAGTAATAATGTTACAGGAAACAAACAGTGACCCCAGTAAAATTATCGACGGATAGGTGGAGAAAGAGGGAACTAATGAAACCGAAGAGGATACGGATGATACAGGCGATCGGGAGTGTAGTGAACTGATTAAAATGTTCTGTGTGAGGCGAGCGAACTAGACATTAAGCGCGAGTATCAAGACAGGTTATAGACAATGGTAGCGAAATACACACCAGCGAACGAGATAATCACGAATGTCAAAACTCAGTGCAGTATTGGACAGCGAATCGCCGGTCACGCTGGAGAATTTGAAATCACGTAGATCAACTCCAAAGGAGAAGAATATTTAAAGCGAACAGATAGACAAATGGTTGAGAGGAAAAGTGGAATCAGCAGAGTAAAAGCGAATATGCGAGTTCGGTAGCGATTGTTCTAAACAAAGACGGACCGTACAACATTTGCATTGATTATCATGAATCGAATAAACGAATTGAACGAGGTCATTTTCCAATGCCACCTATTGACGAGGATCGGTGAATTAAGAAACGTTCATGTTTTACCGCGATAGACCTAACAAACAGCTTTTTTTCATAATGGCAAGAGAAAGTGGAAAGTACAGGCCGTTCGTAACAACGAATAGTCAATACAGCTTTTTTCATAATGGAAAGAATAGTCAATACGAATTTTTGAAAATACCTTTCGGTCTTTCAATCAGTCCTACAAATTTCCTTACATTTATAAACGAAATATTTATTCGAAATTTAATACGAAGTAAAACATTTTTACGAATGCAAATAACATAATTATCCCAGGAGAGAATGAGAAAGAAGCGTTTGATGACTTAGTAGAGACATTAAAGGTTGCTGAAAACAGCGGATTGACTGTCAATTGGCTTGATATTTTTGAAAATTTGTGCACAAGTATGCCGAAATAGCGCGACCGTTGTCTGATCTGGTAAAGAGAGAGCAATTGTTTGTATAGGATGACAGCCAAAAGGAAGCATTTGCAAAATTAAAGTTAGTTTTACGAAGGACGAGGCAGAGGATAGGTTTCATCCAGTCCATTAGTAAAAAAACGACTGACATCGAGAAAAAATGCCATTCTTATGAATTAGAAAATTTGACGATAATTAACGCAGTTAAGAAACTACGTATAGGGCCAGCGCGTTAGGCATTAATACTTGAAGAATACGAATATAGTATAGGACATCGAAACACGACTCACGAACATGCACTTAGTAGATATCCAGCATTAGCTATAGCGAATCAGTTATAAACAATGATAAAAGGGGAACAATTAGAGGATAAGACATCATTAGAGGATAGCATGCCATCAGAACTATACTTCAGAAGGAGCGTTCAAATATTATTTCGTGGAAAACGACATTGTAATGAAGCAATAATCAAAACTTGATAATCGTACCGAATTGTTTGCGGATGGAAATAATACGCGGTGCATGTGAAAATGGGCATTTCGGAATTGAAAAATGAAAGAAGGTATTATGAAGTAGAGTACTATATTCCACGGTTAGAATAGTAACTGAAGAATTTTATTAACTGTCGTATTGTGTGTGTTATTCCTAATAAGAAGGTAAGAAGTGTATCACCATACTTTTGTAGTAATAGTTAGTTTTTGTAAGTTTGTGTGGTTATATAACCTGGACCAATGCGAAAGAAGCATTTAATAAGCTAATCGGACAACAAAGGATTTCCGGAAACTATTGTAACAACGGAGGAATTTGAGCATATACTTATCGCGGCGGGATTGCCAAGAGGCAATGGTCGAGTGCAGCAAACTATAACAACGTTAATACCAGCGCTTACAGCGTTACCTGTAAATAGTCCTGGACAATGCTATAAGCATGTTGATTTGGTACAGAAATGTCTCAATAGTATTTACGAACATGGTATTGGTATGACGCTGTCCGAAGTTCTTCAAATCATCACGCTCACTGAGCACGAGATGAATCAAGAATTTCAGGAGAGTCGTAACGAACTGAGAGTAATGGCGAAGCAAAATCTATTAAGGTGAAGCGATACGCAGTCTTCGAGAACGAAGATGCGTCAGAAAAGGTCAAGTGTAAAAGTGGAATATAACCGTGACGAAAGTGTAAAGTGTCTTTGAGATACCGATATGACACCAGGGTGTGACTGTGCATGTACGTGCCTGAGTGTAATGTGACCGCGCGCTAACAATAAAAACGGAAGACTGTCTTCGATTGACGTGTGAGAAGAACAAGCGCAAAACCCCGGTAATTTCTACATTTATGTCAAGACATGTTCAACTCAAGTTCGAATGAAAGTTGATCGTTTCTGAAGAAAGTAACTGCTGCTATGAGATGCACAACTTTTTAAATTAATTAGATACAGTTCTTTAGTAATATAAGTTATAGATATATTCATGGCAATTGTTCTATGATGAATGTTTTGTTTAAAACAGTTGTAAAGCTGTACAAATTGTAAAATTATATAATTGTAAAATTGTAAAAATTATAAAAAGTTGTAAATGCACTGGATAAATAATTTTTGGAAAGAATTAAGAATGTATTGAACATATTAACGATTCTTTTATTTTCCTGGAAGAGGACAAACATAGATCAGTGTTGTATTTATTGTGACTTCTTCAATTATAAATCATAATTAGATAAGTTTTCTTTAAGATAAATTGGCAAAAATTCGTCTCAGTAAATATCAATACGATGGATGAGTAAGTAGATAAATAAAAATTGATCCATTAGAATAAAATTGAGAGTTTGTGCCGATTTTATCGTGATTTAAAATTTTGTTGAGGTTTCTTAAGCCTCGTAGAATTAGGATATTTGAGAGTTGCAAAGTTCAAAAGTTATAGCCGCGATTCGTAGAGCACAACTTCACCATACTTTTATTTCCGGAAACTATATACATATACATAATCTAACGTTCCTTCGAAACATTCTCGTAGACTTTAAAAGACAGATAAAGACGCGGGAAGGGTGGTGAAGATTTTTCTAAAAAGTTTCGTGGATTTTGCATATGCTTTGCATGAAACTTTCGTACAAAGACGTATACACGCATCGATAGAAGTAAATGTGGATATAATTCAGGGATTCAGTTTGCAATTGCAAGTTTCATCAAAGTAGGATTACCGAAGTTCTTATAAGGATATGATGCACGGATAATATTCAGAAATAGGAAGACATTCGTTGTTCTCTAATTAAAATTAGAAGTTTTCAATATCTACGAACAAATATGTCGATAAATATTTCGATATAACTTTTTATAATTTTTCAAGTAAAGTATAATTTTAATTAAAATTTGGGGTTTCTAAGATTTATAAATGGTGGATAAACATTATAATAAGAACTTTTAATAGATACTCTTTCAAGTATAATTCCAATTACAATTTGGAATTTCTAAGATCCAATAATAATTATGTTGATTATGCCTTTCAATTGAAGTTTAATAAAGAAATGATAAAATTAGAGAGAGAGAGAGAGAGAGATTTATATTATATCTTTAAAAAATACAATAATAATATAATTTAATAATAATTTTCAAGTATTTACATTGGAAATTTTGTTTCAGTTTTCTCCTTTTTTGATTTTAAGCATAATTTGAAAATTTAAGTTGCTACATAGTGACTTACAATTAATGTTTCGTTCATTCATGATGTAACTTTCTGTTAAGTTAATTTAAACGTTCTTTGTTGTGAAAGAAATATAAAAAAGTGGCAGAGTCGCGCTGTTTTTAAATCAAAATATTATTTATACGGAAGTACTTTTTAAAACCAATATGAAGCAGCCGCTGTTTCAATCAGCCTACACAAGTAGGAAACATGCATCTACAATATCTATATCTCCAATAAATATTAATTCCAAGGAGTTGTACCTCACAACTTCATATAACTCTCTGCACCTCTCCTTTTAGCGGGAAACTTCAACAATCATAATACGATATGAGGATCCACAAAGGTAGACCCTAGACGAAAAATAATTGAACACCTAATATTTAAGTGAGAAATCATCTTATTGAACACTACTCGCTTACTTTTACTTGTCAAATGGTTCTTATAATTCAATTGATTTAGCTTTCTGCAGTCCCAACTTTCTCCGTATCATTGAATGTACAACTGCTGCTGGGTATATAACAACGATTTCTCTATATTTATGGAGTTAATAGGAAGGAATACTAATGATTTTGTAACTCAGGCAGATGAAAGTTCGAAAGAGCTAATTGGTCACTACTTCACCACGCTAACATTTCACCACGCCAACATTTTTTAATGAAGATGCCACATTATACAAATAAAATAATATGGCAAAGCGTGACGACGAATGGTACAGAACAGTACGTCCCTTGCCACTGTGCCATCCCTTGGTCATCTTTCCAGCTCCCCACACTATATATCCGAATGACCTGAAATAAAAGATTCTGCAGGCATGTCAACAAATTTCTGTATTGCTACAAAGAGTTGATCAGTCAGTTAAAGATGGGGTAAATCTTTGCATTCAGGCTGAAAGACATACTTTTGAACACCAACTTTAGGAAGGTAAGTGCTAATACGTGTACTGTGCGGAGCTGAAAGGAAGTTTCACGGAACGGCAAAACGGTACTGCGGGAGGTACTACTCTCTATCGTTCACCGTCACACATTGCTATGTTTCATTTGCATATGCGATACCCTCAACCGATAGGCTTATCTTTTTGATTGTGTTCAATGTACCAAAAATTCGCATTCCTTCCAGAGGACTTTTTTTCAACTCCCTTGTATACATATTGTAGTACCAATTAAATAATAAATACACTAAAATCAAAATATTTTGTAAACTACTGATTTTTTGTCACGAGAGGCTTAGTACTTTTGTATATCAATTTACGAGCTTCAACGACTGGGGCATTAAGAAATATATGATTCAATTTAAAAAAAAAACCTTCGTATGACCTTCATACATCCTCTACACATCCACATAAGAAAAGCTTACATCAGATAATATGCCTCTTGAAATCATTGAACTTTTGTCTGAAAGATTTTTTAATGTCGTCAACAGCTTCGAAGATATTCGAGTGGTTTTTTTGAATGTATCACAGTGCATATGTATGCTACATATAGAATACATTTACTATGTATTCACAGGAATTTATTATTATATTATACGAGATGTTCAGTTACAGATGTAAAAAGATTTAGGGGGTGATACTTGAAGCTTAAATAAGACGAAAATCAAACATGGAAGATTGCGTTTTTAGCTATTAATAATGAAAAATCGGCGAAAATATCCCTGTTAGCGAGCAAATCTCCTTACACAAACGGAAGTAGGTCAGCTGGAGCAACGAAGTAGACGGTGATTCTCAAATCGAACGACACATAGGCGGCAGCTTACCTCATACAAGAAGGCTATGACAGTAGAGAAGAAGACTATGACATTCGGAGACATAAGCCATCTTACACCACGTTTTCGAAGAAAAAATTAAATAAAACTTTAAACCTCCTTATTTATGATAATCCATAAGCATATCTATAAGCATATCGGAAACCTTATATTTCCTCTAATCCGTTGCCTCCACATGTTGTATAAATTGTACTAGAGACAAATATCTACACGAAATCACGACGTAACATAAGAATGATACAGGGATCGAATGAAACTGTTAATTTTTATAGATGAAAATTATTTACTAAAGTTTTAACTTTTTAATCATTTATTTTCTGTTCTAACTTTATACATTAACACTTTAATTCCGTCGTTGAACTTCAGTTGTAACAGTTATTTTGTATTACATTAATAAAAGTTTTTGAGGGTCATATAACTTTTAACAGGTATTCTAATATAAAATATGGAAATTAGAATAATTTTTAATTAGCATCATTTAGAAAATAGGAAGCAGGAGTATAAAAAAGAGAAAGCAAGTTGTGATTTTTATGGATATAACTCATTTAACGAACAGTAAAAGGAAAGTTGGACGATACAGAAAGCAATTAATTACATACGTGTATGCTCAGAGTTTGAACTCTGAACTTGAACTTTGAAGATTAGTTCTAGCAGTAATATATTGTATTTTCCAAATTACGTTCATTAATGTTACTAATTCATTCATTAATATTACTAAGAACACTCAACTTTAACTTTTTCAAGCGAGAAAAATGTTCCTGTTTAACTAGAACACCTTCCTAGTTCTACGAACATAAAAATTTCCTATTTATGCAAAAATGTATGCAATGCATGTTTCAGTGAATACATTTCATTTTATAACTGTTTTCTTGAAACAAGAAAGGTAATAGTAAAAATAAGTTATTGTTATTTCATATCGAATTGGAAATTTTAATAGTGTCACTCGATCCCTGGAATAATGCTATTAGGTAGATGTCAGGACTAGAGATGCTCAAAAATCATTAGTGTGAAAGTGTTGCTATCGGTCCAGTGACCAGGGAATATCATGATATTTTATGATTTGTACCTGAAAAGTCACGATTAAAGATTATTGTAAATTTCTGGTTCTACTTATATAAATTACACATATTTTGTATCAAATATTGTCTTATAATCATTTGTATTATAATAATATGTAATAGTTTATAAACATCTCATAAATTTTAATGAACTTTAATAAACTTCGGTATTTTTTAAAAATGTCTAAAGATCATCTTGAATATCCCCTAGAAATGGAATATTCCATCTGCACAGAAGGTATATACTGACGTTTTACGTATCCAATCATGTATACGAATGTCAATTTTATTTATTCGTTTGAAACCGTTATTTGTTAAACAAACACATAAGCTCATAAGTAGAATAAATAGACGCAAAATACAAAATAGCCACGATTAAACATTCCGATCACTTTTCGTCAAATAGATAGCTAAAGAAATAATAAATTTCTATCATCACATAAGCTGTATCATTACTATGCATTCACAGCAATCTATTTTTTAATATTAAAGTTAAAAAATGATGTACGATTCCTACCTTGACTTCTCTTGTACTTTTTATTTCGCAGAAAAATTACTGTTGTTTCAAACTCGTAATTTATCTTTATAACACCACATAACCTTATTTCTAGAATTGCTTATCGTCTTGTATTGGTTATTCTACGTATACGAGTACAAAGTAAAGTTTTCACTATTCCTCTTAAACTAGTTTCGCACAAATACATCCAGAATCTTGATATATTTCACTCGATAGAAGAAACTGGTTATTAGGGGGAAACCAGAAGGTTTCAAAAATACTAACTATTAAAGGAAAAACTAAAAGTTTCCCGAATAAAAGCTGACGAAAACGAATGGATAAAGAAATTTTTCTTTTCATGATTTTCTTTTATGACTATAATTGGTAAACTGTGAATATTTATGCATTTATAAAAAATTTAATTGTACTAAATGATACAAAATGTATATAATATGTACGAATCTACAAAATCCCCTAAACAAAGTATTCATTGCAATATTTAGGGGCTGACACGAAAATTCTTATTATTATCTTTTAAATTTGCATATCTTCATTCACATTCTTGTGGTTTTAAAGATAATATGACGGGTTCTATTTCACTAAGAAGGAAGATTAAGCAACCCGGAAATTCGAAAAATTCTGAAACTTTGGGTACAAGTGAAGTATGTCATCCGTAATATAGCTCTAGTTTGTTCTCTTGCTATAATTCGCTTTCAAGGGATGGAATCACCGTTTGAAGAAAATTTAAGATTTTTTTATTCCTGAAATACCCCAAGAACGATGAAAGATACCTAAAAAAGTGTTTCAACAAAAGTTGCATCATTCTATTATGTCTACTAAACTTCGTAGGAAAAATTTCTGAAATATCCATGATTTTCGAGTTATTCCTAGCATCATTTGTTCAAAGCATCTTTTTAAATATACATATCGAAGTATCTCTAAATATCTCCTTTTCATATTTGACAATGACTTACGTGTTAAACATTTTTTTCAATTAAATACATCAATTATTATCGAATTTGATGTCCATTTTAGCAGTTTCTTCCACCACAAACTGGTTTTAGGACACAATACTTGAATAATTTACGTTTATTTTAAGTACATTTACATGATACTTATTAATATTAAATTTAATATATTAATGCAACAGTTTTAATTAATAAAATGAATATATAAGCATTGGCGTTCTTGTTTTGTGTATTTTTACATATCGAAGAGTTACGTAAGTAGCAAAACAACAAAAGCAACGATAAAGCAATGGCACCTATGCTTATATATTCATTATTTTATATATATATATATATATTCAAATTAAAAAAGATTTTTTGAAGAAATGCTGCTGGGGATAACTCGAAAATCATGGATGTCCAGAAATTTTTTTTACGGAGTTAAGTAGACACAATGAAACGGTGCAACTTTTGTTGAAACCTTTTTTTGGATATCTTTCATAGTTCTTCAGATATTTCACGGAAAAGAAAATTTTGTCGTTGCCTAACTTTGCTTGTAAGTCACATATCCTTCTGTTACCGTAGTGTTTTCCTGGCTATTGTTACTGTTTATATTATTGTTTATTATACATTATCATTACTTAGTATTATTTATTATTATTTACTATTACAGGCAATCCTCCTATGATACGGTTAATTCATCATGTGTTGTATTAAAAGAGAACGTGTTATAAGAATATCGCTACATTTAATAATATATTGTTATAAAAATATAGTTACAAAAGCGCTGTCGCAATTTTTTCACCGTATTATATCGAAACTGTGTTATAAGAGGGTTAAGTGTATTTACATTATTACTATTTATTATAGTTTAAGTTCCATTTTTTGGTCATATTCACAGAAATAATGAATTTACGTAAACATCCGCAGTCTGGTAATTAACATTACGTATGTCAAAAATCTTTACTATTGTGACAAACAAAAATGTAAAAATTACTGTGGAATTTTTTGCTGCTGTATCACATTTTAATATTAATTCTTCTTTTTTAAAAGCTAATTTAATAACTTTTAAGTAAACAGTACAATTGTTAGAATTTTTAAAATAAACAAGTCTTTTTCAAAAATTCTAAAACTTCATCTATCATTTCAACTGAGTTACTTAGTCGCAGAGTGATTTATTATAATGGATGATACGATAATAAACAATTAATTATATAGAAATAAAAAAATATCAGAATTTTAGGTTTGTATAAGTATCTATTGAATATTAGTAAAGATAATTAATAAAGTTCTTTTTGTCATTTTGTTATATCCCTCTCTAGTAATAAAAAGAAATATAGTAGAAGATATTATTTTCCTCCGAAAAAAAAACGGTTTTCTTAATGATATAAAATATAATTGAAAATAAGATTGGAAACAATGTCAAATTTCATTTTATTGAGGATACGCGGTAGCTTTACAGAGCGTAATCTGCAAATTTTATTTTTGCGGGCGCTCCTAAAGTATCGTTTTGCAGAGAGAAATTCAAGAAATAAAATGATACTGCGTATTG
>JACXIL010000270.1:559905-609760 GCA_014737365.1 Bombus soroeensis | reverse complement strand
GACTTTATATGTTCATCAAAAAGGAATTGTGAAAATGTATGTAATTTTATACGAAGAAATTGATATACAAAGTTAACTGTTGTACTCATAATACCAGTTCCATGTGTTCTGATAGAATTTGCTATATGTCGAATTCCAATTGTATTTAAATGTTTATTGTTACTAGTATGTTCAATGAAAGTTTGAGTGTTTAAATTATATAAATATTTTGATACAAATACATGAATATTTCTCATAATTTCTAAAGCATCTAAGCCCTGTTCCAAAGTCTGTGTAGGTAAATAGTTTTGTACAGTATCTAAATTTAATTTATAATGTGCCAAAGCATGCATCATTCTATATGTTCTCCAATCATGTAGTGCTACTGTAGTGAGATTGTAAAACATATCATCAAGGTAATGTTCAATGAATCTTTTAGCATATATCATACTATTTGTTAAAGGTAGTGGTAATGATCGTACAATTCTTCCACCATCTTTTGCCCCAATATTGAATGGATTTGTAGAATCCAACTTTAAATGTGCATGGACATGAAGTCTTAGATTAGTTTCAATCTCGTGACAAACAGGTTCTAATATATTCTTAGTCAACATTTCTCTTAATTGCATAATTCTTTTCTGTTTTAAATTTAATCCTTCTTGTTCACTAATGGTGCTGTTAAATGCATTGAACAAATGAACTATGTGATTTATACTTAAATTACTATCTATTACAGAAGAAAAATAAGCTGGAATTATATTCTGATGATATAGTAATATAGAGTAATCACAGATATCTGTAATAATATTGTACAATTCAGCAACAATATCGTAATTGTTCAATGAAAATCTCAATTTCACCATGTCCTCTTCCTTAAAAGTATCTGTTAATTGACTAGCACATGCTAGGGCACATCTGATTATTAATCTTCTATCTGCACTTGGTGGTCCATTTAATAATCTCATACTTAAACCCACTAGTGACAATGCATCCAATTTTTCTCTGCTATAACCTTTGTCCTTCTGAATTAAACTCTTCCGAGCAGTTTCCAATGTAATTAAAATATAATAACTCAAGTATTGTAATACTTGACTTTGTGATTGCACTATAACTGGTCCCAATATGTAAAATGTAGTCTGCAAAGACTTTTGTACTTCTATTAATCTACAAATTAATTGAACAGTGTTACGATTCATTGGTTTAATAAGAATCGCATGCATATTTATTATAAAAGATACAATTTCTTTAATCTGAGATAACAATGCAACTAAATCAATTAATAAAGTTTGTTTCTGCCCAATATCTGAAATCTGAAGACTTGTTTTCATTAAAATACTTTGCATTTCATTGCACCATGTTACTGCTTTATGAATCAAGCCATTCACAGTCTGGGAAAGTTTTTGTATCCTCAAACATAATATTTTTTCTCCTACTTGTTGACTAACAGCATTACCAGCTTCTTTTGGCAAAAAATCACTTAAAAATTTACTTGGAATCCATATGACATTTCCAATTAAATTTACAGCATAAAACTTTTTATTGTTTTCAAGGACTCTTTTAATTAATCTTTTATCACAGGTGCCAAATAATTTTGTTGTTACAACAATTCCAATATTTATTTTGATCCAACTTTTATTCAATGAAACATAATCATTTGGTTTATTTTCTATGTCTACCATTAAATTTTTCAAATAATTAGTAATCTGTTCACTCATTATAGGTCCTTTATTCACATCCATTATACGTTCAATCGTCTTGGAAAATAAAACTTTCTTTAATAAATTCTCTTGTAAATCTTTTAATAACTTATTCAGTGTATGTAATTTAGATTCACTTATGCCAAATTGCAATGGATTGTGCATGATAGAACGCACATTCATTCTGTACTTTTTCCACTGTTCTAACAATGAAGGCTGGGATTCAATAATTTCATCCAATGTCAAAACGATTATAAACAAATCAATAAAATGTTCTATTAATACAGGTAAATAAATATCATTAGAGTCACCCGCTAGACTAGATAACTGTTCCGTTGTCAAATGTGTCACTGTCCATATCCTATTCACAAAAACAAATAGATCTTGCAGATCAGACAAAAGAAATGTGATATTATTCTGATTATTCTCTGCCCCTCTTTCACCATGAGTAAATAATTTTTTATAGAACATCTTAGCTTCCATCACAAGAAGCCTAATTTCTCTGCAGGTACCAGCAACTGCAGCAAGTAACTTTGATAAATATTTATTTTCCATTTCTATTAAATTTATCAAGCTGATATCCTCAACAGGTTTGTATACAAGCCGAAGAGGACCTTCCATGAAATATTCTAATGTAGAATCTTTTTTCCATGTTTGTTTAGCTAAATTCTCAAAAAACTGTCCATATTTTCGTAAATGTATCGAACCTGCCGCTTTGTATATGGTCTCGTCCTTTTTCGAATTCCATGCCGATGATTCTATCATTATTACTTCGTATATTTGCTAACGTTAATCGAAATATGTTAAAATACTGATTTCAAATAAATGACATGTAAAATGTATTTTTCAAATTTGACATATCTTTTGATAATTCACATATGTTTCAGTACCATCCTATACTTTTCCAGCATCACTTTCAAGCAGTACTTTCTTTAATTACTTTTAACTACTATTATGATACTATCATTTCTTACATATTTACAAAAAACAAAATTGGAAAGTGGATATCATGAAAGGTTGATAGCTGATAGTACTGCACTATACAGACTATACTGTACCGTCTGACCAACAAGTCGAGTCACAAGTAAATAAAACCACGTGATCAAAGTCTAGGGAAAATAGGGTTGCACTTATGCATTGACGTATTGTGTGAAGTTTCCAAAATTTTGGAGAATTTCGCGAGGTTGCAGCACTCCGCCCGCATTTTAACTTCAATCAATTCGAAAAGCTAACTCGACGTTTAAATGAAGAAATACACCCCGGGAAAAATTAACTTGAACAATAATTTATATTTAAGACTGAATTATAATAGATTAGATTTAATTATATTGAATGATTATAATGAATTAGATAGACATTTTAATTTAAAAAATTTTTTAATTTTTAACGAAAATTTACGCTTTAATGAAATTTACTTAGATTCTGTGCTCAGCCTGACGGTTCTAACGATTTTACAATTCAACAATTTTAGCTTCCTGAGTCACAGAATAACCTATTTATCGAATTTTACATAACAATATACGATTAATAATTTTGATATTTAATCAATAAATTGTTAAATAAACTTTTGTTCGTTGCCACGCTGTTGTGCAGTTAAATTCGGCGCGCTAGGTTTTACCCTATTATAGTACAAGATAAGTAAAATTTTTATTTATATAAATAAAAATTATAATAGATGAAATGCTCGTAATGTATTCAGATGAATATGTAGTAATTAGTAATAATAATTTCTAGGGAATTTAATGAATTGCTATTAATGGATGTCATTGACTGTATTTTTTCTCTTACTATAGTTCCATCTATAGATTATGAAACTAATTTAGTTTTAGTTAGTTAGTTAGTTATAAGATGGCGTTTAAAACCTAAGGTCTACAAGATGGCGTCTAGAACATAATGTCTGTAAGGTGGTGTCTAAAAGATAGTGTCTAAAACGTAGTGTCTAAAACATAATTTTATACTATAGTGTTGTAGTATACATATTTGCTAAAAAATAACTACTTTGTGCGCTATTAAACATATAAAATTTGAGTAACGAATATTACTTGGTGTAAAAAGATGGATACATCAAATGATTCGAGTTTGTATATATTAGAAGGGATTGAGAAAAATCAAGTAGGAGGTTTAATTATTCGGAAGAAACCCTCTGATCATACATTTAAAAAGCCTCAGGTATCTATCTTGGGTCTTGACAAACTTGCAAAACGAAAAAGACAGGAAAATTCACAGGAAGTTAACTCATCGAAATCTGAATCAAGCTCACCAAAATCAGAGATTAAGGAAAGAAAATATAGATCTTATGCTGAAGAAACTCCAACTCATACTGGTGGGGTAAACACTGAGGCACAAGAAAGATTAGAAGCACGATTAAAGCATCAAAGATTGAGTGCACAGGACAAAAATCGTAAGCACAATTATAAGGACAAAGATCGGAATAGAGATAGGGATAGGAATAGGGATCGATACAGAGATAAGGATAGAGAAAGGAGTAGAAGCAGAGACAGTGTTAGAGATAGTAGTAGACAAACACCCTTAAGGTTTAAAGATGAACCTCAAACACCAATATTTAAAACAAAGGATTCAACATCTAAAAGTAATTGGGATGATGATGAAGATGAAGAACCAAGAAAATCCAGTTGGGATCATCCAACACCCAATCTATATAATATTAGAGATGGTAGAGATAGTGTTAGAAGTGAATTTACGCCTTCATATAAATATAACCCTTGGAATAGAGATCGAAAAGCTAGTGGTGCTACACCTAGCATATTAGGGGAAGAAAAAGACCTGTGGGACTTGTGGGAAGAGGAACAACAAAGACTGGATAGAGAATGGTATGCCTTGGATGATGGAGAAAATCATGCATTTGCTGGCGTTTCTGAAGAATACACCCGTAAAAAGGAAATGGAATTGGAAGCAAAAAGACAGAAGCGTCTTTCTGCACAACAGCGACAGATAAATAAAGATAACGAATTGTGGGAACGTAACAGAATGTTAACATCTGGTGTCATAAGTTCTTTAGATCATGATGATGATCCTGATGATGAAGGAGAAACCAGAGTACATCTCTTAGTCCATAATGTTGTTCCACCATTTCTGGATGGTCGAATTGTATTCACTAAACAACCGGAGCCTGTTGTACCTGTACGTGATCCTAGTTCTGATATGGCACTTGTAGCAAGAAAAGGGTCGGCCTTGGTACGAGCATATCGTGAACAAAAAGAGCGGAAAAGGGCGCAAAAAAAACATTGGGAACTAGCTGGAACTCATATTGGTAATATCATGGGTGTACGTGATAGACACAAAGATGATAAAGAAGATCCAGGCCAAGAAACTGACTTTAAAGCTGGTCAAAAATATGCGCGTCATATACGAGATGAAGTTACTGGAGAAGCTAAATACAGGTCCATTCAACACCAGAGGAGAAGTCTTCCAGTATTCGCTGTACGACAAGAATTGTTAAACGTAATTAGAGAAAACAGTGTAGTAGTTATTGTTGGAGAAACTGGCAGTGGAAAAACAACACAGTTGACTCAATATCTTCATGAAGACGGTTATAGTCGCTATGGTATAATTGGATGTACACAACCAAGAAGAGTAGCAGCTATGTCTGTGGCAAAAAGAGTTTCTGATGAAATGGCTACTGCTTTAGGAGACAAAGTTGGTTATGCTATTCGTTTTGAGGATTGCACTTCAAAAGATACTGTTATTAAATATATGACTGATGGTATTTTATTAAGAGAAAGCTTAAGGGAGGGAGATTTGGATCGATATAGTGTAATTATCATGGATGAAGCTCATGAAAGATCTTTATCTACTGACGTCTTATTTGGTTTATTGAGGGAGGTTGTAGCCAGACGACATGATCTGAAATTGATCGTAACATCCGCTACAATGGACTCTAGCAAATTTTCAGCATTTTTTGGAAATGCTGCAACATTCCAAATCCCAGGTCGTACATTTCCAGTTGAAGTATTACACGCCAAAAATCCAGTAGAAGACTATGTTGACGCTGCAGTGAAACAAGTGTTACAAATTCATTTGCAACCCCGTTCAGGCGATGTATTGGTCTTTATGCCTGGTCAGGAAGACATTGAAGTTACTTGTGAGGCTTTGAAAGAACGTTTAGCCGAGATTGAATCAGCTCCTCCACTTTCCATTTTACCTATTTATTCGCAACTGCCCTCGGATTTACAAGCTAAAATTTTTCAACGTTCAGAGGGAGGTTTACGAAAATGCGTTGTAGCAACAAATATAGCCGAAACTTCATTAACTGTCGACGGAATTGTATTCGTTGTGGACTCGGGCTATTGCAAGTTGAAAGTTTATAACCCACGAATTGGTATGGATGCTTTACAAGTATATCCAGTGTCTAGAGCAAATGCTGATCAAAGAGCAGGAAGAGCAGGACGTACTGGTCCTGGTACCTGCTACAGATTATACACGCGAAGACAATATTTAGACGAACTACTATTAACTGGAGTACCAGAAATACAGCGAACCAATCTAGCAAATACTGTATTGTTACTGAAGTCTTTAGGTGTTCAAGATTTATTGGGTTTTCATTTTATGGATCCTCCACCACAAGATAATATATTAAATTCTCTGTATCAGTTGTGGATTTTGGGTGCGTTAGATCATACAGGACGTTTAACGCCTTTGGGACGACAAATGGCAGAATTCCCACTAGACCCACCGCAATGTCAAATGCTCATTGTTGCTTCTCAACTCGGTTGCACTGCAGATATACTTATTATAGTTTCTATGCTATCAGTGCCTTCGATATTCTACCGACCTAAAGGTCGCGAAGAAGATTCTGATTCAGCTAGAGAGAAGTTTCAAGTACCAGAGTCTGATCACCTAACATATTTAAATGTGTACAATCAGTGGAAGACGAATGGTTATTCCAGTTCTTGGTGTAACGCTCACTTTATTCACGCAAAAGCTATGCGAAAAGTAAGAGAAGTTCGACAACAGCTGGAAGAAATTCTGAAACAACAAAAGATGGAAGTTGTAAGCTGTGGCACGGATTGGGACATTGTACGGAAATGTATTTGTTCGGCATACTTTCACCAAGCAGCTCGTTTGAAAGGCATTGGCGAATACGTAAATTGTCGTACTGGAATGCCATGCCATCTTCATCCGACGTCAGCTTTGTTCGGTATGGGGTTCACGCCAGACTACGTGGTGTATCATGAACTTGTGATGACTGGCAAGGAGTACATGCAATGTGTGACTGCCGTTGATGGTCACTGGCTAGCCGAGTTGGGTCCTATGTTCTTTAGTGTAAAGGAAACTGGACGAAGCGGACGAACAAAAAGACGACAAGCCATGCAACATTTACATGAAATGGAAGGACAGATGAAAGAAGCGGAGGAAGAAATGAAGGCTAGGGCGCAAGAACAACTTGAACGTGAACAAGCTTCTATCAGGAAGTAAGTTTCTTGTTTTTCAAATTTATAATACATACAGTGTCTCATAAAAGTATTTGAATTACCATAGAAAGCTTAATATAATTTTTTTATAATATTTATCTGATATTTTGTATCATTAATTTTTATGGTATTATTTTATATTGTTTACAGGAAGGAAATATTGACACCAGGTATCAGAGAACCGGGTACACCTGCTCCTTATCGTAAAACTCCAAGTAGATTGGGGTTATAACTGTTCAGATTTTCAATGAAATATGTAAAATATTGTAAAATTTGTTGTTTTATTGGGTTGACAACTAAGTGATAGAGGATACCACCATCATTAGGTGGTAATGACAAAATCCGCAATCACTTAATTGCCAAACCAATACAATATGTAGGAATAATGTAAAATTTGTTGTTTTACAATATGTAGGAACAATGTAAAATTTTTAAAGAAATACAATAACAAAATTTTTTGTACATAATGTTTTTTAATACAGATACACTTCCCTACTCATCATATACAGGTACATTTATATTATACCAATTTTATTTGCAACATCAAGCGCATCATAATCACGCGTTAGACGTACATACGCTTTCTTTTTACCATCTGGCCTAATTAAAGTATTAACTTTAGCCACATCAACATCGTAGAGTTTCTTAATGGAAGCTTTGATGTGGTATTTATTCGCACGAGTATGCACGATAAAAACTAACGTGTTGTTATCCTCTATCTTTTTCATAGCAGCTTCAGTGGTCAATGGAAATTTGATGATATTAAATGCATCCATACTGAAAAAAATAACGTAATATAGTAGCATAACGTATATACGTAGCATAACGTAATATAGAATAACCTTAAATAGTATTACGGTATATAGTACTACGTTATATAGTATAACGTAATATAGCATAACCTTAAATAGTATTACTTTATATAGTATTACGGTATAAAGTATAACGTTATTTAGTGTAACGTAATATAACATAACGCTATATAGCATTACGTTATATAGTATTACTGTATTTAGTACTACGTTATATAGTATAACGTAATATAGCATAACCTTAAATAGTATTACGTTATATAGAATTATGTTATATAGTATTACGGTATACAGTACTACGTTATATAGTATAACGTAATATAGTATTAAGTTATATAGTATTGCGTTATGTAGTATTACGGTGTATAGTACTACGTTATATAGTATAACGTAGTATAGAATAACCTTAAATAGTATTATATATATAATCGCTTTAGATATTTTTCATATAAAATTATAATAAATAAATAAATAAAATGATACGTCATAAAATCTATAAAATTAAATGTACATAAATTGGTAGATAAAAATAACACAAGTATTTAATGCTTACCGATTTCTGTTTGGAACAGATTTTCTCGCATATTTAGGGTCTCTTGGTGGCCTAAATGTTTTTGGTCGGTAGAAGTGGACAGATGTCCTTATTTTTCTTACCCTTGATCCATGAACACCTTTCAGTACCTGCAAATAAATACATATGATCAATATACAAATATATATATTACAAACCAAAAAGTTCATTTTTTATGATTAGATATATCAGCAGTAGACTATTTTTATCAAAGTCATTCAACGAGATTCCCTAACGTTTATCATCATGTATATTGAAATAATTTACTAAGTTTACAATTAATCAAATTTGTTTCATTGATATTATGTATATTAACCTTTTTTTGGGTTTTCAGTGCTTTCTGAAGTGGGGCAGCTGTTCTTCCACCCTTAGATGTTTTCTTCGGATATTGAACATTTTTTTTAGTTTTTGCAACTACTGGTTTTGCAGTAACTTTAGGTGCAGGTTTTGCTGCTGGTTTTGCTGCAGGCTTCACAGAAGTTGTCGTTTTAGCAGCTGCAGCTTTCTTTGCAGTGGTGGATGTTTTCACAGCTGGTTTTGTAACTTTTGATGTAGAAGCTACAGTAGGTGGTTTCTTCTCAGCTTTCTTTTCTGCCTTTTTCTCAGCCGGTTTGCCGGCTGCAAAAAATAAAATAAATGATCAAAATATTACATTTTCTACATCTTATATTAGTCAAATAATTATAACACAAAGTTCTTAAGGAATTGTTGTGTATAATTTCTAGGTTATGTAAAACATGCAAAAGCTTAATTGAAATTGTAAATTTCTTTCAAAATTACCATTCGAATAGATATAATAAATATTTTAATAATATAGAACAATAATATAATTACATACATATCGATACTTTTTTTAAATATATACAAAACAGACAACAAGCCACATGTTTAAGATTGAAACTGAATACGCGTTTATTAATCAAACTTTTTACATCACAAATTCGCATTAATCATGTTTTATAAGTTGGTTCAAATTAAAACGTTTTTCAAACTTGTTAGACAGAATTTAAATGTTATTAAAAACTTTTAAATATACCTGACTTCTCCGTGGACTTCACTTTAGGAGCCATCTTGATAAAAAGAAAGAAAGTCTTAGCCGGAAACAGACATGTGAATAAATGGTGAACTACGTTAGACATTTACGTATAAATTCAATATTATTATAAAATAATAACTATATAATTATAATACAAAATTGTACGTTTTAAAACATTCCTTGTTCAATTACTATAATAAAATATTTATATTTTATAATTTATGCAAAAAGAAATTATCTTAATACCATAATGCAATTTAATAAAAAAAGAGTATTTGCAGATACATCTTACGTTTTGATATTGATATTTTAGATAAATTTTGTTTATCGAAAACTTATAAGAAAAATTTTATTTTAATTCTAGAATATGTAATTGATTTGTAGTAGAGTAAATTAAATGGTATACACCTGCCGTAGCAACCAATGTTTTCATTTAGTTCAAAATTACTTATGTTAGCGATGAGTAAGTAACATATAACATGCAAATGCTTCTCTAGTTCTCACTGTATAAAAATTATTTGAATATAGCATAAATATTAAACATATGAAGTCTTCAAATGCGTATTGTGCTCATGTTTCAAAGTGAAATTATACAAATAAAATATAATATAATAATTTATAAATATATATTGTAAATATAAAAGGCTATACGATTGTATATATTTGCATTACAATATAAGAAATATTAAGCAGTATACAGGGTAAATAATGTTAGAAACACGTTCAGCTATTTACAAAATGATAGAAGTGGCACGTGATGATCGACAGGTATGATTTAAAAATTTTGTTCTTATACGAATATAATTTTTAATGAAAAATAATGAACAATTCATAACTTTATAAGTATACTATTGATAAACATTTTTAAATCAGTCTGAGTATGTCAATTACTGCCGGATATCCGGTGGAAATTAAATTCAAATCAAATTCAAATCAAATTCAAATCAAATTCAAAATTTGATTCAGTAATTTTATCGATTATTTTTCTTCAAAATATAATAATTATGAAAATAGGGAATAAGAAGCAATTACGTTTCTTTATTTTAGATTAAAACATTTTAAAATATATTTAAATATTTAATAATAAATAATATTAATAATATAAAGAATATTATTTCACATTAATTTATTTCTAATTTCATTCACATATACTGCTAAAAAATTAAATTTTGAGATAAATGTACCAAATAATAAAATAAAAACGTTTTCTAGGTTAATAATTGGCCACCACCGTTTTCATCTGATATGACGAAATATAATGAAAGAGATTTTGATCCAATTGTTAGACGTTCATGCAAAACGAAACGCGTATCTTTGAAAATTGCAAAAGCAATTGTAATTGGCGATGTTTCGGTTGGAAAATCATGTCTAGTAAATCGGTAATATACTACAATATCTATTTTTACTTTACATTAAGAAAAAAATAAACATAACATTGTTTGCTTTCCAGATTTTGTCACAAAATATTTGACAATAACTATAAAGCAACAATCGGTGTAGATTTTGAAGTAGAAAGGTTTGATATTCTGGGTGTACCTTTTCATTTACAAATGTGCGTTCATTTCGCGCTTCAACATATTTTATTATTTAATTTCACAATATTCAGAATAAATATTATGTTAAAAAATAGAAATTTATTGTTTATTTACTTATTTCAGATGGGATACTGCGGGACAAGAAAGATTTAAATCCATCGCTGCATCTTATTATAGAAGTGCAAATGGTATAAAAAAATTTATTGTTACGAATGTGTAGTAAAATATAAAAATTGTATCAAAGTTTTATGTTATAAATATTTTATTTTAGTAATCATGATTGTTTTTGATTTGGCTAACTTAATATCTTTGGGACACTGTCAACAATGGTTAAATGAAGCTGCTCAAAGTAATACAGAGCCGTATTACATATTCTTAATAGGCACAAAACGAGATTTACTGGTAAATCACGCAAAATTTATTGACATATACAAAAATGGAAAGTAAATTATAAGGAAATAGTTAAATTTCTAATGCATTAGATGATTAACATAATAATCTACAATAATTTAATACAGTAATTTTATTTAATATTACTTTAATTACAATAATTACGAAATACTTAAATTATGTTGTTATCATTGATTGACTATAATTATAAAATAAAAAAGATGTTTTTAGTCCAATCAGGTATATAGAATAATGGAGAAACGAGCGGCTGAAGTAGCGCGGAGTATGAAAGCTGAGTTTTGGGCTGTTTCCGCTAGAACTGGAGACGGTGTATCAGAATTATTCACAAGAGCAACCGTGTTATCTTTTCATGCCATGATTCTACATGAGTTACAAAATATGAAGGCGGAATCAATTAACATTGGTTCCGATTTAATAAGTACGTAGCACTATAGCTATAAAATAGAAATATTTTGCGAAATCATGAATATCTGTTATATATCTAAAATGTTATTATATTTAATTATAATATATTATTATATCTAAAATGTTTTAATACCGTACGACATTAAACAATCTTTTCTTAAACCATTAAATCTGGTTATCAGCTATTTACTATTTAAAATTAATTTGATTTGGATTGTATTAATTTTTTATTTCTAATTTTTACTCATTCAATTAAAAATGATAAAATACGTTCATATTTCAGCTTTAAGTGATCAAAGAGAAAGAATTAAAACAAGGAAAAGAAGAAATACGTGTTTCCATTGTTCAACGTGAATAATATTTCTCAGAAATTTATTAACCACTAAAACTTGCTCATGGGCAATAGTATCAGATACTAAGATTTTAATGAAAACAAAGTAGTATATATGTGGTAGATATATCTGCAATATGTAATTCATAATGTTAATTTATATCGTGTATGGGTATTCTGAGTAATTTTGCATGTTCACATTTCTTATAAATGCATAAAAATCCAAAAAATAATAAATCATAAAAATAATAATTAGTCTAATTATCAAAAATAGATTTATTATCGTAACGTTATTCAAATACCCCGCGCGTAAAACAATCTTCCGGCTACGTAACGTGTATGGACTCCATCCGGTAGTCTTTCTTTCTTACTCGCACTTGTCTGTCTTTTTCGAGATCGGATTTACTCGGAAAAAGTACGTTCTTTACTGACAGACTCGATAGATAGAGTTGACGATAATATTAGACGAAAGAAATCGCTTCATGTGTTCGATGTCGACGTGTCTGGCACGCGTACGTCTGCACGTATATGAATTTCGATCAGTGGTAAATCCAGTGCAATTAGAATTGTCTTTCCGCGAGTGTAACGGATCAAGCGAAGAATCGAATTGACAAAAAAGTGTCATCACATGGTTATTGCATACCTTCTCTGAAAGAGATCGGACAGAAATTCTCAATTAAAATCTCCTTTATTCGAAGACAATTCCTCAGGTAAGTGTTATGTTGCATTCCAACAGGTGGTAGTTACTAGACTCGTATACAATGTATATACGTGCGTGAAGATCATCGATCGAGGAAACGTGTAAAAAAAAAGTTCGTGGAATGTAATAACGGTAGTTTCTCGGCATTGCTTCTTGCTTCTCTTTTATAAAAAATATAGTATATTCTCCTTACTTGTGAGTATACATATATATCTTCATGAAATAAAAATCAGTTTTCAATAAGATGTATAGTCATTGATATAATTTTAGTTAATTCTCGAAAATGTATATGTTACAGTTATTTCTATCATTACTACATGTATTTGTGTACGGATATGTTGTTTTAATTATTAACTCTATTTAATTTTAATCATTACTTCGAATTATTTATTGTTAAATTGAATAAGTTATATATAAAAATGTTTGGACTTGAATATTCGTTTTGTTACGAGTAATTATGAATTAAATATTTATATTTATTATAATATTTATTTTATGCATTTTCATAAATCGTGTTCAGAAACTCATTTCCTACATTGATTTCTCTAAAATTAAATAATATTTTATATATACCAAAAGTTCTCATTTTTTCATAAAACAATACAAACTTATTCTACGAGGAAAAATGGGGAAAAAATGTCATAAATTTTAGAATGGATCAATTTTTCCACATTTTGAAATGCTCTGCAATTGTTTGAGCCTCGAGTTCGCTAATGTCTGCTGCATTAGATTTTTATTTGCGGAGAATTTTAAAGAATAATGTTTATGTACAATAAAAATTAATACGCATCTGGAATTAACAAAGAATTCGTAATGTACTTAACGAAAATGGAGGAAATTAACATGTAATGAATTCAATTTTTGCATTTCAATACCTTGAAGTCGAACTAACACAAATATCACTATATAGGTAGTCTGCATCTATCATTTATCAAATAACTAGTTCGTTGTTGTTTCATAGTTTTTTTATAATTTTTCACTTGATATATGATAAATTTTTATTTGTTCTGTTAAGATTAACTATATAATTGTTCACTATTCATAACTTTTTATTGATAACGCTATAGTGACTCTATATTGTAAATTAAAAATTGAAAATACAATATATATTATACATATTATCTTAATGTATATGTTTTATAATCTGCGATTTTTTTGTATAATCAATAATTGATAGCGTTATCACATCAGTCAGATACAAATTTCCTAAAGCAGTACTTGCTTACTTGCTTAAGATATTTAAAAAAATGAAACAGTTTTTTTCATGCCTTGTTTCACTTTATCAAAAAGATAAAATATATTTTCGACATAATCGAAATAAATAATATGTATTTTTGTTTTTTAGTTACTTCTTATAGTACAATATTATATCATTCTATCTCTTTACATTCATAAAATTTCAATAAATCAAACGATATCAAAATTCCAGTTACTTTAAACTAACTTGTATAATTAAGGAAAAATACAAATTCACAATACTATAAAATCTGATTTATTTAAATATTACATTAAAGGTTTTGTAATTTATTATGTAATTTTATCGCAAGATTTTTGTGTGAATCGTTTAAATTTTTGTCATTCTTTTTAGAAATTCATTAAGGGTAATTTGTATTGATATGTAATTATAGATAATAGTGAATAAAGTATGTTTTTAATTTTTTCGGCAGGACAGTACAAAAGATTTAGATGTACGTAGACTTTCATGACTATATCTATTTCAAATTTACGTGCGTCATGCGTTGTAATGACAAAGTAGATAGAAGGCATAAGCATATATTGAAATGAGTTTCAAAAACTTTTTATAAAACGATATTATGACAGTTGATGTATGGGATGTTCCTGTTTTTGGTAAGCCATATTTACTTACTGTTTTGCCGACGCTGTTCTGTATCAACATGACAAGTTAGGTTTTCGTCCGTGATGTTTGCTATATTATGATAAAAATATACTATACACAAACGTTTCTAAAAATAACATTATATAATTTTTACTACATAGAAATAGATCAATGTGGAACATTTTCGAAAAAAGGAAATTTGATTTCTTAAAATTAAAAGATATTAAGTTAAAATTAAGATTCGATATCACTATCAATTTTGTAGATATCAATATCAGGTACATCAGTTTTAACATTAATTTCCTATAATTCTTGAAATTTCACAATACAGTATAGTAATATTTGTAATATACTCAGTCACGATTAAAAGTATTCGCAGAGACTAGCTTATCTTGTTGCAGAAAATAGTATGTTTGTATTTATATTACTGTAAATTATATATTTTATTATGAATTATATAAATGAA
The DNA here is from genome assembly GCA_014737365.1 of Bombus soroeensis. Taxonomy (NCBI): domain Eukaryota; kingdom Metazoa; phylum Arthropoda; class Insecta; order Hymenoptera; family Apidae; genus Bombus; species Bombus soroeensis. The sequence continues at coordinate 594,548 of JACXIL010000270.1, read as the reverse complement.
ATACAATTTCACATATATAAAATGACAACGTAGATTAAAAAAAATTAACGATTATATGCTGTAACGGTATTTCTGTTAAATATTTATTCATCATAACCACCTGTATGTCTAATATCTCTATCTAAATGTTTTGACATAATTCTGAAACGTAAGGAATTCACATCTACATAACATCAATCATAAACAATGTAAAATACACATAAATAAATAATGCTTCCATTTTTCATATATGCTATACGAGGTTTTTGAGGTTTTTATTAGCATTGTAATGATACATAACTATAATAAGTGGTAAAATTTAGTGCAGAAATATACCTCGTAAAAAATTTATGTATACAGATAATTATGATAGACATTTTATAAATTGATAATGACGCATTTTAGGAAATTTGAGCTATTCTCATTCGTAAAGTATGTATAAATTATACGTACAAATACGTCTAATTTTCCTGGAATTATATGTATATTTATGTAAATATATATATTTATTCTATACAATATTTTATATATATAGTATATTTGCAACAGGATACGAAGTAATATGTTTCTCACAATTGTGTGCTTAGATAAAAATATTATATTTTTAGAGCAATTAAAAAGATTGAAATCCAATAATATATTATTTTTGAAAACGGTTGTAAATGAATCTTAAAATGACATAGAGAACAATCGTTATTCGCTGAAAAAATATTACATCATGGTGTAAAAGTAATATGTAGAATACGTGTTGGATAAACGGAATATGTGCATATTAGTTTCAGAAGACTCAGTTTTATGGAACTTAAAAATTCGCATCGGGTAACGATCTAATAATGATACCAAAAACAATTATAATATGAAGTTACAATACAAAAAGTGACAATGCAATTAGGGAAAGGTATTATCATGACGTTAATAAGTTTTCTACGAACGTAATTAATCTCACGTAATAAGTTAACGCAATTTTTCAGTTAATCTGTGATTTAGGATGATATTCGAAATATGTTTCCAGAGAGTACATTATATATTTATATAAGCATGATGAAACATAATGAGAAGTTTTTTCATCTTACAATTACCTAATTCTTGTTTTCAACCACGGTTCATGTTGAATAGTACAATGTCATTTAAGTGATAGTAAAATCTTACTACCATTTTATTGATATTAGGTAATGAGTAATAATGATAATTAATCTCATAAAAAAGTTGTTTAAAACTTCATAGTTATAGTTCCACACTTTTACAGTGGAAGTAAAAAAAGAATGAAATCATATATGATATAATCAAATAAAATTATGAAATAAATGTTGTTCAGGAAGCTATATACATTAGTAAAGTGTGTATTAATGACCAAACATATGCTATTTAACACATAACTCATTTAGTTGAAAACGAACAAAATTATATATCCACTTATAAAACGCTTATTATATATACTTAACAACTACATCTAGTAATTAACAATCAATGAAATTGTCTAAAATTGCCATAATGATTTTGGAACTTAGAATACTGCTTATCAATTTTTTACTGTAACCTGAACAGATACTTTCAAATATTGATACAGTAGAGCTTCAATATCGAGTATATTTCATAACTTAGGACTTTCCAATCTGTTTTGATTCGCGATCTTCTCTCATAATAGCCAAATAATCTTCGATCTCTCCTCCTAAATATAGTACAAAAACATTTTTAACATGGCAATCTATGCAGCAAATATGGCAATCTAGCTCCATTTATTACAGCAACGTAGTCGTATTAAAATAAATAAGTGTTAAAATTTTCAAAAGAGTTATGATTATAACTTCTCTGTTAGACTCTAGATAAATCCAAATCCTGTGAATTTTATTGAATTCACGTTATACTTGTGAAAATTAATTTCAAAGATTTGAAGAAACAATGTCGAGAAGACATTCTCAACCTTGCATTTATACCACACGTATTATGTAAGTATTTTAAAGTCATCCTTTGCCAGATCGTATAGATACGTTTGCATAGTCGTAGTTCATCACTAGTTGAAGAGTCTCGATTGAGCAATCTTCGAATGACCTTCGCTATGAAGAAGGTCAATGTTCAGTTTTATTAATTCTATCAAAATGTTCACTGTTCAGTCGTTCATAGTTAATCGATTCTAATGTTGGACGACACAGACGACAACCGCTGTTGTAATGACTTGCGTTGCATGCGTATCGAATTCTGTATGCAAACCGGATTAAAGTAACATGTTACGTAGGTCATAAATAATCAACATCATCGCAGGTTGATTACGAATTATCTTCCTTATTTGCTTCATCCTTTGATTTCATGCAATGTATAAATCGTTTGACGAATATTATTAAACGCTTGCTTATTGGTATGAATAATAATAAATAATATTAATATAAATGCAGGCGATCAAATAATAAGTAACTTGAAAAATAAATTAAGAAAAATTAAGAAAAACATGATAACCCACGTCTAAAAATAGGAAGATACTAAGATAACCGTGAATAAGGCGAAAGGGAAAGTACATACTTTTTCCTTGGAATACATAATGATCAATGATAAGGATTGAATAAAGTCGAGTTATCACTTAATAATCCAGGAAATTATTCTTATAATTTTAAATAGAGCTTGTTTAATTAATAATCGCTACCGAACATCATATAATGGAACATCAAACTATATTTACCAGTGAAATTTTTACAACAGCAACGATTCAGTTTTCTTGTTACCTTTCACTTTCTCCAGCGAGATAAGTTTATGCATGTTCTTCGTTTGTGTTGTTGGATTTTTACCGCGTTAATACTTTCTCAAAATACCTCAGCTTTCTACTTCCTCGTCGCAAGATCGATAAGGCTATCAATTTACAAATACATACATGCATCACTGATAATGATCGATTAATGGTCATTCTAGGAATTCTGTTTGTTTTATATTTAGGTTTTATATTTTCTTTGTAGTAATGTCATTGAGATTGATTTAATAGATCATTTCTTTGTCATACAAATGGTACAGTTCGCAGAATTGAATTAATGATATCAATGAAATTGGAATGGAACAATTCCGCTTTAATCTATTAATTAATTATAAAACACTAAATCAACTATTAATTGATATTTAATAATGCTCTTATTTAAAAGCAGAAAATTAATCACAAAACACAGAACATTTGTTAAGTATTTTATCATGAACTATACAATGTAACAATATACATGTAGTCGATGAAGGTTAGTAGATAAATTTGCTTAAACATCGCCTTCTCAGAAACAAATATCAATATAATTGCATATTTTTGATATATAATTAAAATTTTTCTTCTCGGCCAACTGTCTTATCGACGAACATAATATAAAACAATGGTATATTATACATATTACATATTACATTGTACATATATGTATGTGCATTATTTTTATATATCGTCGATCCACTTTGTATCGTTGCTTGACGAGAAAGCTTTTTCTATATTCGAAAATTGTTGAATAGTATTCATCAAACTATATTTCTATTTCGCTAATATCATTTGTCGTTTCCAATCTCAAGGTCGAACATAGAGTTTTCATACTTATTCTAACTTAAGTAACCTAAAAAACGCAGCCACATTTTTAAATAACAGTTAAAAAATATTCAATAATAAGAATCTTATTTTGGGAGAATTTCAAAGGACAGTGGACCTGTTAGAAATAAAAGTGGGGAAACGTTTTGGGGAAATGGGGAAAAATTTGCTGTCATGCTGCGAGAAAACGAACTGTCTAGTCTATCGATAACATTTTCACGCACGTTACGTAAGCGTTTTCAAATGAACTCGATTTAAACCATGCGAGCCTTATGACGAGAAATTTAAGTACTATGTGAAGAAAACGACAACAGAACAGCAATCAGTTGCACGAATGTGTTACGATCGAACATTATTAAAGTGTATATAATACAGAAATGTAAGAACATATATACGTATTGTGTCGCTGTGTACGTATTCAATGTGCTACTTCACGTAGATTCGTGTACGAATACTGTACGGGGTGTTTCAGACAATTGAGGTAAATGATGTCTTTAACGCATTCGGTGCTAGTATAACAGTATGATTACTATATTTATGATATTTACACTGAAGGTATAACTATACAAAACAAAGCACAGATAAGACCTACACAACACTGTGCTCGAAACGGTTATAGATAAAACTGCATATGTAAGTATTTGGATATTTAAAGTGATTTAGCGAAAAGGTTGATATTTTTCGATCATTCCAAGATCTTGACATTGAATAGATACACATAAAATCACTTAATGTAGGTGTTCCCGTAGAAACAATCTTTATTCACCTTACTAGAATTAAAATTAATTTGATTAATTTAAAAAATAGACAGAAAAAAAATAGAAAAATAGATTAATATGATTTATTTGAAGTATACTTTATATCTTTGCAAATAATTTGCGAATGTTTAAATATTTATGCGCATTGGACACGATAATATATGTATCATATATGTACCATACGATAACAAATAATTCCAATTGCAAGGAACACTCTGTAGATACATATACATCCTACAAACGCACGACAATGACTTGCTGATTTTTTGTTTCGTTCTGCCTATGCATCAGTTCAGTATGTCTCACGAACGTGCTGGCAGTTACGTGTTCGTTGTGGTGTGAGCATGTTGTGTCGTCCCGAAACGGGCCGTGTATGATCGTTGCGTTGAGAACTCGCTCTAGTTTAATAACTTCTCCTACTTATCGATACGAGGCATCGGGATATCTTTTGGAAACATGGATTTACCGGTAAGCGCATGAACATCGCGTATTTACTATTTTCCTGCTCATTTAGTTAGCCTTAGTTTGAAATGTCATATCCTGGCAGCCGATTTTTATAAAAATAAAAAAAGAAAAAACATATATATAAATTTGTATAAAAATCCCCAGTCTAGTTATCTCTATAGCTATTTAAAGGACCTAAGTTCACAAGCGATCTCCCGTGAAATTAACGATTATCTTTTTTTCTATAGTTCGCTTGCATCTGGATGAGTTTTCAAGTTAGAATGAGAAGCATTGAGTGCGCGTGAGATACAGAGAAAGCTTCTTTAGTATGCTAAGTGCTAACAGTTTAGATCGAGCATCTATTATCATAGGAATATAACCATAACTTTATTCAATCGAGTTGAAAAATCTTTTTTAGTTGAATTAAGATTTTACAAACATTTTATTAGGCAAAATAAAAAATGTTATGAATTTAAAAACATCAACCACTTAAAAGTTCATTTCGAAATATGATAAGCTTCCTTATTTATTGTTATGATAAACACAAATTAATAACGAGAAGTGTACATGGTGAGCTTAAGATTACCTTTAAGTTTCCTTGTAGGCCTACATTATTTTTATATTTATTTATATTGAAGCTTTCTATTTAAGTAAATAGACTTAAGGATGATTGTAATTATAAAATAGGAGTATAAAATGAGAAAAATCTTTGTGCCCACTACATAAGGTCACAATAACAGAAAGAAGATAAGCAACTATTATTATTATTGCCATTATTATTGCTATGTATTATTATTATTAGATCCAGCAAGAAGTATATTACAATTAAATATTTGCAATATAATTGAAAAGAAATATTTCATGATTTTTAATATTTTTTTAATATTTTATATTTTATATTTTATATAATATTTTAATATTTCATATTAACTACATTAACTATATTTTGCAACAAATATTTTTAATCATCTGTTATTTATACTAGCATATGGTGATTTTCATCAAAATCACATGCGTTTAGTGTTTATTAGTATTGACAAACAGTATGGAAATACTTTTTTTTCACTAGCAGATGCTTTTAGAGTCATTTTTCGTTAACAGCATACATCAACTGATATTTATTACTATTAATTTTACTTTATAATATTTACTTATATATATAATAAGTAATACTATTACTTTTTTATTAACTTAGCATTAAATGGATAATATTTGAACTTGCATGTAAATTAAGGAAGTAGTATATTATTTATAACGAACGAAATATTATACAATGATGTCGTCTTGATTAAGATAAAAAATTTTTTTAACCAACAATACAGATCTTTGTTCGGTACAACACAAGTTAGTACATAATATAGATAATAAAATAAATGATAAATAAATAATAAAGATAATTCGCTCTTTTTAGAACGTATTAATAGAAAACTTAATTAAAGAAATTTCAGTTTCTAAATAAAGAGATAATGAAGTAATTAAATAAAGAGAATTAGTAACGCATGAAGGATAAGATAATCTAATTAAAAATGAATCTTTATCATACGATTTATTTTTATTGTAGCGTTTACAATAGCGCTGCAGCAAAGACATTCAACGAGACGATAAAGTGGAAAAATGTCTGTCTTATTAGTCTATTCTGCTATTCTTTAGGGTGAATCACGTAACCTATTACGCGAGCCAATATCTCGGTAACTGTTCAATTGCAGACTTGCAAATAACAGCTGAAGGAAGACGATACTTAGAGAAACGACATTTTTACACACACACACACACCAATTGTGTCATAAGCCTTCTCAGTTTTCTTTTATGCTACGGGAGATTAATTTTTCATATGGTAGTCGACTTATATAGATAATATGCAACTTTGATAACAGTTCGTTTCGCAAATTATTTAGCTCTTATGGTTAAACACCGTTCAATTAAATGTTATGTTGAAACAATTTCATCTACTAAATTAATGAATATTTTTATTTTATTATAGTGAGAGACAACTAGAAGGCAATACCGAACACATTTTGTAGACCGAGTTCCTTTTATAGCCGGGAGACTGCAAATAACCTAGACTACATTTAAATAACAAAAATAACATAGATAATATTATATAGGGACATTTAAGGTAATAAATATGCGGTGAATGTGATTATCGATGTATCTAACTGTAGCTAGACTTAAACGAATAACTACGATTAATATCTTTATCGTAATCGTAAAAATTATTTTTATCAATTATTTACTAATAAGGAAATTCTGCTTGAAGCAACAGTGTAGTGCGAAGCAATAATTTGATACCCTTGAAATATATAATCGCCGAAAAACAGTTACATTTCATTTACAAAATTTGTATCGTATTTTATTTTATTGTTAAATGATACTAAAATCTATTCCATTTTCTTTTCTCCATACTTTTTAATTTATGTTTTACAGTAATAGATAACAAAATCTTCTACATACTGCAAATAATTTGCTGCTCTTTCGTGACCTGATTGAAACAATATTACGAGTGAAAGCATTAACTATAATTATTGCTGAGTTAAGCTCTGCCATGCTTCCGCGTGAGACAGCACATACATACATGTAATTCCGCATTGAAAACAATATTGAAACTGCACACAACTGATGTTTAAAACTTTCATCTTCCAAATTTTCTTATTGGAGAATGATTACAATAATATTACAAAAATATTATCTCTCGATACAACCTCTTATCGTTTATTAAATTATCATAAATAAGATTATGACTAGTCAGTTATGATATTCAGATTTCAGCACCAAATGTACTTGATTCTTCTATTCAAAAAATTGAGCAAATATTTAACAAAGACCAGTATGATTAACTTTACGATCTAAAAGATGTTTATCCAATATAATGAACAAATTCTTTCATATGACAGCGAATCATCATAGTATTTATCTAAATACAATCATTTATCAGTAAATTATAAACCGAACAAATCTATCACTATCTGATAAAAATCTTTGATATTATTTCTTTTTTTTTTTTTAATTGTTTTAGCGATATCAAGGAGAACAATAAAGTGATCCGAGGTTGCTTTCATCTATACGAATAGAATTTTTAGTTGTATCAAATGACTGTAATGATACTATTACGTTCGAACGGTTTTGATAGGCAAATTCAGTTGACGAATGTAGTTTTCATTTGCCGAATTGCTACTATGAAAATTGATAAAGTTATTATATAATATTTGACATATGTTGTAATACATAACATAAAATAAAATAACAGAATAATTCAGATAGGATAAAATAAAATAATATAAAATGTATAAATAATCTATACAAACTGAAGTATAGTTTGGAAATGTTACAATAAATTCAACTTTTCAAAATTATTCCATATTTTTTAGGGTCTTGAATACTTAAAACAGGTTTAAACGTAGAGCGAATCACAAGGAAATTTGTACGCATATCATAGAAAATTTCCATAAATAAAGATTACTGAGAAAAGACGTGATATATAGGAAAAATATATATTTTATCTATGTATTATTATTCTTATCTTGTATGAGGTCACTTTTAATATAATAAAACAAGTTTCACCTGTATAAAAAGCAGTGGCAAAGACTTTTAACTATAAATCATTTCAATAAATATAGTTTCAAGTATAAATTATTTTAACAAGAATGTAATTTTTTGTTCATTGTGTTATCTTATACACATGTGTATGATACCATTTTGGAAAAACTGGAAAAGAAACATATATGTAGAAATGATTTTAATACCAGAAGTAATTGAAGATGATAATTTCATTTATCAAAATGATAACGCTCCGGTTCATGCATCGAGACACCTATCGATTAAAAAAAGTTTACAAAATTTGATTTTATCAATTTTTGATGTAATTCGAAAAAGATGGCGATTACATAAACTTGTTATTTAAGTTTTATTTTATCTATTTAAAAAGCGTGTAGCTTTATAGAAATTTTATATTTTGTTTCCTGTTAAATTACATTTTAACGTGCGCGCGCGCGTGTGTGTGTGTGTGTAAACGTCACTTCTATTGTTACCGCAATCGAGATGTGTATTTCTCTTCTATTTGTTCCCAAAATGGTATCGTACACAAACTCGTTATTAGAATGGAATAATTATAAGATTTCACCAAAAAATATAGCGGCTTTATGGACATTTCGAGCACTGTAGTTCCAAATGTCGTATTGTACTACGTGGATATAAAAGTTAAATTGCGTAAATTCATATTTTCTCAAGTACATATCTAATCAACAAGAATTTTTGATATCATACAGCTAACTATATTACGACGCGAGGAGTTCGTAGGTCGAATCAATGAATTTCTGACGCAAACTACGTGAATATATGTAAATACAATACTGAATAAAAATATCTTTACTGGGAAAAATAGCTCTGATGGATGTCGTTATTCGTAGAAAAATCTGTTATAACATATAGATACTAGGATATCACTAAATATGACGATATAAAGAGATCATTACCATTACAACTATGTCAGGAATCTTTTTCAGAAGCAAAACAAGCACTGAAATAGAAATAAAATTGTTAATACCATGTTAGATAATCTTTGTTTTAAATTTTTAATAATGCGGTTCTTTTAATTTGTTGGCCATTATAAATTTTACTATATGCACCATAAAGTATCGTAAACATAAGAGCAACATTGTTACTCTTAAAAAATCATTTTCACTAAATCCGTTGATAATATAACTGCTATAATCATGTGATAGTCTGATATTGTTATCAGATACATTGATACATAATTTATTACTACGCTACGTACGTTCTGTCTGCTGAGTCATCAATATGATACATTTTGATAAATTTGCATAATTTTTACTTTGTAAATTTGCTTCAAATTTAAATTGCTAGTATTCTCAAGGTTTTTCAGCTTTTCTTTAGCCATGCATTTTGCACGTCTCAAAAGATGTACGTCTTCATCTGATAATTCTTTCAATCGCTGTCACATTTTTAACATTTTATGCATAAATACATTTTATGTGAATAACATTTTGTGTTTGCGAACAAAACGTTCCATTTATTTACGCAAATATACGAAGGAACTAAAGGAGAAACGGGCGATGTCAAGTTTTAAGAATTTATCAATAAACGGAAATTTATTTTTCAATACGTAATGTCACAATCTCATATTTCCTCATAGATATTATATCAAAATAATTTAACTTTATTCTTCATTTTATTCTACATCATTTTCAACTTGTACATATAATTCTGAAAAATATATAATACATTAACCTGTACAAAATGAGAAGTACGTTGTATACCTACATTTCTTATGTAACTACTGTAAAACTCGCAAAATTTTTATTCAAATTAATGCAATACAGCCAGTGGTAAAGAGCATACACAAGAGCGTACAGAAAATATTAAACTTGAAATTCCTTAAACTTGATACTTCCTCTTTTTCCTTGGTGGCCCCTTCGTATGTTATTTATTCCAGCAAGACAAATATAATTTATGCAGGCAGTCACGTAGATAGCAGGAAAAATTGATGACCTAGATGTCGAACGATGCCCACGGTAAAATTATAATTATCAAATTCCACCAATACGAAAATGCTTACTCATCTCGATTACGACAGAACCGAAGCCGAACTGATTCAAGAGAACGCTCACACGTGTTATTTTGTTAATCATTCGCTTCAAACCAGTCATGAAATAAATCAGACTTCGTTCGTTCAATATTTATGCTTCTTTTTTCACTTTTTATTAAAAATCTTACATGCACATTTTTTTCATCGCAGGTTAAAATATTCAGATATTCAAATACTTGAGAATGTCATGAAATGTTAAATTACGTAACACTTTGACTTGCCACGCCGTAATCACATGCCGGCAATTGTTTGTCATATAATGGCAAAATAATAATAAATTGATGATGTAAGACAACATACTTCCCGAATGGACCGTTTATCGTATTGGTGGTCACAGGTGACAATCGTGGCGCCTTGGTAATAGTTAATAGCGATATATTATAACAAGGTTTCGTTTATTTCAACAAAACATTCGCATTCGTTATTTCGTCATAAGCAAAACGTCCAGAATATATTGTTGAAACGTGTAGAAGATATTAGTAAACAGTATTTGCTCATTCTATATATAACAGTAAGATATGTGCACACTTCTAACTTCAATTATATGATTATAAAGCAGCATTTACGATTATTTTCTAAGGTGTGTTTATAATAATATTCGTAGATTACCCCTCAAAGATATGGATGGAAACACAGTGCACCGTTAGATGCGAGATTTGTTCTCATTTGTTTTATTGATGTTCTAATAAAAATGTTTAATTGTTCAATGGGGTACTTTTTATTTCTAAGTATCTTCTATTTATCAGTTATATTCAAAATGCCCTAACTGTCAATTTTTATACAATTTTTATAATTGTAAGAAGTTGAAGCGCTCCGGTCACCAATGACCACCGTGGCGTCACAGGAGAAACCGTGATCGATCCTATATGATCAACGTGGCAGTCAAAGTGTTAAATAGTGTATCATTTTATTTGACTATATGCTATTTTGAAGTAATTACGCAGTGAGTTTCAGTATCTAGGAATAAATAAATCCAAGTGATAAATTTACTACGTGTTGTATATTACTATAGTCATGAATGAAACTAGATTATATTTTTAAATTAGATTATATCTTTCTGACTTTAACGCCAATTTATTAAGTGGCTCTACGAGTTAAACGAGATTTTTTAAACTATGACATTTATTTGGTTCACACAACCAGCAGTACTGGAAATGTTAATTGAATCGCTCTGAGTTGCTTCGAAAATAGCAAAAAATTCATAAAATAAAATTGAATGTTTTCAAATGACGAATCAAATAATATAATGGGTCTTTTTTAAATTTGGAATAATCAATTACCATGTACGATATTACTAATCAAAGGGATCCCAAAATATGTAAATTTCAATTATAGTAAAATATTAGCCACAAAGGTATCATAAAATATACCAAATATCCATAAATACATATAAAAACATTATCACTTTTCTAGAAGAAATTTCATGGATTATTTTAATCTATTCAAAGTTAATAACTCGTTGTATATCTTAAAGAATATTAATTTTTCAGTCAATATTTCAAAATGTATATGGATTTCCTCGGAATAATAAAATATAAAATAAAATCTTGATTACTTGTTTAATATTAATGGAGCCGATTAGTTAACTAACTAAATTATTATAATTAATGTGATAATTTTTTGTATTGTTTCAGACTGCAGGCGCGCTACAACCAAAGGCAATAAGAATGGCAAGTCCTCCGGAGCGGGAGATGGAGGACAAGACAACAGAGGTTCTCGAAGAACAACTCTTCAACACCGTTGACATCATACTGCTCGCTGTCCTTTTATTGGCTGCACTATGGTGGTTGTTGCGCAGAAACAAACAAGAAGAATTCACGACCATCTCGAAATCCTATTCCATCCAGTAATAATGAATTATTATTACTAATATCATTAACATATTGATTGACACAGTGAATATCGGTGACCCGCGTTACTAAATTTTTTCGAATAATTAAAACAAGATAAATATTATGGACTAAACATTTTTGAGTAGTGTAAATGATATGTTTTGAATTAATTAAATGTCATGGTATAGTATATTTAAACCTATTACGGTTCGCACAGAGAAATCTATAAAATTCGGATGACACTCAACCATTGTCAATATAATCATACATATAACTATAAGTATGTACAATACTCTAAGTGCAGTATATGGTATCTTTCATATAACATGGGAGATACGTTCTGCATTATGCGAATTCCCTGTTATAGAGGACCTATGATGTAGTATCGTAACAAATTTTTTGTTACAGGCCAACTATGTTCCCTGCGGTACAAACATCAGAAAATTCATTCATAAAAAAGTTGAAGACTTCCGGGAGAAGTTTAGTAGTATTTTACGGTAGTCAAACCGGAACCGGTGAAGAATTTGCCGGTAGACTGGCCAAAGAAGGCATTCGGTATAAAATGAAAGGCATGGTGGCTGATCCTGAAGAATGTGATATGGTATTGATTTATTTGTTAAGACAGAAACACAAACTACTAATCTTAATCTTTGTTTCATTTAAGAAGTAGCATTTTCTTTTGTCAGATTAATTAATTTCAATAAAAATTGATTATATAGTTAGAACATTAAATTAAATTTCGTAGAAAATTGATTAATTTCATTTATATTTAATATTCAGTTATCTTTATCACACTTAATATTCATTGATATTTTGATTACGTAATTTAAATTATACCTCAATTCCACTAAATATTTGATTGTCATTAGAATTTATCGACATAAATTCAATAATAAAATTTAAGTATGGAATAAATAAGCCAATAATAATATGTATTAGAATTCAAGTATAAATGAAGTAAATCAAAAGGGAAATTACTTTGATGCTTCATTATTTTATTGACTTATTCGTGATTTTAAATAATTGTAATTTATTATAACAGGAAGAGTTAACACACTTGAAAACAATTCCAAACAGTTTGGCAGTATTTTGCTTAGCTACATATGGAGAGGGTGATCCTACGGATAATGCTATGGAATTTGTTGATTGGCTAAAAAATGGAGATGCTGATTTGAATGGATTAAATTATGCTGTAAGTACTTTATGTCTGATATGGAAGTTGAAATTATAATTATATGGTTTTAGTATTACATATAGATATGTAATAACATTTAATCTTAAAAATACATTTTTAAAATTATAGTATAATCGTGCAAATGTGCGCATATTTGTAATCATAATTTAAAATAACAAGTAAAATATAGTATGATGCAAATGTAAAATATAATTTAAGCCATTTTAAGCAAAAGTAAATTAGAACTTATTTTCGTGCTGTTAGATGGCGTTGTATATCTTTTCACATGGTTATAGCATTATATTAGTACAAGATCAGAGTACTGTTATACTATTCATTTGCATTGAGCCTTACATTAAATATTATAATAATCTATGTTACATTATAAATAATATCATCAATTACTTTCTTCTGTAGTGAAGTTTTCATTTATGTAACAATAATGGAATATTACATAAGTACTTCATAGCAGTCACGTGTGCAGCTATATAGATAGCATTTATTAACGTGTGATAGTGTTCTTTATAGTGAAAAAATAATTCTTTATTGTAATTATTACGGTTATAATAGCAGCAGAACTTTTAGTAAATTGTAAAACATTCCTCGAAAAATATCCTGACAATGAACGTAAAAAAGTTCGACAAATTCTTCCACGTGATGATGAAGCATTATAGATGCAACAGCGCTACCCAGCGGCGCTTTTCAATGTTAGTTTTAGCGCCAACGTCTGAGGTACATGAACTAATATTTAGAAATTTGTCTACCGATGTTTATATTTTTACAATTAAATTTTGTAAACATATTTTATTAAAATTTGTTATATATTTATTCATGTCTCATTATAATAAAATTTCAAAGTATTTTATATAACACATACGTAATATATACATACAATATTTCTATGATAAATATTCAAATATTTTCGTCAATTACTGCATAAAGTATAAAAAGTATATATTAATTTATTATTTAACATTTTTTTCGCTTTATTTTGCAGGTATTTGGTCTTGGAAATAAAACATATGAACATTACAACGAGGTAGCTATATATGTCGATCATAGATTAGAGCAACTTGGTGCTACGCGCGTCTTCGAACTTGGTTTGGGAGATGACGATGCCAAGTAAGTTTATAGAGATACCAAAAACAGTTTCATATCTCAAATGTTAAAATTACTTGTATATATTTATACAAGATAACCATAAAATAAAATATATAAAATTATCATATATATATATATATATATATATATATATATACACACAATAAATAATAATATATAAAATAAATAATTATAGTATAGAAGATGATTTCATCACATGGAAGGACAAGTTTTGGCCAACAGTTTGTGACTTCTTTGGAATCGAAGGTACAGGTGAAGATGTTAGCATTAGACAGTACAAGCTAACTGAACACGTTGACATACCACCTGAACGCATTTACACTGGTGAAATAGCTCGTCTTCACTCATTTAAGAATCAAAGAGCGTATGTTTAATCTATCTCTTTATAAATATATCGAGATCATAAAAATATTTATCTAACTTAATTTAATTTCTATAGACCTTTCGATGCAAAGAATCCTTATTTAGCTCCAGTACACGAAAACCATGAACTTCATGGTCCAACTTCAGAAAGGTCATGTAGGCATATAGAATTTTACATAGAGGGATCAAAAATGCGATATGAAGCTGGTGATCATTTAGCAGTATACCCTGTAAATAATGCAGAACTAGTAAATAAAATTGGAGAAAAGTGTGGTGTACATCTAGACACAGTGTTCACTCTTACGAACACAGATGGTAAGTTAGAAATCAACTAAATATGAATTTAATTAATATTAGTGTCTTTATAATGTGAATTTTTTTACATATTACAGAGGAATCTACAAAGAAGCATCCATTCCCTTGCCCATGTTCTTACAGAACTGCTTTGACACATTACTTAGATATTACTAGTAATCCGCGCACCCACGTTCTTAAGGAATTAGCTGAATATTGCAGTGATCCAAACGACAAAGAAAAATTAAAATTAATGGCGTTAACCAGCGCAGAAGGCAAAGCTGCATATCAGCAATGGGTAGTTCAAGAAAATAGAAATATTGTACATATCTTGGAAGACATTCCTAGTTTAAAGCCTGCCTTAGATCATCTTTGTGAACTTTTACCAAGATTGCAATGTCGATACTATTCGATTTCCTCTTCTCCCAAGGTATGTTGGAATTATTTTGCAGCAAGTAACTGCGTAAATTTGAATTTGAATTTGAAATGAACATTGGGTAATATAAGCAATATTACACAACATTAAATATTTAAACATAGTAAAATAATAAGATTGTATAATTTATATAAAAAAAACAGTTCTTGTAAACTTAATTTTTTGTTCTCTATTATTATAATTAAATAAGACTTTTTAAGGAGTACTAAAACAATTTCTTGATTAATTTTCAGCTATACACAACATCAGTCCATATTACTGCAGTTGTAGTGGAATACAAAACACCTACAGGTAGAGTTAACAAAGGTGTAACAACTAGTTGGTTAAAAGAAAAGCATCCTTCAGATCCACCATGTTATGTTCCTATTTTTGTGCGAAAATCTCAGTTTCGTTTACCAACCCGACCGTCGATTCCAATAGTCATGGTTGGTCCAGGTACTGGTATAGCACCATTCAGAGCATTTATACAAGAACGTGATTTTGCCAGAAAGGAAGGTAAATACAATACAAAAAAAAGTTAATTCTATATTTATCTGTATTTCTTTAAATAAATCGTAAATTAAATAAATGTATTATTTTTAATCTTTTAGGAAAAGAAGTTGGAGATACGATTTTATATTTTGGATGTAGAAAAAAAGATGAAGATTTTCTTTACAGAGAAGAACTTGAGGAGTACGTAAAGAGTGGTACTCTAATCTTACATACTGCATTTAGTAGAGAGCAGGCTCAAAAAATATATGTTACACATTTATTGGAGAAGAATAAAGAAGAATTGTGGAGAGTTATTGGCGAACAAAATGGGCATATCTATGTGTGTGGGTTAGTATAAAATCATAATAACAAAAATATGTGCAACATATATATGTACACATATTTTTTTATTGTGTAGTAACTCGTGATATATATTCATGAAATATATGTATATTTGTCTGTATTTTAGAGATGCAAAAAATATGGCACGTGATGTACACAATATTTTATTAAAAGTTGTAATGGAAAAAGGAAAAATGTCAGAATCAGATGCTGCAGATTACATCAAGAAAATGGACTCGCAGAAACGTTACTCGAGTGATGTATGGAGTTGAATGAGGGTATTTAATTTATGATGTCACGAATATTTATAACTTAAATTGTTAAAATCTTTTTTAAATATGCCTTTATGAGAAAGGTTAACGATAATCATCTTCGTGCAATTGTACGATATACATATAATCACTTAAAGTACTAATTGATAATTGTATACATCAACAAAACCATACAAGCACCAATTGTATTTATTATACATAAGTAGTTAACGTATTTGTATAAAAAAATCTATTCTATATCACAATGTTAAATAATTGCAGCGTTAACATTTTTCTGGGACTCGTTAAGAGTGCAATAACAAATTTAAAATATAATTTTACATTTAACGTGCGTAATACCTGTATAATACTACAAAGTAATAAATATTGGTATACAAGACACACGAGATGATAAACCAAATTATTTTATTATGTAATATTAATTATGTAATAATGATATATACAAAGTGAAATATTCACATAATGTTACTACAATATTTTTATTAAAAAGAAAAAGGAATTATTAAAGCAGCTATTACGATTAAAAATACATAGCCTTTATACTTTTGAAACGATTGTACAAAAAAATTATATATATAAATATATTTTTCCTATATTGGAATGGAAGTGATAATAAATATATGTCATTTTAAAAAATTCATCATTTTATATTTCCCAAAAATAAGCTATTGCTAAATATCTGCCTTATTTATTATTATGTGAAAAAACTTCTTAGAACGAAGTTACAGTATTTCAAGGTAATCACCATTTTTTAAAAATAGAATCCTGTGTTTATTTTTCGATATCCTTGTAGAACATGAAAGACCAAATTCAATGATCACATTGTTTAATCCCTTACTGTTTAATGCCTTAACAACCATATTGTTTCCCTCATTCAATCTTAAGACATTTGCGACTGAAGTGTACATGTGTAATATTTAATTATGTTCAATTGATAGGTGACAAAATTAAAAAATCCAAATTATTTGGTTGCTAGGCACAATTTTTCAATTTTTGAAGGCTCAAATGAAAGTTTAGAACAGGAAGAGAAAGAATTAATGAATTAATATAATAATAATTAATTAGAATAAGGAATTAATAAAGATTAGTTTCATATGAATATCCTCTCCCCGGTTTCTTAGTTATAAGCAAGTTTTAAAAATCGTTCAATCCATTGACAACGAAATACTATATAACGTAATACATTATATCGTAATACATTATATCGTAACACATTATAACGTAATATAATATAACGTAATACTATGTAACGTAATACATTATAAAGTAATACAATATAACATAATGCAATATTACGTAATACGATATAACGTAATACAATATGAGTGAGGTGTAGAACGTGAAAGGTGCCTAATGAATACTCGGCGCTTTGTTCAACAGTTTGTTTATTTGTTTTACTAGCGACTTCACAACTCTCGACTCGAGACTCCTACTGACGACTGCCTATTCGCACTGCTCTGTTGATCCACTCGCTTTCCTTTGTCATCTTTCGATATCCCCACTATGTCCATTTTTATATCCGTCTACGATCATGGTAACATACGCCTTCTGTCCAGTATTTGTACGAAGGGCAAAACGTAATATAGTATAACGTAATATAAAATATCGTAATACAATGTAACGTAATACATTATAACGTAACACAATGTAACGTAATATTATATAACGTAACACAATGTAACGTAATATTATATAACGTAATACTATATAATGTAATACATTATAACGTAATAATAATGTAATAACGTGGAACTAATTTCTTTATGAGAAATTTAAAAAATTATATTCCTCGGTCTATAAGGCGAATTCTTGAACTATTCAGGAATTAAATTGAAGCTGAAATTCTCAGAAATTATCTCTGTAGAATTACATGAAATTAGTGCAGTGTTCTACTTTGTGTACGGTGGTGCAGTCTACCAGTGAATGAATGGTACTAACGAGAAGCAAAATTTTAAACTGATTTTTCACTAATTCATTGTATATTTTTAAATATTTATAATAAATGTTACTAGATAAAAGTATAAAAATACATCATAGATTTTCTAACTCTTTAATGCTAGATTTCGTCTTCGTAAGAGATTTATTTGAAATTATTAAACCATTGTCAGGTTCTTGAAAATTTTCAGATATATTTGTGTTAATTGAATTCGTCCTCTCGCTATTAGAGTTCGAGTTTTGCAACTTTGGTGTAGAAGTTCTACCTTTTAAAAGAACTGCTTGCTCTGTACTTTTACTAGCTTCTTTAATAGATATCGAAGACACGTCACTAAAATCTGGTAATCCGTAATTACTATCAAATTGCTTCTTAACAGGTGATATTCTTTTAGCAGTATTCATCGGTGTTACATCAGAATTCGATGATGAGCTCAAAGCGCTTGCTTCGCGTGTTTTTTTCAACGTCGTAATCGCCCAACCTAGACCAAGTTTTTTAAGAGCAATTTCCATTTCTTCCGGAGATGATGCATATTTTAATATAGTAGAAGATGGGGTACTTGCTATTTGTGAAACACCCGATAATTCGGAAAAACTATTTGAACTCGTAGATGTGATTTTATCCTTATTATCTTTACATTCCTTATTTGCACCAATACTAGGATAAAAAAGCTGCAATTCCTCTATCCGCGATGATTTTTGATTAACCGTGTTACGCTGTAATTTTCTATCATTCATTTCCTCGGCAATATCTTCTCTTCCTTCGTTTTTACTTCCCATTAAATTTTGATTTCCTATATTTTTAGATGTTTTAGGTGAATCAAGAAATATTGAGGCCTCTTTTACTAACTCTTTTAAACATAATTTTGTAACTGAAGAATTACACAACTTTTCTGCACGTTGATTATGTAAATTAAGCGAAGAAGCAATGTGTTCGGATGGCTTTGCTATAGCAGTAGATTTCGTTATTTGGCTCTCTGCTACCTTCTTCGCTGATAATGGACTTCTGGCATTATGACTTTGACTTTTATTTACGGTATCCGGCGTGTCAAATTCAATTATCGTTGACAATTCATGACCTGATGATTCAATTTCCGGCCTGGAATTCGATTTTATTATAATCGTATCAAAAATGTAAGATTAAATTATGAAAATATAAAAAATATAAAAAAAATAAGATTTTACCTATATGGCCCACTAAGTAAACTCACTGGTGGTTTACTTCTTCCATTAGAATGTGCTAAATTATCTACAGCTTTCGATACTTTTGGTATATCAGTTAGCATTGGAACAAAATCTTTAATCCTTTTTGACTAGAACAACATAACAATTGACAATGTATAATTAACTAAATAATTATATATAAGTTATGTAACAAAATGTTGCACTAACAGACAGAAAAAAAGTTTATTCAAAAAATGTATTCTTCATATTCGATTCATTATGATTTGTTATGAAAAATTAGGCTCCATTCAGTAGTACTCTACTTTCAGTATATCGTATTGTATTTAATTATATAAATGTTATTATTACTAATGAAAAAACATAAGTTATACCTCTTTATTAGAATGTTTCCTTGTAGGTGTATCATTTCTTTCTATTCTGGAAATATTACTTTTAAAAACATCATTATCTGTTGAAGTTTGTATGGAATGTTTTATAGTTGAAATTTCTTTTGATGTAATTAAATTGTTATTGAAACCTTCACTTTGTTCCAAAATTTCTTTCGATATTTTTTCTATCAGTTCTTCCTCATAATGTTTCATCAGCTTAGTATCATGTTCTGGTGTTGATGTTAACACTTGAGCTGATTTATGTACTTTGAATCTATTCAACTCAATATTCACTTTTTCCTCGTTTATAATCATTGGCTTGGCTCTTTCTTTTTTTATTTCTATTTCTTGTTCATCGAGGCAAATTACATTATCATCGGTTGTTGTAGTTACTGTTTGTGTTTCTTTAATTTGATCAGGTTCTTCTTTAATAATTGCCTTGCTTTTAATAATCCTTTGAGATTCGATTAATGTTTTTGCAAGTTGATTATGAATCGCTTCTATATTTTCTACAAGTTTATGAACATTTTCCAGATCAGACCTCTCTCGTGGTTCAGGTAACTGCATCAAACTGGTTTCATCGAGTCGAGATGGATCGATCATGGACATTTCCATACCTAAACAAAATCATATAATAATAATTTTCTTCTCCTTAAACTTCATTACTTAATTGTTAGTAATTAATAAAAGTAACTTTACCTTTTTGTTCATTTCGAACTTTTTCAATAAGATGTGTCAAAGAAATTATTCTCTCAGCGCACGTAGTTTGAAGATCTTCATACTTTTGTAATATCTGTGGGCAATTTTTTAGTGCATAATTACGAATTTCATCAAATTTAGCATGTTCTTGTTTACATTCTGGATTATTACATAAACAAAATCCTAATGAAGCTGGAACTTTCAAATGTACGTCGTTAATCTTTCTTGATAACAGACGATCATTTTGCTGATGTTCAGATACGTCTGTTGATGTTGAATAATCATTTTTGGTGGACGATGACTTGTTGTTAATATTATTATTATTATCATTATTATATGTCTGAGTATCTGTGGATGGATATCTAAGTAATTTTTTAATTCTAGCTAGGTCAGGTATATTTGAAGGCATCCTCATGGTACGTGGTGATGGGGTTTCAGGTGTTGATACTGGACTAACATCTCTTCTCAAAAGCCTTAAACTTTCGTTTGTTGATGAATCTAACAGTTCGAGAATAGAGATATTATTGCTTAATGCTTCAAATATATCTTTAGGCTTTACTGGTGGTGGACTAGCAAAAGACGTTGATGAGTCTGAAACATCCTTTATTTTAATTCTTTTTAACTTGGATTGAATCCATTGTTGTTTACTTGTAGTGACCTGTTGTTGTTCGTGAGTGCCCGTTGAATAAACCTGAGTACTTTGCGTATTAACATCTACAGCAATTTCTGCAACTGGAGGTGGCTGTACTTTAATATTTAATCCACTTTTATCCACATACATTCTAATCTTTTTACTAGGCACATCTTCCGTACTCGTACGCCTTCTTGGACTGCTATATTGCGATTTCGACAAAAATTTTGAATATTTCTTTGTAGGAGTCGAAGGTTTGCATGGACGAGTTGAGCATGATTTGTGACACATTTTTGTCGGAATTGGCTTCGACGTTTTCATGACGTACTTTTTTTTTTTGTGCGTTATTTCCGGGCTTTCTTCGTCAATGTCAGTAATTCCGTTTATTGTCACAGAACTTGTTGATTCACTACTGTCTACTCCTGCTCTGATAACCGTAATTTTTGGTTCAATTGGGTAATGGTCTGTAATTGTCTTAATTTCGTCAGTAACAGAAGCAGATTCACTTTCCTTCTGTGGCACCAATTCTACTTGCGTACCTTTATCTTGAGCTACAGTTTCTCTACTCTTATCTCCTGTCATAGTTTGTACAGCAATTTCTACTTTTTTAACAGATATATCACTTTTTTCCTCTGTTTTATCCTTTTTACTTTTTTCATCAAAAGATGCATTTATCACTGTGATTTCTGGTGATATAGGTTTTTGGATAGGCACGACTTGAGTAGGTGACTGAGTCTGAACTGATTTATCTCTTTCAAACAAGGGCTTTATAGATGCATTAAAAATGTCGTTTGGTAAATCTGCTCCAAATTCTTGTAATAGCAATCGCTTCTGTCTTTCAACCTTTTTTAACATATCTAATATTTGTTCTTCACGTGAGATTCCATTCTCTTTGCATTTGCTTTGTGGAATTTTGCTAGTTTCTGTACATTGACTAAAGCAACATGATTCTTCCCAATTAACACAGTCATCTATGCTTTTATCATGCTTTCTTGGTGCAAGAGTAATTTGTCTTTCTACAGGGTACGATGTACATTGTTCTTCATTTAATAACGTTTTTAATGCACGATTTAATTTCGTTTTGTGTTGGTCTCGTAAAATTTTTCTTCGTTCTTCCTGTACATATGTATCTTTCTAAATAAAAATTGCAAGAAGAAACATTGTAATTAATGAGACATATGTATATGACGAACTTGGAACGTTAAAATCAGATATATACCGGATAATGTTCGACTTGACTGGCTTTTAATTTACGTTCTTCATTCGTAAGTTGATCTAGATGTTGCATAAGTGTCTGATAATCCCGGCGTACTTTTTCTCTTAATACTGCATCTTCTCCTCGTTTCTTCGCGTTGTGTTTACGACTTTCTAATACGCGTGTTTGAACAGTTTGTGCTCGTTCAATTTCTTGAGCCAAATCCATTGCACTTGGCTGTGAACACATGTTTAATATCAATGAATCTTTTTTTATGTTCCTTTTTAAATTATCATGAATGGCTAAAAGATCATATGACTAGAATGTAAATACAATATTTATTATACTACTTATTGCAAACCTCATCCCATGCTTGTATTTTTTCAACTACACCAATTGGTTGATCATACACATTACTATGATGCTTTTTATGATCATATAAGTGTACTTTATCAGTATCTGGGCATTTTACATATCTTGGTGTTTTTGTTTCTCTGTTTATATATTGGTCGCCACTATCAGAAAAATATGATGAATCATCACTAAATGAACTAGAACTATCACTATTAATAGAATCTGAAGTTGCTTGTACATAGTCATCTGGATTATACCTTTAACATCCAAGATATTTGTTAAAAATCATATTCTTTTTAACTTTAAGCATTATAATACATACCTTGTTGTTTTATCTTTTATCCGAATATTTCGAAGTTTTTGTTCAGAAGTTTTATTGTCAAACTTAAGTTCAGTAGCATGTGTAATTTGTGCAGGCAATAATTCTATAACTGAGTTAGAAGTAGATTGCTGTTCTAGAATTGAAGAATCATTTTCTTGAATTTCTTCTATTGTTTTTGCATTCAATTTAACTGGGGATTTAACTGTGGATTTAACTGCGGACTTAACTGGAGATTTAATTGCAGACTTAACTGGAGATTTAGCTGGAGAACGTATTTTAATATCATTTCCTACAACCTATAAAAAAGTTCCAATATACATATGTATACTTGTTATAATATACTTATATATTGGTTTTATATCTATAATAATATACTTTTATATTGGTTTTTGTCTTCCCAGGTGATTTCTTACAAACATGTTTCTTCATCTTTTTAGA
This sequence comes from Bombus soroeensis, assembly GCA_014737365.1. Taxonomy (NCBI): domain Eukaryota; kingdom Metazoa; phylum Arthropoda; class Insecta; order Hymenoptera; family Apidae; genus Bombus; species Bombus soroeensis. The sequence continues at coordinate 570,797 of JACXIL010000270.1, read as the reverse complement.
CATTTTTTCTTGTTTATTTTTTTCTTCAGTTTCATTCTGAATAGATATACATATAGTATTTTCTTCAGATATTGTTTTCTTGGGAAGGTTTGCTACCATTGTAGACCTAAAGTTCTCTATTTCTCTCACTTGATGTAATCTTTCTTGACGCTGCTGTTGTGTATTATCCATCTACATAGATTTTACTTAATCACTCATAAATTTTATTTTAGCACAATATATGAATATTTATAAAAATTCTCTACAATGTAACTAATTGTATGAAAAAACAAAATTAAACCTGCTGAATATTTTTCATTTGCTTCATTGCCTCTTTTCCTCTTTTTAATGCTGCTAATTGATTCTTCCTAAATTGCTCATTGATCAATGCATCATGATCTGGTTCTAATGCAGCAGACATATGTGCTTGACCAATATCTGCCATGTCCTCTTGATATTTCTGTTGAACTTCCATGATTTTTCCATTGTATATTTGCTTCAAACCTAAGTTGTCATTATTTTCAAGCTTTCTAAGTTCCTCTTTAGCTATGCATTTTGTACGTTTCAAAAGTCTATCTGATATTTCTTTTGATTGTTGGCGCACCTGTGCAAATTTCTTAAGTGATTCTTCCAATTTTTTTATTATTAATCTTGTCATCAATCACATTAATATTTTATCTACTTTTAATGCAATAAAATAATTACTATAATGTTACAATATTCAATATAAAGTATGCATTTAATAACTTATATTTATATTATTAATAAATAAAGATTGTTTCTTTGTACTTCATTATTATTATACATCTCATATTTCCATTTCATACTTTTTAAATTTATTTTTTAATTTTTACATAATTCATAATATGTGTACCTGCTCCAAACGTAACCTTCGTCGACGATCACGCTCATTTTTCTTAATTTGATCTAAATCAGATAGTACCATTCTTCCTCTGCGGATATTCAAACGATTGCCATTAACAGTAACATTAATAGACATAGTTCATTTAGGTAAAAGCTATCTGTTATTCGAATAGATCTATAATAAAATATTCCTTAACTCGAATTTAAAATAGTAGGAACGGCCATTCTTACATTCTACCAATCAACGGAGCATTGTTCCTAGTGGTTTTTTAACTGTACATTCACGGGGCCGTTAGAAATTTTTACGGTAAAACTTGCGCGCGTGTAATTCAAACATAAATTACTAATAATTACTGATAACATCTAACATATAACGGAATATTATATCTTTTGTCGATGAATTTAATGTTTACAACAAGGTAATGTATATATATAATAAAATCTATGATAAGATCAATTGTCTATGAGAAGGTCATAGAAATAAATATATAATAAAATATCTTATGTTCTAAAAATAGTAACTTTTTATGAATATATATGTATGTATGTATGTATATAATTATCATATATGTTATAATTATCACCTATGCAGACAAGTGCATAGCGTGATATAATTGTTTTTTGTTTCATAACATATATCTAGGGGAATATAATTTCTTGAATAAGAATCCGTGAAGTTACTAAAGAGTAAAGCGTCAGGCTTGTATCTTGTACAGTCGGTATCACGGTCGTGGTCGGTATTGTTACAAACAAGCAATATTCAGTGGCGACTACGTACACGCTTGAGATATGCACTTTATCATTCAAGTATCACATATCCTTTGCGCTTCTCAGTGATGAATCCATTCAGGTGATTAATGTTTGCCTAAACAAACCGTAAATCAGCTACGAAAATATTCGCTAGGACAAAAGTTATCGTTTCATTTATAGCAAAGGTGATGATTGTAAAGTGAAACAATCAGAGGACAAGGAAAGATATCTATATTACCTCAAACTTCTATCAATGTGTGTAGTGCACAATTGTATATTATTGAACTTCCAAAACTTTTTTAACAACGTTCAAAATTGTTAACTCCATATTTATCTCATCAGTATTTGCGATGATCACTGATAAAATTGTCGCATTTATGCTTACAGAGAAAATCTAATAATTATAAAAAAAATGTGTATTATTAAAAAATGTCGATGAAATATTTTAAACAATGATTGTAATTCAGTTAAAAAAAGCAGTTTTAGGGACATATGGTAAGTAATTGATGATATATTCCGTTTAATTCTCGATATTACAAGAGCAGATGCATATCTTGATAAAAAACAATGTTTATCAAGTTTTAATAAGAACTATTTTTGTAATAGTCCTAAATGTGTAACACCTAAACGATACTGGAAGTTTAAAATATCTATATAATGCAAATCACTGTAACAGAAAATATTGAATTGGTATTGGTTGTAAGTTAAGATTTTGATTTTCATGAAAGCTGTGAATAATCCATTTTGGAACAATGCATAAATGGAGTACCTTTTCATTATAAGCTCAATTGCTCAAAGTTTCTAAATAATCATTGTGTTTTGCATGTGTATTTATCTTTCCTTTTATTTTAAACAAATAAAGGTATTAGAGGAAAAGGAGAAAACATGTAACCTTATTATTTTTTTGACCTATTATTTATTATAATAAACATAACTTATATGAAATTAATTTTTGTATCATCATCTAGCTAATCTAAATTTTATTATATTTTGTTATTATTACATAAGAAAATTGAGTTTATCTAGAATAAAAGACTGTAGTAAAACAAATGGTGACATTTCTTCATACTGATATATTCACTTTTGATCTCAAGCTTTCTAAGTGATACAAATATAATATTTTTGGTACAAGAAAAAATACAGTATAATTAATATAATTATATGATATTATTCTAGTAATATTTCATATCTAAACCATATAGTATATTGCAATATATTATTGATTACATATATATATTCTTTTACTTTTTACAATCATATTATATATTTCAATAATGTAAGATAGTTGTGAATATTATAGTTTTGTATATATTGTTTCAAATTTTCTTTCTCACATACGTTTCAGATTAGAAGAATACATGGAATCAAAATGGCACGTAGACGTAAGAGTGAAATGAAATCATCTGTAAAAACATCACTTAAATATGTACCTGTTCGAAAATCTAGTAGACAAATAGCCAAAAAGCAATTAGAAGAAAAAAAGATTAATGGAGATGTTTTACAAATATCTTACTCAAACGACTCAGAAGATAGTAAAAGTACCACAGAATACCAAACCCAAGTACTTCCAAAAAAGAATCAAAATTCTTTAAGGAAGCCTAACAAGCATAAGAACATTTCTAATAGTAATGTACTTGCGATTAATGAAGAGTGTTCATATTCCACAACATCCCAGTATAAAAAAGATGCTAGTGAAAGTGATAGTCAAGATGGAATAGACATCATAGTTGATCAATCTAATAAACTTAGTCCTGAAGATGTTCAACAAGTAGTTGTTGGTAATCCGAATAAAGAAATTGTAACTGAATCTGATTCTGCTGAAATCGAAATATGGCCAGAAGATGTAATAGAAGAAACTGTAATATGCGAAGAGATGGAGGTCAAAGAAGAACTTAAGGGTAGTGCTTGCAGCTTAAAACAAAATGACAATGTAGTTGTAAAAGAAGTATTAGTTGTAAACACTCCCTCTTTAGAAACAAAAAATTTTGTAGAATACACTGTGATACAAAATGAGAATGGCATGGAATCCATGTTAGTAGAATCTGATTCAAGAAATACACCTAATAATGAATGTTATCGCAATATGCAAAGTAACGTGTGTAATTTACATAAAACAGGGAATTCCATGCCAGCCTTATGTATAGATGTGCCAATGACTTCTAATGGTAGAAATAACAAATCAACTAATTTAGAAAAATCATATACTCATAGTAAGGATATAGTTAATAATCAAGGAGATCCATATGCAAATAAAGATGCATATACAGAAAGGTTGCAAGAAACTTTATCTAAAGATGATGTGTTCTGTAAGATAGATAACAAATTAGCAGATATGCAAATTAGTGAACCTTCAAAAGAAATACAAAAATTAGTTAATGATTTATCCAATACAGAAAACATAATGTCTCCATTACAAATTGCTGGAAACACAGAGAAGGTGATACCAATGAGTGTCGATGAAGAAAGCAGTTCCTCAATACTAGATAAAATGGAACAACTGCATCAATCAAATAACTCTGCTATATTGGTTGATATTGTGGAGAAAAGTGTTACAGAGTTAAATAATGATTCTTGCAATGATAAAATGGACTGTACAAATCAGCATTTACTAAAATCAAAAATATTATCAGATAAAAAAAATGGAAATCAACGTAAAACAGTACATTTGCAACAAGTTAGTGAGGAATTGTATGGTGATAGTGAAATGGATAGCAAAATTGATGGGGAAGATATAAAACTATCTAGTAGCAGTGATAATAGTAATGATACACTATTATCTATGAGTAACTGTAAATTAACAGAATTTGATACAAAATGTAATAATAATTCAAATGATATTGATAAAAAGGTTGAGTTTAGAAGCAGAAGTGGTAGCACAGACACAACAGGTTCAGAAAGTGGATCAAATAGTTCTGGTGTAAGGAGGAGTAGTAGAATTAGGTCAATTGGTTTAATGAAACAAAGGTATGTATTTTAATATAATATAAATATGTAAATCATATAAAATACTTTTTTAAACAAATTAACTAAAACAAACAGACTTTCTAATCATATTATTGAAAATAATATGTATACATGAATTTATAACAAAAGGATGATTTGTTTTTATGCCATTTTATAGATCACGAGGACGTGGTTTAGTTATGAAACCTAATGTAGATATTTCAAAAACAAGTGTTCAACAGGAACGAGAAAAAGTAGCTAATAATGTTGTTTCAATTGCTCAAGAAATGAAAATGGATAATATATCTGAATCGCAATTAGATAAAGAAACTAATATCAGTAAGACAGTAAATACATTTGAGTCTCTTACATTGCTAGCAACAACTTGTAATACTACAGGCTACGATTCAGATTCCTCTAAACCTGTTAAAGTAAAATCTCGTTGGCGAAGATCAAGTGAACTTGAAATGGGTGGATCAAATACAGGGACTGTATCTACATCAGCAATTGGATCTGTATTCGGATCTATAATTGCAAATATATCTGAATCTGGATCATGTTCAACTGTTAAAACCACAAGTGGATCGTTAACAGATATTAATTCTTCAGATTCTCCATCTGGATCAGCAACAATTACAAATTTTCAATCTAATACAGAGACAGAACAAACAAAAGAAGTATCGACATCAGTTAACAATAATAATATTGTGCAAATTCCAAAAACTGTGGGTGCAAGAATTTTATTACCTATGGTTCCTGAAATAAAAGACAGAGAAATGGAAGAAAGGCTAAGTCAGTTTGAATATTTGCGTGAAAATTTATATTTGACAGAAAGGTATGTAAATAGAATAAAGCCCACGAAATTATGATATGTATAATAATAATGCTTTTAGATACACAAATAAGGAGACGAAGAGAATGGTATGTGATTGCTTTTTAACAGAGGAAGAAATTGAAAGAGGAGAACTAGGTTGTGGAGAAGACTGTCTAAATAGACTTCTTATGATAGAGTGGTACATATTATATATTCATGCATTTAAATTAAATGTAAAATGTTAATAAAAAAATAAGCTTTATACAATATGTTATGTATTTTCTAGCGGCCCTCGATGTGTAGTAGGTGATCGTTGCACAAATAAAAGATTTCAAAACTGTGAATATGCAAAATGTGAAGTATTTAGAACAGAAAAAAAGGGGTTCGGATTACGAGCTATGGTTGACTTGTTAGCGTAAGTAAATTTTTTTACAACTATAATATAATAAATTTCTTTATTAATAAATGCTATTTTTAAACATCAGAGGAGAATTTATAATGGAATATGTAGGTGAAGTAGTTGATCCAAAAGATTTTCGACGCAGAGCAAAAGAATATTCAAAAGATAAAAATAAACATTATTATTTTATGGCATTAAAATCAGATCAAATCATAGATGCGACTCTGAAAGGAAATGTTTCTCGATTCATAAATCACAGTTGCGATCCAAATTCGGAAACTCAAAAAGTAAGTATAACTAGTAAAAGTAAATTCTAAATTATATATATAGAGCATTATCTTTATAATTGAAATTTGTACAGTGGACAGTGAATGGTGAATTGAGAATTGGCTTTTTTAATAAAAAATTTATAGCTGCTGGTGAAGAAATTACATTTGACTATCATTTTCAACGTTATGGGTATGTATGTTAATGGTATTTTAGTTGATTAATATTTTGGTACGTTAATAATATGTAACAAAGTATATCTCTTGTGCAAAATTTTATCGCACAATTAGCAAAGAGGCACAAAAATGTTTTTGTGAAGCACCTAATTGTCGCGGTTGGATCGGTGAAACGCCTGAGGAAGAAAAAGAAAAGATTGAAAAGAAAGAAAAACGTGAGAAAGATATGAAGAAAAAGAAAGGTGAAAAGAAACAAACTGATTATATGGAAGATGAAGATGTGAGTAATACAAATATAATTTTTGTTTTTACTAATTTGAACTATTTAATAATTCATTTGATTTATTTTTAATATTATTTTAGTTGGAGGAAGAAATAGATAAACTATGCTCAGGTGGTTTGAAAAATAGAGCCCATACATTGACATTAAGTAGATTAATGGTACGTAGCAGAGAATTAGAACACAGAACACGGCTTTTACGTCTCATACAAAGTGGAGAACAGCCATGTCGAAGATTATTTTTGGATTATCATGGTTTACGTTTGATTTGGAGTTACGTTATGGATATTTCTACTAATGATTCTGATGAAGCACAACAGTTTCGATTAGAAGTTTTGAAAACCCTAAATACACTTCCGATCCCCAATAAAACAATGTTAATGGATAGTAAAATTTATAATGTGGTAGAAAAATGGTCAAGGCGATTGTATTTTTCTTTGAGTGGAGATTCTCCTGAAGATGATCAAGGAAAATCAAAATCAAATAGTGATGAATTGCCAGTTAATTATGACAGCAATGAAAAAAGAAACTCTTATCCATTAACTGATACAGAAAAACAAGAAAATAATATTGAAATTAATGACATAAAGTCTGATAACACAGATCAAAATCTTATTCCTGAATTAGCTTTGAATCTTTTAGCTGAGTGGTCAAATTTAAAAGAAGTTTTCCGTATACCGAAAAAAGAAAGAATTGAACAAATGAAAGAACATGAGAGAGAAGCAGATCGTGGATACAGAGAAGAATTAGAAAAAGATGAAAAAAGAGGAACGTCGTATGACAGGCATAGATCTGATAGATATGGGAGAAACGAAGCAGAGAAACGTGGGGATAGAAGGCGAGGACGAGAATCTCCAGAATCTGAACATACTCGAACAAAAGATAAGAGAATAGAAGAAAGAAGTAGCTTAGTTCCAATTCCACGAATGACGAAATACGAGCGCAGACAATTATTTGCTTTAAAAGTAGCTAAAGAGGAAGAAGAACGACAGCGTCGTCAACAGCAAGAGTCGTGGCAAGATCATGAAACTAGATGTTTGGCATTAGGTATAGATCCTCATACCACGGCTATGGTAGACCCACAAACAGGATATCCTGTTTTTTACAATCCATCAATTGGACAATGGCAACAATATCCTACACAAGGTTTTAATCCATATATATATATATTTTTTTATGCATTTATGTTGCATAGTTCTTAAGTGATGTAAGTCCAAAAATTTGACTTTATAATGAACAATTTCTATTGGCCTTAAAATAAAGGATAATTGTCATAAATTATACTTATGTATATTATATTTCTTAAAAGCCATTGAAATTGACTTACACCATTTAGAAACTAAGTTCATTTCTTCTTATATGATTATTTCATTCATATAAAATTTTATTATATAGATGGAGAAATAAATCAGCAATGTACTTCAGTGTATGTAGCTGGACCACAGGCAGTATCTAGCCATACTCAATCCGGTATGGTACCGCAAAGTTCACATGTCCTAGCACCATCAATTTCTTCTGAAATATCACCTGGCATGTCGAGTAATATAACTTCAGGTGTACCTCCAGTGGTGTACACGTTAAGTCAAACGCCTGTATATAATCAAAGCACAACAGCTTATTCTTTACTGTCTCATTGTCATCAACAATACCCCGAAGGCCAATTGCCACTCTCGAATAATTTAGTTTCCAGCGGAACATCGGTTCCGCTCCAAACCGAATCTCTTTACGAACATATTGAAAAGCAGTCAGACCAACAATTTTCTGCTACATTCAGACAATCGCAGCCTGAAGCACCTCCTATAGATTTACCACCCAAATGGAAGAGTGCAACTGATAGTAGAGGCAGAACATATTATTATCACGTAAAAGAACGAATATCGCAGTGGTTACCTCCTCCACCAGATCATATTGGAGTTCAACCAGATTCGTCATCGACTTCAGAATCTAGTGAAGAATCTAGTTCATCTAACGAAGAAGATGAAGAAATTGACGAAGACAATAACGAAGAATTGAAAAACGAGGAGTTAAGCTTAAATAACACTTTGATAGAAAAATCGTTAAATGGTTCTAAGCATAATGTACCTAAAAAAAGTGCGGCTCATAATATAAGCGGATGTTCAGGTCTTTTTCCGGAAGGCAAGAAAAGAAGAGAAGGTTTAGTTCAAGAAAGAATTATTAGCGTACGTTATATTTCATGTTTTTCCTTTTTATTACAATTAATACGTATTTTTGTATCCATTCTTATATATTATGTTTGTATATTTTATAGCCACGTCGAGAAGAAGACCGTATGGACCACAAAACGCACAAAGGAATAAAGGAGAAATTACGACGTCAAAAAGAAAGAGCCAAGTTTAAAGAACACGTTGAAAAAATACGAAGACATCGCCGTAGTAACAAATCTAAATCGCATTCACGACACAGTTTAAATAAATCACAACTACCATCATCTGATTTATCCACAATGTCAGAGAGAAAGATTAAAGATACTTTTAGGATAAATATGGCGAATGTCATGGTACATTTTTTGAATCCGTATAGGAAAAACGATTGTAAACAAGGTAGAATAACAAATACGGAAGATTTTAAACATCTCGCTAGAAAGGTACGTTTGCAGAAGAAAATCTTTTTAAATAAATTTTTTTATGAATTATATTATTTTTTTTTAAGCAGTAATGTTAAATTTAATTTTTAAAAATCTTTTCTGTTTTAGCTTACACATTTTGTACTTGCAAAAGAATTAAAACATTGTAAAAGTGTTGATGAATTACAATGTAATGAAAATGTTAAACACAAAGCTAAAGATTTTGTACGTAAGTATATGAGTAAATTTGGCGCAGTTTATCAGAAAAGCACTGATGAAGATTAATTATGTAACTTATGACATGAAATTGTTATTTATTACACGAATCCTTCACTTTGAACATTGTAATATATCTACTAAAAAAAAGTATATCTAAGTAATGCCTGTATGTAGATATATATATCTGTAATTATCATTATTGTAATATAGATGAATTTGTACATGCTTCATAAACATTCTGGTAATTTAGCCATTAAGAAATTAGCAAATTTCTAATTTCGTACATTCAATGTATAAACTTTATATTTTCATTTGGTAGATAATAATATGTATGTTATATCTTTAAAAAAAAATGCATTTTATGTCCTGCTATAATGTACATAAATAATTATATTAAGTATTCATTCTGCCTTTTATTATCAGTTTTAAAAGATGACATTAAATACTGTATTGTGAAATAATCAATATTAAAAGTCTCAAATATTGTACATAATTATAAATTGTAAAAGAATTTTTAACTGTTTCATAAAAGTAAGTTGCAATTATTATCTTCTTAATGTGTATAAAAAGCAAACGAAATTAAAAATAATAAATTTTGCATTTACAAACTTATTTTCTATCTATTTAAAACTTTATGTATTATAGTTTTTTAGACGAAAGCAATATATGCAAGTTTCAACGAAAAAAATGTTTGAATAAAAGAAATTATTTATTATTAATAGACTTCAACTTATTGAAGTTGTTTCTCAGAAGTATTGTTTTCAAATACACCAAAAAGTTAATTTATTTTTTATAAGAAAATATTATTTGTGTAGAGATCATTTTTTTGCTGTCAAAAAATTATATTTGAAAATTAACATAAAACGATCTTACAATTTGTAATATACATATGAATATTGTATTATGTATATATGTACATATTATTATGGTGTAGATATTTATACATATCTACATATTTTTTTACACCGATACGTAAATATTAAAGGATGAATAAATCTCTAAAGTAGTATGTCACTGTACATAATCTTGTTAATAAAATACATTTATTATTTTATTCTAAGTAATTAAATTTTTAATTATTTAATCAAACGTTATTCTGAAATCAAGATCGTCAAGGCTTTTGATCACTAGAGGCGCTAGTGAGTATTATACATGATGCGTTTCAAGAAACTGATAAAACAATGTCTCAAGTACATGTAATTTTATATTACGTATAAATTAAATAAAATTCGTAAATGATTTTATTCTATAAAACATAGCTTACACATCTTAGATTATGTCAATTACATATTTTATTAAAATTTAACATATTTCAATATGTCAAAAATGAACGCGCGATAGAAAAATTTGACGCACATTGACAACATAAAAATGCGATTCCGCTGGAGATTGAGGATTCGTTACGTCACGTATATATAATATTTATAATATAAAACGATTTTTACGGTAAAAAACCTTACTTCTTATCTTGAGATAAAATATTATTATCAATAGAGAAGAAAGTGGTCTTTTACGGTTGACGTGAGACTAAAATATTTTTCGAACAATGAATATTCTGAAACCCGAATTAATTTGGGTAGATGGCCGATGTTATAGAGTATTAGAAAATATTGAAC
>JACXIL010000270.1:532762-559158 GCA_014737365.1 Bombus soroeensis | reverse complement strand
ATATCTTCTGTTGTTACAAATTTGCTGAAGTTTATTTCATATTACTTTTTATAACAAATTGCAGACCTACTATTGAAAAATATGGACAAATTCCTATACACTTACAAGGAATTGATATAATGCAGGATGATCCTAGTGAAGCAAAAATTATATATGCTAAGCTAGTTAATAAAACTGAGGTTTTGCAAAAGATAGTAGATGAAATTGTAGACTATTATGTCCAGATAGGTAAGGCAGCAAATAATATTTTTTAATAGTAGAATATGAGTGCATATGTTAAAGACATTAATAGCTTATACAACAAGAAGCATACTGATAGTAAAATACGTTGCTTAGGTTTAATAATCAAAAGTAAACGTCAGTCAAATAAACTGCATTTAACTCTTATGAATACAAGTTTTCAAATAAATGAAGAAGAAAGAAATAGTAAAAACTTTACAACATTTGATGCAAGAGAAATATTGAAGGTAAATATATTTAATTATTTAAGTTGTAATATACTGGTTGCAACTAAGAAACTAAAATTTTTTAGGCTCATGAAAATACAACCTTTGGCGAGACCATATTAAAACAAATTCACATATCGCAACGTCATACAATTGGTAGTAATGGATACTATCTAGCAACTGCAAAAATTAATCTACTTGAAGGTTTATAAATGAATTGTATATGAATTTATATCCAATTATTTTTTAAAATACCAAAATTATAAGATGGCAATTGGATATAAATAATTTGTATAGGAAATACTTGGTTTAAAGATAAGATATTTTTTAAAAATATATTAGCATGTTTTTTAAAGTTATTATCCTGTTTTAAGTGAAATTTTGTATATTTCTGTTATTATATAGCTTTTATTTTACTAAAGTATTTCATAAGGTAAATAATAATATTAAATATATCCATGATACTAGTACAAGCATTTATAATAAGTAATAATTGTAATTGATCATTAAAACTTGATGAGTTGTATTTATGTTTACAGATGAACCTGTGTAACAATTTGAAAATTCGATTTTCCTATATAATTCATTCTTTAGATGTATTTGCATATCAATGTAAATATCCTGGATTAAGTACCTACAAACTTTAATCTTTAAATGCAAAAAATATCTTCCAAAAAATGGACAATATTGTTGGTGTGTTGTATATGTCAAAATATGAAAAAAGGTCCTGTGTATTCGAGAAAATAAATTTTTCGAATTACAAGCCAAAGAATAAATGAATTTATAGTAAGTGTGCAAACTGTTTTCATAATTGTTTGTTTGCTAGAGTATACCAGTAATAATTTCAAAACAACATATGAATAAAAATTATTGGTATTTTCTTTATGTAGTTAAAGATTTTATTATATGTGTCAGTTTTGTTAATATTGCTGGATAATGGTAATTTATATTTCCTTGTTTATTTTATATGTATATATCGCTATGATAACTGTCTTGTATGTTACAGTATAAAAAGTGTTTATTAACATGTCCTGTATCACCCAGGCCAATAATAATCCACGATAGCAATTAAACATAAAGCTTCCATTGGACTAAAAAAGATATGTTTTAACTCATTTTTTAGCGAATATATATGAAAGAAGATCTAGGTACCACGAATTCAGGCTTTCATGTCAAGTATTTTAATGTAAGTCTTTAACTCTTTTTTTTAATCTCTATCTATTCTTATTTTCTAGCAGTTCTGCATAGAAGAAAGATTTATTAAAGTAGAATATTTAATTAGAAAATAGTCCTTATACTGAATTCCTGATACTTTAATCTTTTTTTGTCTACTTTACTTCAGCAATTTAATATTGTACATATTCGACTGCTTAATGAATGCTCTACTTCTATTAACTATCACAGATTATTAATGGCTCATGCCATTGAGATTGATATAAAATGTTTTACACAGATTCTTTGCCACAAAAAAAATTATTATAATTAAAGTTAATACAATTCTTGTCTTCAAACAATTCACAAACAAAAATTTGTATTGTATGTAAGTTGGTATGTACTATATATTTACTTTTTATTATATTAGGACTTTCTCAAATAACTCTTAAAGAAATTATAAAATTATAAAAATATGGCGCGTTTGCGTTTTTTAAACCTTGAAGATCCAGAGCGTTATTATTCTCTGTACTTTTTAAACAAGATCTTCATGTATGATATTCTTATATAAATTTAAAATAAAGTATTTTTCAATATTGTAATTTTTCTTATTTCACCTAATGTTACTTTATCGCTTTTATACTTTTTGTTTTTTCTTTTTTTCCTTTTTTTTTTTTTTTTTTTTTTTTTTTTTTTTTTTTTTTTTTTTTTTTTTTTTTTTTTTTTTTTTTTTTTTACTTTTGTAACGTGATAAATGTCACGATCGGATCGAGGACGCATGCGTAATGAGTACCAAAACAGTGTCATACGTCAAAATAGTAATAGACGAATCAGATCCATATGATGTTTTTTATCAAATTATACACACATAATAAAACTTAAGTTTTCGACTTTTATCATTGAAAAAACTCTAACCTCTTCCCTCTTGCATGTAATATTTAATACGAAATATTAACAAACACATATTTGTAAAGAAATTAATTTATAATTACTAATATTAATTCGATATAGACTAATATTAATTCAATATGGAAATATTAAATATATCTGGTATAGAAATATTTTAAACATATAACAATATGTCAGTAAATTTTTTTAAGCTAAAGTTTCATTATTTGGAATTGGACATCATATAATTTTATCATATGATATGTTTGTTAGATATTCAAATTAATTTTACAATTTTTAATATTGGTAATCACTAATTGCTATGATTAATTATTATTAAAAATAAACAATTGATATCATTTTGCAATAATATAAATTATTTTTGTACTAGTGTAACAAGTTATTGAAATTTTCATAACAATAATGGATCATCCACAATAAATTGAATAATTTGTCGTTTAATCACTTAATATTTTTAAATGTGCAGGATAAAATATACATGTACCACCTCTACTATGATACAATGTATATACATGTATTATTTTATATTTGATATAATACTTACTAATTAATAGTTAGATATTGACATTAAATTATCTGATTCTTCAGGTTTATGAAAAATGCATGGAATCAAGAGAATATTAGTTTTCTGTACATTAACAACCATTTTACCAATTCTACTTCTTGTGACACCATTATATTTACGTCATAATTTCTATGCCAATGTAGTATATGCTGTAACGGATTCTGATATTTTGGAAATTACAGATGGTATTTCTACAATATTTTGTTCTGTAAGTACACTTTAATTTTAATTATATATGTATATGAATTATATATAAAATCAAATACAAATTATTGTTAATAATGATATATAGGCACATACTTTACAAATGAATAGAACATTTAATGCGTTTCAAATGTCGCACAAACCAGAAATAACTTCATATAGAAAACATATACGTCTTAAAAAAAGTATGGTTTTACCAGATGATACATTGGAGTACTGGGGATTTTATCTCTTAGAAGGATCAAGCGTGGCACTTTCTGTGTGCTCAAGGTAATGCAATGTTAGAATATTATCATATTTTTTAGTTAATATATAATTGCATATAATAATTGTTTGCATAGATTTCAAGGTGCTTCTATACTTGTTGTTAAGGGAGAACGAAATTTGCGAACATGTGGAATGTTAGAGCATCACAATACACAAATTGCGGAGGGTATATTTTTACCAGAAGCAAAAAAACAAGTTAAAGTAACATTTAAATCAAATGCAGAACAAATTAATTCTAATAATACTATTATACAGAACAATTACAATGAAACATTAAATGACATTGAAGATAAATTGTTATGGGATCATACAATGAATAATACTGATCAAAATATTGGGGCACATTATCCTTATTTAAACGGTTTTATGTCTAATATGGAAAATTATGAAGAAGAACCAAAAGAATTATTACGGGATAAAAATATTCAACATATTATAAGGTCTCTGGAAAAAGAAACTATACATACTACCAGAAGATTAAGACATGCTAGGAAGAGGAAATATAAAAAGCAAATGGAAGAAACAAGAAAAAATATTACATTGCAGGAAAGAAAGAAAGCACAAAAAAATCTTAAAATCAATTCTTATTTTAAAAGAGATATATATAATAAATACAGTTTATTTTTAAAAAGATTACAAAGAAGCTTGAATTTAGAATATAATGGAAAAGGTGATATTAATAACGAAATGAATGTGCAAGATAAAAAGGAATCAAAAAAAAGAATCAAAAGAAATCAAGGGGTTGTTAACCCAACACATTTATTTGATCAAGGTGTTCAACATGGTGGAAATGCAGGAAATATAACAGATACTGATGAGGATTCTTCTGTATCCAGTTTTGAAAATGAGTTATTTAAATGTTACGGGGGATCAATTTTAATGGCTCAAGAATTTGCACCTTCTGAAAAATGCACTGATGTCACTTATTTACTGAACGGCAAACATATGCAAGCTGTGCACAACGTCATAGAAGATGGTTACTATTATTATATCTTTTATAGCGATAATGATATCGTATCGAATGACATATATGCATTATTTGATATTTATAAACCCATTTTTCATTATGAGAATATAACAAATTCTTGTATAAATCAAACAGAATGTTCCTTTTCGATTAATATGCTATCATCTGATAGAGTAATTGTTGAAATACCAACTAAAGATGGTCTTGGATACGAAATAGATGATGTTAATCTGCTTTTATCAATTT
The DNA here is from genome assembly GCA_014737365.1 of Bombus soroeensis. Classification (NCBI taxonomy): domain Eukaryota; kingdom Metazoa; phylum Arthropoda; class Insecta; order Hymenoptera; family Apidae; genus Bombus; species Bombus soroeensis. The sequence continues at coordinate 554,402 of JACXIL010000270.1, read as the reverse complement.
GTCATCCACGAATGGAAGTGTATATAATCTTTCCTATTGCAGTATTATTCTTTATTCTTACTTGTGCTTTCATGTAATACATTTTACAACTTTTTTTATCAACACAAATGTTGAATTTTGGTCAAATCGCGTATCATTATTAAGAGATATTATTCTATTGATAGAAATTCTCAAATGGGTGGAATACAAAAATATTTTCATCAGTATATGTGTTTAAAAATATATAAATATCTGTAAATATATAATTACATATTAATATATCCTGATTGCACATATATGTACATATATACGTATATATATCTCTACTTATATATGTATATATCTTTTTATATAAAGAATTGTATAAAGTATGTGCTATTATGATGTTGCATTAGTAGCTTATATTCTATATTAAACATTCCATCCTAGCCACTAATATTTCGAAACATATAAAGCAAATAAGGTAGTGCGACGATTTGAATCAAAAGTAGCATGAAATAGTATTGAATGTATTATAAAGTATTTTCGCCTATAATTACGATAACTACGATCTTTTTATTGTTAGATTTATTATTATATTCAAAAGTATATATTTCTATTATAAAATTTCAATACCTTTATTGATGAATGCAGAAAATAAAATGTAATTTGTATATGCATAATTTGATTAAAATACCTTAAATAACTACCATTTGGCTTAGAATGACTTCCGGTTCATATCTCTTTACTTCTTCAATCTACTCATTAAATCTATTCCTTAAACCGAAATGTATAGTATATAAATGTTATTTCAAATACGAAAATATACAAATATATCGCTATAGATTGTTTATTTAAAAAAGATTAAGAATATGAAATACTACCAATGTATGTAATTACATTTGCCGCAAATACCCCACTAAGAGGTCGCAAAGAATTGTGGGCAATTGACGTACTTCCTTTATGCGCAATAGATATTTGGAAAATCGCGTACGATAAAAACCAAGGAATTGAATAAAAAGCTATTATCCACTTTTAAAAATTAATATCCTGAAACGTTCGAATTGTTTCGCGTAGAATTTTACATGTCGAATCACGAGAAAAGTCGATTGAAAATTTGAAGACCGCTCGCAGCGCCATTGTGCGGTGCTCATAAGAATATTCCTTGTGACGCAATAGGAACTCGTCCTTTCCGTCGACCTACCGTGAGTGGAACATGTCGCATACGTCTGAGCGAAGGTAAGTTCAGTTTTTTCATGCGTAATTGAGAAATATGCGTGCTTTCTTATATTTTACTAATTTCTTGTTTATGTTGTGCCTCTGTAAATCTGACGCGACGCGCGGCTGGACGTCAACACTTCACGATATATCCTTAAAAAATAGTGCCCGCAATCAGCGAATGCATGGGACACGAGACTGACAACATGGCGTGCATTCATTTTTGTCACATTGTTCACAAAATTAACGTTAATCCCTCGTACTTCTTCATTTTCATAACCTCTATAATTGTTGTGATCAGAAATCATAATGGGTATCCATACGGTGGGCCGCCAAACTCTCAGAAAAATATATTTGAGAATCTTTATTATAGGAACTGCATGCTCTCTACTAGTACTTGCAAACACGTTTTACTTTGCATTTAAAATTACGTAATAAAAAATGGATTTTCTTTGGTAAGGCTAGTAAAAATGGTGCGAATCGAATAATGTTCAACAATGCTACATAAAATTGTAGGCATTATGTCTCATACAATCGAGACTCGTCTTGCTGGGGCATGCTTTCGCGTGAGTCACTGTCAACGCATCTATCAAGTCATCGATAAATTCATTATCATATCTGCAGGATGATCTAAAGGCATTGTTGATACATTTATAGGGAATCAGATACTTTTTAACAAGGAATTCCTACGTTATTGAGATAAAATATCTTTTAACATTCGTCGCGAAATTGAAATACTATGATGTCGGATTTTTACGATTCAAGGTCGCTAGGATTCAGCATTATTTATACATTTGATTTTGTAGTAAACATATAATGCAAGTTACTGGAACAGTTTATTCATTCCTGGTACCACTGATTAGAATTAAAAAATTAAATGCTACAAATGAAATAAATTTTGTATAGATATATTCTATTGCAAATTATACAGTTATATATCTAAAATAAAAATCAAATTTTTATTCTGATGTGTCATTTGTATTCCAGAAACGATGATCAATGGGCAGGAGATTCCAAGAATGGTCCTAGTGAAAGTGATCAACAGACATATGATGGTCCCCCTGGCATGGAGCCCGATGGGATCATCGAATCCAACTGGGATGTTGTAAGTTAACAATTACAATAGATTACCTGTTCTTGAATTTTGAGTTTAATAGGATCTCCTTTTAAAAGGATTGATTGTTATAATAATTTTGTGCTTTATATATAAACTAGGTCGTTGACAACTTTGATGAAATGAACCTCAAAGAAGAATTACTACGTGGTATTTATGCTTATGGCTTTGAAAAACCATCTGCAATTCAACAACGTGCCATTCTGCCTTGTATAAGAGGACACGATGTGATTGCACAGGCACAATCAGGTAACAAAATCAAAATATATGCTTTGATATAGAAATAATAGAATTCCGTTTCTAATTTATGAAATGTTTAACAGGAACTGGCAAAACTGCTACATTTTCAATTTCTATTTTACAACAAATTGATACTAATATCAAGGAATGTCAAGCGTTGATTCTAGCCCCAACTCGTGAACTTGCTCAACAAGTAAGTTACAATAAAACTCTAAATGTTAGCATATTACTAAATGAATACATTTTAAATAAATATTCCAAATTAAAGTAAATTTTGAAAATCGAAGATAATCTAGTGTTGCGAACCAAAATAATAAGATATAAATCTAATAATCTATCTTATAAATCTAAGACAAACAGGTTTTCTTATCTTTATATAAACTACAAAAAATCTTTTTGTTCTTTTTTTAGATCCAGAAAGTTGTTATTGCTTTGGGAGATTTTATGCATGCAGAATGTCATGCATGCATTGGAGGTACCAATGTACGTGAAGATATGCGAAAATTAGAACAAGGTGTTCACATAGTAGTTGGTACACCTGGTAGAGTTTATGATATGATTAGTCGACGGGCATTACGGGCCAGTAGCATCAAACTGTTCGTATTAGATGAAGCTGATGAAATGCTCTCTCGTGGTTTCAAGGATCAGATTCATGATGTATTTAAATTATTACCTAATGAAGTACAGGTATATAAAAATCCAATTGTATTTTTTATATTACTGATGAAATTTACTCTTGAATAAATTATTTAACTATTTAAAAAGAAATCATGGGAAATAATGAACCAACGTAGTAAAATTTTTGTTTTTCAGGTTATACTACTATCTGCTACTATGCCAACAGATGTATTAGATGTATCTACATGCTTCATGCGAAATCCCATTCGTATTCTGGTTAAAAAGGAAGAACTTACACTAGAGGGTATTAAACAGTTCTTTATCTACGTTGAACGTGAAGAATGGAAGTTTGAGACTCTTTGTGACTTATATGATACATTGAGTATCACCCAGGCAGTTATCTTCTGTAACACGCGGCGTAAAGTAGATTGGTTAACGGAGAGTATGCGCACCCGCGATTTCACAGTCTCTGCTATGCATGGAGACATGGAACAGAAAGAGCGAGATCTTATTATGAGGCAGTTCAGGACTGGATCATCTCGTGTCCTCATAACAACTGATCTTCTAGCACGTGGTATTGATGTTCAACAGGTTTCTCTTGTCATCAATTATGATTTACCTTCCAATCGCGAAAATTACATTCACAGGTAAGTTATTATATATGTTTATATATATTATATTATTGTCCTATAAATGATTTTAAATTATCTTTTAAATTTCATTAATTTTAAAAAAACATACAATTTATAAAAACTGAAAACGTTATGCACTGAAACTATGTTACAGAATCGGTCGAGGTGGTCGTTTCGGTCGTAAGGGAGTGGCAATTAACTTGGTAACAGATGACGACAAACGAACATTGAAAGATATTGAACAATTCTATAATACTAGCATCGACGAAATGCCAATGAATGTCGCAGATTTGATCTAAATCTGTCTATTGGCTATAATTCATTATAATTAAAAAAAGAAAAAAAATAAAAGTAAGTGACATACGGAGCTCTCAGCTGATCTCTCATGGTGTGTGAGTATATATAGAGTGAGTTGGTGAACTATAATCGCTTATGTAAACGCGATCTACCGAAATATTCCAAACGTTCTCATCTCAATTTCATTTTATAACAGTAGATTACAGAAATAGTTATTCGTTACGCTAGACAAAAATTAGTACTATTATATTATAATTATTACAATTATCACTACGGATACAACTATATTTCTATTCCTATTACTATTGCTCTTAACTATTATTACTGTTACTGGTATATACTCTTGCGCTACTCTCTTGTTCAATATTTATTACTACTACTTCTCCCGCTGCTATTCCTACAGTATAACTCTCTATTCTTAATATCTCTCGTACCTCTGTTATTATTACTATAAATACCGGGATTGCTGCAGTTTCTAATACGAATTAATAGTATTACCGCATCGATAAAGATACAATCATTGCGATCGTGAGGTGAAGAAAGGGAGAAACGAAACTGAGAAGTGAGGCAATTCAGCTAACTTCGGTTGTTCCTTTACCTCTCTGTTCTTTCAAGTCACAGAGATATCTTACATTTTGTGTAAATGCATCTACAATCTTATCTAACGTGCCCAAATTCTATTATGAGTTTCAAATATTTTATTTTGAATCATTTTATTTCGTCTTCTTTCTTATACAACATTTCTAATTGGATGATTTATTCTATGTTCTGTTGTCCCTCTTCAACACTTTTACCACCGCGATTACAACGTGTTTGTCTAGGCAGAGGTTTAGTTGGGTATTGGAAGGGGTACTTTAATCACAAGCGTTGTCGAAGGAGATGTACATTCAGACTTTAGATGATACGAATTTTTTGTATGTCCCAAATCCTAAGTACATACCTTCATTAAGAAATAAAGTGTTTGACCTTTTAATTGTGGTTTTTGTTATTGCATTCTCTATTATATGCTCGAATACTTTAAAAAGAATTTTCATTTTATAATGGAAAATCCAACTAAAAGGTATTTTTAAAACAAAAAAGAAAAGAAACCGCGTGTAAATCATTACGGTTACAATAAATTTCATTACCAGATCATATCGAGAACAAGTTCTACGAAACTGTACGCATTATGGAAAAAGTTCTCACAGTTTTTATTTGTATTTGCAGGCAATTTTGAGCGGTCCAGAAATGAGGGAGATATTTTTGGAAATAAAGACCAAATTTCGTGATTCAATATAGAAGTTTTGTAAATCGATTACCTCTCTAATTTCCTGCCCTTTGCAGGTTATTATATAAACAATATAATATAAATGTCGAATTATTTATACATACATTTGCATTATTTATTTTTAATAATTATAGAAATCAGATTTTTACACGATCATTTTATATCTTCTCAATAAAAAGGCATATGAAAATAGTTTTCATTCATTAGTTGTGTATTTGTGTGCTTTGCTGGAAATAAAATTTTAATGTTTCGTATATTGTGAGAACTTTTTTATATATATATATATATATATATATATATATATATATATATATGTATATATTATATATATATGTATATATTATATCTTCGTAAAGAAAGTGTGTTACGAATAAATATCCGATTATTCAAGCACAGTCTTATTTTGTAACGTCGACAATAGTTTTCGAAAGTTGGAGTAATTTCATGCAATTCTTCTTTTCGACATTTAATATTATTAGAACAATTCAAGGTATCTTCTCTTCCGTATGTATACGTATTTTGAAACTGCTCGAATTTCCGAAAACTGTTCGTTATTCAATTCTGTAAATATTACAAATGATTTTTTCGAATGGTGGATTATTGTGAGTTCTATTGTATTTATACATTATAGAAAAACAATATGGTTAAATTGAACTCTTAAAATCAACACAATAAATGTGCATGTCGTTTACATACAGCCATCGTATTACTATTTTTACTTGTTTATATTTATTTTAAAATACTCATGCTTGTTTTATATTAATTGGATTATTAAGCTTGTTAAGATCATAAGGATTTGCGATAACCGTAGATCCTCGATATAACATAATAATCCAAGAGCCCTAAGATCCACCTTCATTTCAACGTAATCATTTACTTTATCCGAACGATATATAATAATGTGTATGTAACAACAAATAATCGATACGACTGTAATGTATTGGCACAAGTTAATATTAAAATGAATCGAAAGCCCGAATTGTTTTCAAACTTGTTGCTTTAATAATTTCAATATTAGAAATTTGCTTTTAGAAACTAATCATTCAAAGTCTAATTTCTTTCAATTACAAGTGACCCTTAAATATCGATGAGTTAACCAACCAAACGATTATTGATTACTAACTTATTAAATTATTGAAATGTCGCTGTATTTCTCAAGAGGAAGTGTACTAAGATACGGTATGTCCAATGATGCATTGAATTACGATAATAATACGAATTTTCTCCGTCAAACATATATAGTTGTTTAAAAAAGGAAGAGTTAATTATGAATTTTTAATCGGGTTTATATGTCTGCTATTTGTATTGAAAAAATCGAAAAAGAGAAAGTTCTAGTAATATATTCTAATCTTTTCCTAATCTTCTTCTAAATCTTATCTTAAACTAAAAATTCTTCAACTAAAAAATAGCAAATGATTCAGAAGTGTGTCGCTGCCACCATGCTGGAAAACGCCGGACGTGAATACACTTTTATTTGTCATTTTTTGAACCATGTACATACTAATACCAAATGTATTAATAAAATGTGTAATTATGTTTTAAATATAATAACGAAAATTGGAATAATATTTAAAAAGTACATGAACATGATTAATTTATTAAAGAACATTTGATAACATCAGTAGGTACATTATCTTTCTTTATTCGTTCAACTTTAGTTTAATTACAATAAAAATCTTTTATTTAAAAAAAGTATGAGTACATCCATAACAAAAAATTAAATTATTATATATTTTTAATATCGATAATGGTCAGTCATAAGCTACTTAAATTTTTGTGGCTTCAGTACCGTTAAGTAATACTTATAAATTAAAAACATAAAGCTTTTCATTTGTTAAATGACATTAAAATATTATTGATTTTTTCTCGTTATGGCAAATTTTTATATTTAGATATTTGTAAATATCTATAGTTTGGTTTTTTTTATATAATTAAACAAATTTACTAAATAGATTAAGTACTTGATAGTACAATATCTGAGAAAATAAAAAATATTGCAGGAATAATAATAAGGCGAGGAAGAAAGATATTATATACTTTTATTCTATGTATTAAAAATGTATATGATTAATAATGGAGAACTTTTTATATTATACTTTTGTTTATCTCTAAATATTTTAATCAATAATTTAACGTTGCATAAGAAATGTGATCACTAACAAAAAATACTTAACTGCACAACCAGCTTCATAAAGTTACATATATCTAAATTATTCAATTTTTCTTCAACAAAGTCATGATTACTAGAAAATTATTAAAAGCTCCAATTTTGAATAATGATTATTAGTAAAAATAGAATAGCTATATACCTTTGAACATTTAAAATTAAACTTCGATTAATATTTAAATATTTTTGTTGTTTTTAATATATTATTTATTGATTAAGATTGAAAAACATATTAAAATTTCATAATGAAGCTATATATTAATAAAATCTCGAATTTCAGTTCTTTTAATATAATCTTGCTGCATAGATATGTAAATACATAGAATACTCGTGTTTAAAATATTTAAAACGTGTTATAACATTTGAATACATAATTACTAATTACCGTATTTGAATTTAATTTAGTACAATGATAACACGATAGTTCGCGCCAATGATTGGTAATGCTTTGGGTAGTATTTCTGTAGTATCTTAGAAGTGGGGAGAACTTGTGAACTTATATAAAACAATTACTTATCGTATGGTGAGACTTTGTGTTGTGAATTGTGTTCGTTCGTGATTCGATCTTTTAGGTTACACGTATGTTATACTTTGTTTATACTTAATCAATTTTATTGCGTCCGTGCAATATCCTAACTGACTTAAATAGTGGGTATGAAATTCGTTTAAAATTCGTATCAAAACCAATTCTTTTAATGATTTTGTTTATATTCGTATTTCCAAATCGAGCATAAGGACTTCGTCATTTTTTGTAAATTACGCAGTAAAATTATTTGTCAACAACCATAGCGAATCGTTTTACAAACCTTATATTTATGTTTTATTTAAAGCAATTTTCCTGAACTGAAATTCTTTTTATTCTTGAAAAAACTGAAAGATCAAGCATGTCTGCATCACCGATTGCTAGGCAAGCTACCCAGAGCCAAAACATACCTTCCAAACGAGTCGTTATTAACGATCCCAGTCAGTTACCTATTGATTATTCATCTACCCCTGGTGGAACGCTTTTTTCAACTACGCCCGGAGGTTAGTGTCTTTCTTCTTTTATGTTACTAGTAAACTATTAACCCATTAAACAATAATTTAAGTAATTATATTGATCAGAATATATTCCACTAATATTCATGATTTTCAAATATGATATCAAGGTCATGATTTTGAGTAATTTTATTTATATGTACGTATAATCGCAGTCCGGATCTAGTTTCCGAAGTACTGATAAAAATATTTTTGATACCTTTTACTTTGGCGTGGATTAGGTCTTGATTATATTGTGGAGTTATAATGTACACATATCAATATAATTTCATTAAATAGAAGATATTAATGTAATTGTATAAACTTTATACATTTTTCAATCGTTTACATCCATTTTATTAGTTTTCATTCTTGTAAAACATCTTGTACTTTGTATTATGTTTATAATTTATCATGTTCTAGTAACTTTCTTTAGGGAGTGTATTTCATCTTTTCTTAAGAGATTAAGTTTATTGTAGTTCAATTATATTCTTACAATTAAATTTAAATTTCAGCTATTAGTTAAATATCACAATATTTGTTCAAAATTCAAATATGCTACACACGATTATATAAACTGGCCTGAACACTCGGTAGAGAAAACCATCCGAAAATTGAGTCGTGACTAGTTGTAAAAAATTAACAAAGTCCGTGTTTGTACGAATAAATAGAGATGAGTACAGTATCTCTATCTCTGTCTGAGACATTTATACCATGTCATGCATGCGCAGAACGAGCATCTTCTTGTCTCCCATGTTGATTTTCCACAATTAATCACAACTCAATTTTCGGGTGGTTTTCCCTAGACTTCAGTGTATAAGCGTTAGGACCTGTTTATAATATGATCGTGATAGTACATATGAGATATTACTATAATTATTAATATAATTGTATATAATTTTTTGAAGGAGCGTAGAGAATATATAAATAATTAATAATTAATAAATGTTTTCTAGGTACACGTATTGTTTATGAACGTGATTTCTTGATGAATCTACGAAATTCTCCCATATCACGAACACCACCACGAAATATGCCATCCATACCCGGAGAATTATTAAAAAATACATCAAGTCTCTCAACATCAGCGAAAAATCAAATTAACAAAGGTCAATACTTATTTCACTAAGTTATCGCAAGACTACTAGTAAATTATAAATTCTTATGTATTTATAGGAAATGTAAATGTGCAAAATTGCATGATGTTCATGAAAATATCTGTTTATATAAACATCTGCAGTCTGATTACAATAATTTGATTTAGATTTTGGATAGATTATGCCATAACTTTTTGATTGTAACATGTTACAGATACTCCAGTAATTGAAGAATCTGCAGAACAATTTGAGATGGACATGTAAGAAACTGTAATTACAATATATTCATGTTGTGCCAGCCACTTTAATGAATAGTAAGAATCAATATATAACAGAAAAATATATTAGCAATTTTTATATAACTATGTGCCATTAGGGGCCTTAAATAGTAATAAGTGTTTATAACATCTAAAAATGTTAAATGTAATTGATATAGTTACACTGATTCATTGCATTATCATCTTGTATGCTAATAAAGGTGACAAAAAATTTTAATCAGTACATTCATGTTTGCACTATTGGATGTATTACTTTATAGCTAATTTCACATATATTTGTACTACAATGAATAAATGATATTTTGATAATAAAAGTTATTACCTGTGAATCATAATTATAGACTTATTAGGGAGGTATTTTAGTCCATAGAGAGTTTATTTTTGTTATGTAAATTAAGCGATTTGACTTTTATTTCAATATAATGTTTTAGTATGATTAAATATTTTCACAATTAAGTTTTATACAATCGAATTTTGTAGATTGAAATATATCATAAAATAGATGAAAAATTTTCAATCTTTAACATTTATTTTATGTAACATATACATACAGCATAATAATTTATTTTATAAAAGGAATAGGGAAAATTTGATAAAATTAAAGAAAATCGAAAATATATTTTTTTCCCCTATGAAAATGATATTTTATGGATTCAAAATGTTTAACAGACTCAATCAACATATAGATTTAATTATCAATTATAAAATATATTAAATATTAATATATAAAATTCTGTGTATTTAAAAATACATTATATTGTTATATCACATTAGCATAGCTTAATAATGTGTTATTTTTTATGTCATTAGAATGCATTAAAATTCAGTTAAATATATTGTATGTATTTTCTACAGTTATGTTCTTAATTTTGAATATTCTATCTAAAATAACTTTCGCCACATTAACTTTTGTTCCATTATTGTCATAATCATCGTAATAAATTAGTTCGCAAAGATCTGCACATTCTGGATCAGCATCTATTAACTGTTTTAATTTTTTATAAAATTGCTGTATGACATTGCTGCAATATTTCCTATAAACATCCGTTTCATTGTGGGCATGTTTTTGAACTTCATAGAAAGTTAACAAAGGTGTTGCACCTTCTACCACTATGTAGAAAGGTCTCTCTAATCTTTGACCATTGGAATAAATTTTATACACACTGTTGTGATATGTTCGCCCTTTAACTCCTGCTCGATTCAACACTTCCTCCTCTAAATTCATTGCACTTTCCATCCAATGATATGAAGCTTCTTTAAGATCAGGTGGGATGTACGATGATGAAGGAATTAAAATAAATAGTTTGTGAATACTTATATATATACCATGATTGTCTTCAATATTTTCTATCTTTTCAATGATTCCTTTGTTAATAGATCCTGTTGAAGGAAGTATTATTCTTAAATATCCATAATAATAACTGTATGCCATAGAAGTCCCATAATCCAAACCCTTCATTGACTTAATATCAAAAGTATTTTCTTTTATCTTTTCATATGAGTTTGTGATTAGTAATAATGTATATGAAATTCCAGAGCATATAAAACATGTGAATGAATCAAACATTTGTATGTAGTTATAAATATAATGATATTTAGCCATAGTTAGCATAATAAAACATATTAAATTAATGTAAAACAACATATTTACATTAAATTTAATATCACTGTTTTTCACAATCAGAATATTCATATTGTGGATACATTGAAATAAAATAGTTAAAATCTTCAAAACTATGAAATAAAAAAATATAGCAAAGACATAATTTTGTACAGAAGGTACTCTTCTATTTGTTATTTCCAAGTATATTTCTGCTGTAATGCTTACAACAATGCAATTCAATAGAAGTAAGTGTATATACTTATCCATTTTAATGTTCTTCATCGATATCAATATGTTGTGTTAACTGAAACTGCAAGTGATAAGCAGAATAAGTAAAATCATCTATGATAAATTTACGTATTATTATTTAGTACTAATCATTGTTTCAATTAATTTACCTGTTTGATTATTAATAAAAAAAGATACTTCATATTTTTTGAAGTCCTATGTGACTTGACTATGACTCCTCTGTAACTCAACATTGGCAAATGATGAATATGAGTAAGAACAAAATAAATAATTTTTTAAACTTCTTTTCACTATAGATAAATAGATAAAATAGATAGGTAGATTTTTATCTTTGTTTAAAGATTAAAAATTTGAAAAATGCTTTGCGTTAAGCAACAGGATAGACTTACATATTATATATAATATATCAGGGACAAAATGAAGCGGAAACACAACAGAGACAGAGAGGTAGCAAAAGAGGAAGAGAAAGGTAGTTCACGTATCGCTAGGTCAGAGCGCTGTTAACGTAAGTGAAACAAGTCGATTGACCTACGGTACAATCGAAACCATGTACGATCGATAAAGTCCATTATCTGGAAACATTTTCTGCAAAAATTACTTAACTCTTTCCATGCCTGTTTATTTCCCGAGTAGGGTACGATATAAGTGTAAATCGGTCGCAAGTGCATTGCAAGCTAAAATATCCTAGCAGGTGATTTTTGTTGCTGATTAGCGCCATATCCCACAATGGACCAATCAGCTGCTCGGTAAACCGCCGTAAAACCTCGAATCTGTCCGCAGACGAATGACAACAAAAGAGACTGATAGAAGTCGCGCGCGCGAGACAGTGGATTTTTTTCGCGACTCCGCCGTGAAGATTTGCGGTTTTTTCCATTTTGTTGCTCGCCGCGAATAACGTCGGTTTGGTCGGTGGTGAAAGCGTCGAGGAATATGAAGAGAAGAAATGTCGAGTGTGGTAAGCTTCGGAGGCCCTTGAAACGCAACAAGCTCACTGAGGGGATCTACGGAAGGTAAGTTTTCGCCGCCATATGTCTTCTCATTTGGAACGGCTAATTTTAAAAATAACCAAAAATCTGACCGATCGCCCCTCGAGATATTTGTCAAATCGTCGATCGAAAACTGTTACGTACTTTCGGGTTGATGCGAAGTGCAGAAACCTCTGTGACACATTGTGTCAATACGTGATCATCCACCGCTTCCCAGAAGCTGCTTGACATTTCACTAAAACCTTGACCATGTGTGCCTGTTTTTTACAAAAACATTTGTTGAGTTACATCTTTATAATTGTTTTCTTACCTGTATTCACAATTTTTCGCCTAACGTGCCATGTAATTGAAAGATTTTTACGTCTAACCACACCAAAAAAATTTGCCAGTTCAACAACTTTTTTTTCATTTATTCCCTTTTCTTAAAAACTATATTAACGTTGGCTTACATCATATAATTATATAATTCAGATTTGTTATTTATTTTATTTAGTTATGAGGTGTTTATTTTGTTTTGTTGCAATGTTTGTTTCCTTTGAAATATTTTATACTTTTGCAATTGTAGATCCTTAATTATATAATTGTGTTACAAGAATAATAATAAAATAATGAAATTTTTTTATTTCAGTACTTTACTTTATCTAAAATTTCTCCTACTATGGGCCATGGTAATTTTGGCAGACTTCATTTTAGAATTCCGATTTGAATTTTTGTGGCCGTTTTGGCTACTTCTCAGAAGTGTTTACGATTCTTTTAAATATCAAGGCTTGGTAAGTAATCTACATTTCAAAACACATGTGCTTATACCTGATTTTAAAATAACATAGACTATTATATTTCCAGGCCTTCTCTGTATTTTTTATTTGTATTGCTCTTACATCAGATATGATTTGTTTCTTTTTCATACCAGTACATTGGTTGTTTTTTGCTGCTAGCACTTATGTTTGGGTACAATATGTTTGGCACACAGGTAAATATAAACATATCTTTAGGTTGTTTGAATTAATTTAATTGCAATGAGATTTATACAAATATATTGTATATGGAACAGATAAGGGTGTGTGCCTTCCAACTGTGATGTTATGGTTACTATTTCTATACATAGAAGCAGCAGTTCGATTAAGAGATTTGAGACATATGCCCTTTCATTTGGATCTCTGTCGACCATTCGCAGCGCATTGGTATATATATTTTTGTTATTATACTCTCTTTCCTTTCTTTATTTATGCATTTACTCTCTGCCACTGAATATTGTAAGATACACTTCAGAGGAATAATTTTATGATTAACAAAAAATAATAACCTATTCCTACGTTACTGTACAAAATTTGTTATTATAGATAAAACATACTTTGCTATTTAATGTTGAATTGACAATATCAATTCAAAAGTAATAATAAAAATAATTATAAGTATTATCTTTTTTCAGCATTGGTTACCCTGTAGTTACATTAGGTTTTGGTTTTAAGAGCTACATTGGCTACAGAATGAGACAGGTAAATCTGTAATAAATACATAATCATTCAAAGACTATTTGTAAAGGTTTTATTTACATGACTGCCTCTTTTTTGCCAGAGAAAACAAAAAGATGTAGCGAAGGAGAATGAATTCTACCTACAACTACTGCAGCAAGCACTGCCTCTAGAGCAACAAACTTCCACTACGATACAACCGATACAAGTTCAATCACAAACACATATTACAACACTAGAGCAACATGTTAAATCACAAAATAATAAATTAAATTTGCAGTGCAATCCGAGTCCTGAAAAAAGTAGAGGTAGTTTGTATTTATTTTCAAATTTTAATATGTATATAATAGTAAAATAATAATATAGCTTAATCATAAAATGCCTTGTAGGAAGCAGTAATAATTCTGTAGAAACAGGTGTACAAAATGGTAGTTTACATATAGGGACACAAATTACATCAACAAACCAAAATGTAACAACAAAAAATAACCATAGAAAGTCCTTAGACAAAGGTGAAAAGCAAGAAGAACAGCATAATAAGCATAATATAACAAATGTATCACAATCTGATAAAAACGATAAAAGATTTATACATACAAATGGGAATACTGTTAATCACAGTGATATGCAGTTCATTGAAAGAGTTGGGTAAGTTGGGTAACATGTGTATCTTGGAAACTAAACAGTATCCATGTTATGTAAAGTAATAAAAGATTCGTTAACATTTTAAATAAAAATTACAGATCAATAAATGATTTTGACGCAAATGAAATAGAGAAAGATAAATTTATTAAAGGTGCAAATTGTGGGCATACTACAATAAAGTCACAGACTAATGGTTCTGTAACAGGAAAGTGGAATAATATAAAAGAAAATCGAGAATCATCGTCCACTGTTAATACTCAACGTGAACGAAAAACACGTCAAGTGAAAGCCACGGTTGATAATATAACTGAGCAGCAAAAGCAGCAAGACGAATATTGTCAAAGGTATGTTATTTACATCAATTAGTGAATCAACAAAAATGTTATTTTATGCAACATATTTTTTGTGCTTCTTCTTCCATATATAAAATTGAGAATTAATACTGTGTATACTTATACTTTCCTTATTCTTTAATCCTTGTGATTTTCTTAAAATGTAATTATTATTTTTATTGAATTGAAAGATATGCAACTCTATATTATCAGATTTTTTCTTTAGTGTAATATAATATCGTTTAAATAGGTTACTGATGTGTCGCAGGCTCGAAGCTGACATAAAACGCTTGAAGTCAGATCTGCAATCCAGTCGACAACTGGAACAGGAACTTCGTTCCCAGATTAGTTCTCTGCAAAATGGAGAACGTCAAGCTAAGGGTGATATACAACAACTTCAGCATGATAACGATCAGTTGCAAAGCAAGTGCGTATACACATACACACACGCACACACACACACACAGTATCATTTCTATATTGTTAAAATTGTAGTTAAAAGATCTATTTTTCTTCCAATACACGTATACGCGTAGATATTTTTACACTATTAAATATATTTTTATTCATATACATAAATATTTTTATTTTGGATAGATTACATGGATTAGTAACAGCTCGTCAATTAGACAAACAAACAATGTCTTCGTTGGAAAAACGAATTGCAGAAGAGCGGAAACAGCGCACTGCTTGCGAAGCATCTTTAGTTTCCGAAAGGCGAGCAAGACGAGCTGCAGAAGAAGCACGATCTGCAATTCCGCCTCCACCTCCGCCACTTATTAGACAAGAATGTACAGATACTTGTAAAAGTCGTAGAACACAAATGGAACAAGATCTCAAAAACTTGCGGCGAGAACTTAAAACGAAGGAAGAGAGGTAAAGATGTTAAAATAATTAAAAAAATTTTATATAAATAAAATTTTAGATATAAATATAAACTGACACATCAGAATATAAGACAATAATATCTATAGTGTCGTAAATATACTAGGTAATAGTCAAAATTTCATTCAAATGTAAACAATTACATTAAGTTCGAGGGTTTTTAATATGTTAATAATTAAATACTTTTTTGTTTTGTAAATTCACTAAACTATATATCAGATGTTAATTTCTTATATATTTTCTTAGGTGCAACATATTAGAAAAAGATGTGACTCGTTGTAAGGAAAATCATAAAGAGTCTGAAATTTTACTCGGTGCACTAAATGCGCTACAAGATAAAACTGCGCATTTAGAAGACAGCTTAAGTGCAGAAACGCGCATAAAGCTTGATTTATTTTCTGCACTTGGTGAAGCCAAGCGACAATTAGAAATCAGAGAAAGTAAGTAGGATTCGATTTACAATTATAAATCTTTAATATTTTTGGGAATCAAGAAAATGTATAAACTTAAACATCAATTTTTCAAACATAGTTTTATTTATATAAACGATTTTAGTATATGTATATTAAATTGATATATATATATATATATGTATATGTATATGTATATGTATGTTAAATATCGCATATTGTTGAATCAGGTTTAATTAGATCTCAAGAAAAGGAAATTGAAATGTTAAAAGCAAAAATAGCTCAAGATTTAGCTGTGATGCCACAAGATACGTTTGGACCTGCGCCAACCTGTGCAACATCTAAGCTTCGATTAAATAATGAAGTACGAGTAGCAGGTACAAAAATACGTTCAAATGAAAGTCTCTGTCCAGGGTGTACAGTTTCAAATTTGGATCCAAATGCGACAGCGTATACACCCAAGAATTCCCTAATAGCGTCTACCGAAGCTTGAAGAAACAATTTTTGGTCACATTATGACTTCACAAAAGTTGGGTATATATTTCATAAACATGTTTCAGTCTGTTTCTCAATGGAAGTATAAATATGAATTTATGTTTTATACGTGCATATACTTGTTTTATTGAAATCGAAGTTTTATATTTAAAATCCGTAGGACTAATGAGATGTAAGATCTTTTTAACACATATAGTGTAGAATATTTGTGTAACATTTGTTTAAAAAACGTGGCGCATGCTATAAATTTGTCAAATTTCATAACAGGAGATATCTTTTATAAATGTCTTCCATGGGAGGCTTCTAGAAACATGTTTTATATCGTACTTGTCACCTGAACTAATACAACGTTATTAACTACTTATGACCATGGGACGTGACTAATACTAAATTAAAAAAGTATTTAAAAATTAGTTACGTTCTGTTAAACGTGCTGTAGGTCGATCTAACAGGTACCTTCTTCATCTTTTTGGTACTTGCAACAGATGTATTAAGAAGAATTAAAACTAAAGTGAGGCAACAGTGACATGCGTAATCTAGTTATAGACAATTATTAAATTTTAAATTAAATTTAGTACTTCTATTTAGATGGTAACGTTTGATAAATTTACTGTTGACGTTTAACAGAAAACTGTATATTTTACTAATTTTTTATAGCGTTCGAATTATATCGATTTTCACACAACACTTTCTATTTAAAAATACCATAATGTAGATATAAAGAGCTAGAAAAACGATATAAATTGGATCGACGAACGACTAGCGGCATATCTTATTTGTTAGAAGCATAGAAAAATTGAAGACTCAATCTGTATTCGATCCTCCTACAGCATATGCCTAAATCTATGACGACTTGTTATAGACACAAATCTTGTTCAAGTCGTAATCCGAAGCTAGTCCAGCATACAAACTGTATTTAATGTCTTTGGCAAATGAAGCCATTTTAAGTCATGTGATCATCCAAAACCAGCCATTAATACACATTGAAAAACCTGCCGTTATCATTTGAGAGGATTGATGTAAATGTTAGAAACGCCAAATTTATTTTGAAATAATCACCAACGTATTGATTCTCTCTCTCTCTCTCTCTCTCTCTCTCTCTCTCTCTCATATTTCTCAACATTTTTTATATTTTTTAAATGTCTCTATAAACCTTTTTAGTTTAGTGGTACAATTGTGTATTGGCTTTCGAACGGTGCGAAATAAGTGTTAATGTTTCATAATGATTTTTTGAAACGTGTACAGTGTTTTATGTGATAGATAGAAATTTTGTAAAAAAAGGAATTTTTAAGTTAAGTATATTATAATTGGTAATGAAGGGATAGATTTATTTTACCCAATTTGCTTAATGAGCTTCAAGAGATAAACTAATGTGTAATGCCACGCGCGCGTTTATTTATGTACTAAATTATTAAATCGTACATATAGGTAATCGAATCATTTTTCCAAATTGAACTTCTAATTTTTAATAGCGTTATTAATATTGGAATTATACGGTTTTTCATTGAGCAGTCTGGAGGAATGAAACAAAGATTTTTTTTTAATTTATCCGCAAACGTCTTCCTTTCACACATTTGATGGATACATTTAATGTATATAATGTGTGTCCCTTTTATAATACTATAAGTTTCACTATTATCAACCAGCGATGATGTAATTTAGTAAAAGTTGATTATCATTGACTATTTATATAATATATATTACTTACGCGATACGTCGTTTCTCTTTCTGTTTCATCGTTTTTATACTACTTTTTACATATCTAATTTATAGGTTTAATGTTGAAAGCATTAAATTCATTTTTTATAATTTTTAAGAGTAATATATTTAACACCGAACGATGTGTATGTATAAGAATTAATTATTAACGCTTGAATATTTTGTAGAAAAATAATTAAATTCTCTTTAAATCTTTTTCATTGATGAAGTATTAAAAAATTAATAACAACACTAGAGTGTATACCAGCATATTCTTTCTAAGGTATAATAAACAAGTTAATTCCTTCACAAAAAAATAGTTTAGATGCAAGTTTCAGGAAAAGATGGCATTACGTATAAAAGATCTCTAGGAAAAGATGCGAATTTTATATATGCTTTAAATCCGCAAGAAAGCCAGTACCTGCTTGCTCCAATGAATATTAATTAACGACTGGTTGATATCATAAAAGTCATTCTTCCATGATTGTATATATAAAGCACTGTCATGACAATTTATTAATAACATAGTGGATCATGACCAACTAGTCAAATGAATTTCTATAAGCACAAATATTTATTAAATATTTAATATTCATTTGATATTTCTGTCCTTACATGAAAAAGCAATAACAATTACTGTTTCTTCTCATTAATTAAAATTACAAAAGATTTATCGATATTATCATCAAACTGTTAAGTTTATTAATTAATTTTGTGTTTCTTGGATGATCCACGTACTAAATATAATTGCAAAATGTTAATGCACAATGCATATGTTACGGGTTATAAAACTATTTTTATTTTACATTAAAATGTGGAAATTTCATCATTTTTGCTTAAAAAATTAAAAGCATATCAATACAAAATCATATAACTCTGAGAAAACCTCTGCTACATATTTCTTTTTATTTTACTATGTAAACTGTGCTGATTTTTTTCGTTCCTAGATTTGCATAAAAAATATTTAAAATTTAATAATTCACTGATGTTGACAATTAAACTGTAGGGGAATAATGTGCTTACTTTAATTTTGTTAATGCTTCTTTATATAAGATTTATAAAGAAAACGATACAGTTCATTTTACACATGCTAAAATTCGTTATTCCATCAATAATTATCATCCGACTGGTATGGAAATTTGTTTTATGATTAAGATTAATTTCTTTATAGTTAAGATCAATCAGACTTGTGTCTATGTCAACTTGTATCATTATGTGCATAAGCCTTTATAATGTAATGAAACAGTGTAAATAATTACTTAAAATAGACTAAACGCAAAGCAAAACTTACTAAAATTGTTTGGGCACTTGCGTGGCATAGTTAAAGCACATTATATGAAATTAATTAGTTTAATTTATTTTAAGTGAAAGCTTTTTTAACTCATTTATGATTGTAATCCTTTAATCAATTTTCTAATCATATTATCTTAAGTCAAATATGAAATTCAGAAAAAATTAAATTGAAATTGGTTGCTTTCAATATACATCATTACTTTACCATAATAGCAAAGCAGAATCAGTATTATAACAAGAAATATTATGATAAATAATGAATTAAACGAATTAAAAATATTAAATAAAATGTAGTAATTTCTAAATGATGTTTCAACTTAATAGAAATTATTTATTAGATAAATCATTTAAAAGATAAATAAACAGAATGTTATGTAAATGAGGTAAAAAAATATTGAATTTTTGTTAATTACCATTTTTTATTGAATATACATACAGTTGAGTGTAATGCATCACATAAAAAAGAAATTTGATAATGTTTTTAATGCAGAACATAAATGAGTTAATTTGATAAAAGTGTAAAATGCTTGTATGAAAATATCATTTTGAAAAACGAATGCTTTTCTTTTCAAGGTATCGCATTATGAAGTGCACATTAAGTACCTGATCAGGGGATGCCGTAATATTTGCGGCTAATATACTTATCATGGATTTAATTCCGCTATAAGGCTGGTTTCACGAATATACTCTTGCTATTTAATTAATTCATATTGTTTGTATTGAGTTAATGTGATATATTTTATAGGCATATATACACGCACATGACTTGGCACATGACATTCACATTCATGCTGTACATGTTCATTTAATTTTCATATAGCATATACACGTACATTTAATTGTTTGGTATAGAACAGCTTGGGATTAGTCATCTATGTTTAATTACATATATGATAGCTTACGAAGAGGCATTCTTTCTATGTGACTCGGGGCGACTGCATAGTAATTGTACCTCACATTTGTAAGGAATTGTATGTTTCGTGTCGTACTTTGTAGTAAAGTACTTTGTAGTATATTATTTGAAGTGCATTGAAATAACTTCTCTATGACAATAACGATATATTGCTTTTGTTATGTATTTAAATGTTTTCAAATGAAGTATGAAGATTTGTTACAAAAAGTACGTTTTTAATTTAAAAAGAAAAGTTTGATTTGGAATTCAAGTTAAATTTATGATAGAATATTGTATTGTGATTAATAATTATGTTTTGCAACATAATATTTCTTTTTTATGTTTTTACATATTGTTATACAGGATAATTTTATAATGAAATTATAAATATGATGGATAATTGATTAACTATGAAACAAGGAAGAAATCTAAAAAAGAAGATAATGTTACTGTATTCTAACAACCGTATCTTGAAATTCTGATGCTGCTGTATGCATATTTTTCATACTACAGCTAAATAATAAAACATGAACATAATTTAAAATATGTACATACTTTTACAATCAAATTTTACAAAAATTGGATTGTTTGTTTCTATTTGAACGCTTTAAAGTGCGTTAAAATGTATATACATAATTATATTTATTACACGATTCGTGGATAAAATTTTTCTCCTAAAAATAAAATGCAAAGTACTTGATTCGTTATGTTTATGAGATTTTATAAATAAACAATTATAAAAACAAGATGCTAGGTGTACAGTTCATAATGATCTTT
>JACXIL010000270.1:518420-528556 GCA_014737365.1 Bombus soroeensis | reverse complement strand
ATGAGGTTATAAATTCACTATAGTCTACCATTATATTTTTTAAGAGGATAACACTCATAATTCCCATAAATATTATTGTTATAAAGTTTGTGTAAAACTGTATCTTTATTAAATAATTCTTTCAAAGCTGTTTCATCATCCAAAAAATTTTGTTTCTCCAATAAAATAACCGCCGAACCTTCATATCCTTTAAAAGCACCCTCTATACATATCTGTTTCCTTGTGCAATTATTTTGCAAAACTTTTTTTATATTAAATGTAGACGAGCAGAATTCTACGTCATGTATACTGGTGGCATTTTTGCATTCATTTTCTGTTTCTATTTTAATTTTTTTCGCTGGAGTACATTCATCCGCACTGGTATTAGAAGATATCTCAGCCATTGTTGATGATGTTTTCTTCAAACAGCCCTCAATGTTAATTCATAAATTACATAAAATTGATTAAAAAACATCACATAAATAACATTTCCTCCGTTATTTTTCTTTCCATAAAATTACATTACCTTTTCTGGTGTAGTCTATCACTGACTGTTGATTATTAAGTTAAGCAATATTCTTAGGTTATACGCATAACCTATATATATAGGTTAGTATACATATACATATGTATAATTTATACAAGAATGAGAATCATCTAATTTCTATCAACACAATGATTGCTATTTTAATGCATGTCTGTATTTATATATATTACAGGAATGAATAGTTGATTATGTCGCAGATATACATACATATATATAATTCACATATATGTAGGTTTAATTCGCCAATGGCATGTGTATGCACTGTACGTTGCCTGATAGTCTACCGGATCCATAGATTGAGTACAACTGCTACATATATAGGTACATATAAAATCTAAACACGGTGGCCGAGATCCAAAGTGGAGACTTTATCTTTTGGTAACCTTTGCAAGATTACTGAAGACGAGCATTAGGAAACAGCTTCTGCGTGGACTAAGGAGGTTAATAACGATGCTACAAGTAGATGACAGAAAGGTAAAAATCTATTCGTTTCCTTCTCCCCTCCATTTTTATCCTGTAACATTGATTCACTATAACTATTCGTAGTTTTATATTGTAGAATTTTTATCTAGAATTTAATGTTAATTTATAACATACTCGTTATAAACGTTTCGTTACCTATTAAATATTTTTAAATTGTCAAATAATAATCGATGTATTTTTTTTGGTAACGTCTTAATTTTGTATATACACAGAAATCTTACCCTTTTTACACGTTGAGGTTATGTGTATTTTTTCTGCGATCATTATGACTCATTTATTTCATATGATCAATTATTTTGCTTTTTGTTTATGCGTGATTTTAATTAGATTATTTCATTTAAGACGTGTCAGACACATGATATCTTTGAATAATTTTCCTTGTCATTATGTTATGGATGGTAAAATAAAAATAGATGTGTGAATATGAAACGTCAAGATCGCAAATATAAATGCAAATTATAGACGTTTTGTATAATATATAGGTGTATATTATTTCAAGAACAGAAGGTTATCTGTAGGCCGTATCTGTCATAAGAGTAACGAAGTCTGAAAGTCATAGTAACGAATTAAGCAAACATTGCTTATTATTAATTTCAATGGTATAAGGTTATACAGTATAACAATTATTTATTATTACTACACTGCGGATTTTTATGCAAATTCATATTTTTTAGAATATTAAAATTGCAGTTTA
The DNA here is from genome assembly GCA_014737365.1 of Bombus soroeensis. NCBI lineage: Eukaryota > Metazoa > Arthropoda > Insecta > Hymenoptera > Apidae > Bombus > Bombus soroeensis. The sequence continues at coordinate 526,853 of JACXIL010000270.1, read as the reverse complement.
CTAATTTGGTACTATATATTTAAAGATTTATTTTGATGTTTACTTCGTATATTTATTTTACAATAAATATTTCAAACATTGTATAAAGACAATTATTATATTGAAATATTATGGCCAGGTTTAATCATTCATTCATCCATGTTGCCAAGCAATTTGTAAAATAAAAGTTTCATTTGCTTATTACGTTAATATAAAAATATTTGTTTCATGTCACAAGAGTACATGGCACACTATGATAGGAAGTATGACAATATGATAGAAAAGTAATATTTTTAGAAAATTTAGAAAATTTCCTTAACATCGGTTATCTTTAATCGCGCGGAGCTTTATTCTTTTTTATGATTATACTCTACCAATCTACATGCCTAGAAACTCGTTTATCCGAACAAGTGGGAGGATGAAGTAGTTTGGATAACCGAACAGTTCTTATAATAGACGTTTACACGCATGTATAGTATTCATTATAAGAATAAGTCTTTTATGTATTACGAAATTACACTCAATCGTAGTTCGGATAATAGAGGCTTACAAATAAACAATTATTGACGTGAGAGGACGATGAAACATTAAACAATTATATTAAAAAAGTAAACACAAGGAAGAACGTAATATGAAATATAAATTCCATGATATAACTATAATAAATCGGAAGTAAGAAGTTTATTCCAGAGAATGTTGTATAAAAATAGATTTTGGTTCGTTTCAATTATTATATAGAAAATATTGTAATATTCGATATTAAATGTACGATATTAAAATTGGTTTCTTTTAGAAAACACGTGTTATTGGATTAGTGAGACTATTTGGCAGTTTTCCTACGTATAAAACACCTCATCTCGACTACCAGCAAACATTAGTATATATTCTTCCTTGTAAGACATTTATTACCCAAGATAGTGTGAGATTGCGGTTACGCTTCGTTTGACTGCAGAAGATGCGAGGCTTACTTTTACGAGGCTTACTTACGATAAGTATATCGTACATAAAATATCGCCTATTACTTTATATGCATATAAATTGTAAGGAAATGCATCAAAACAATTTTGTTTGTCTGCAAACAATTTATTTATTATGAAAGTTAGTTATTATTCATCAAATTCTTGGCTGAGTCGCATCAACTTTGGTTATTAGCAACTTATTAACTTATTATAACAATTATGCGTTAAATTCATTTATTATAAAAATTATTCATACATTATTTATTAAAATTATCATTCCTAAAATTTCAATATAATCGTTTTCTTTCCGTGTTATCAATTATTACGTATGTATATTTTTTCTGAGGCCACGACTTACAATTATTAGAAGGTAGGGGCGAGTCAACGACTCGTACTCGTGACACACTACCTTCAGATAATTTTACTGAAGGATTGTCCAGTCAATTCGGGTAGTTTTTTTCCGAAAGAATAACAGATAGATTCGCGTATATTTCCGAGTATACATTCCCGACATTTTTCAATTCTAAACACTGATAACCTTCTGATTCACTTACTATGATTAATTTTTTTTTTCAAAGTTTCGTTTCAAACCGACGGAAGATTCACGAGTCAAGATTTATCTCGTTGAATGATAACCTTCAGGGTGGCTACAAGTGGGTGTATTGAACGGCCAACTGGCGAGAAATTTTAGTAAGTCGCTTTGTGTAAATGCAAATTTGGTTGACTAGCTTAATCGACTGTCGATTAAAGGTCGAATGGCAAGTAAAATTGCGTGTGCAAACGCAAATTTTAGTTGTGTAGTTGTTAATGAAACGTAGTTGTGTTCAATATCAATCACTGAATCCAACTTGATAAATTCTCTAGAGTTCTTTACCTGGTACCCTTTGCCAGTCAACCACTTAGTCGACCGTCGATTAAACTACTCGACTAAATTTGCATTTACACAAAGCGACTTACTAAAATTTCTCACCAGTCGACTAAATTAGTATTCGAGTTATATTTTAACTACTACTAGTTTAAAAGGCGTAAAGTTTATACTAATTAAAAATTTATTAAGTTGGAAATATAATATATAATTGCAATAAAAATAAAGTGATACAACAAGCATGCAATTGAAAGAATTACTAACTCCTCGTGTATATTATATAATACACGAGTATAAAAAGTTAAATTGCTCCATTACTTGGCAATTCTCGTGCGTATACTTGTGCAATATTTTACATGCGTAATCTATTTGTCGTATCTATTGTATTAACTTAGATATGTCTATTATCCTATCAAAAAGATGATTGAAAAGTAATCTTATTATGTTTCGCAATTGTTCAGATATCATCCAATATTTTTCACGACGAGTAGCCATTTTTTAAGAGTCGACTAACAACAATAGCATCGCTTTGGAGACATCGCAAAAAAATTCCACATATCTGGATTACATTGCGACCATTGAACGAAATAGAATGCAAAAAGTAAAGCAAAGTTCAAATCTATGTCGTCGTTGAGAGTGATTAAATTATTCCATTGCTCATCAAAATGGTGGCGCTTACGTCGCCAACCACTACGCGTATTTTCCTATTTGTTATCATTTGCACTTTTGCAGTACATATATGTAAATCGAGAAAGAACTTTGAATGATATTTTATTGGGATAAGGAGCACAAACACGCGGCCAGATAAGAAATTCTAATGTTGTGATGCTATCACACGACCTCGTCAGCAATCACAAATCTCTTGATATCGACTCGATTATACTGCCACAGTTGCGAAGTCACGTTGATTGGTCCAATTATGATAAAATTCATGGCCAGAGGACAGCTCGATAATAGTTTCAAAAAACATATCTTTGGTCGTCGCGCATGTAGTGGCTTACTTATGGAGGAAAACTTTGATGTACATATCGTACGTGTTATATAAAACATTTTGGTATTATATTAGCATTGTAACGAGACACGACTGTTACAATTGTATTGGTTGAATTTGAAGCCAATTTGAAAACGTATAGAGAATTCGCAAGATATTTTTTACAAACATATAGTAAAAGAGAAAATTATTCGTACAGTTAGAATATAGAAATAAAGGAAAAACGTTCTTTTCATTGCATTTTTAAATATATGCAAATATACATGACTGTATATTATGCACGGACACCTACATATATTGTAAATAAGATAAAAATTAATTATAAGTATACATAAAAGTTAGTCACATTATTTGATAAGTCATAACGAGACAAGATTCATGTCATGGTAATATAATATTTTGTCGAGACAAAATTCGTATAGTAGTATTAATCAATGCGCATGTTGTAAATAATATTTTATAGGCTTCCCTCTTTAACAGATAACTTACTCGTAATGAAGTGGGAATAGATAGTACTAACGATAAGTATTTTCTATTGTTTGTCACGATGGAATGTTACCATACATGATTCTTATTTCATTATAAGTTACCAAACAGTGTGATTAATGTTTTTTTGTATACATTTATGTACTACCATAAGCATCCATAAGTATATATGTAATATATAGTTTCATAAATTTAGACATATTTAATAATATGGAAAATATTGCTCTCTTTATTTCTATATCTCCGCAATATTATTTTTATATATCATTAATATTTTTCCTTCCCACTGTTCAGTCTACTAAAACAGTTTAGTCTCACGGTTTAATCTTAAAACCCTAAGCGTTAAATCAATGGTTGTCATTGATTAATTCTGTAATTTATAACCTGGCTATATCTTGGCTGTATCGTTTAATAAATGCTTATAACCTGGCTATAAACCGATTCACTTGTTAAAAATGAAGTCCGAAGCCATAGGAAACGTGCTTCCTATCGAGATACGGCGATTTATACCGCGATGACAACACGTCGACGCTCCTCGAAGATACATTGACTTGGGCGCTCGTGTCGCGTTCAGTCAGGTTTCGCTCGTTCGAGGATCGGAAAGCTCGGACCGCATGCGTCACACGTCGCCCCGACGAGAATTTAAACAATTGTTCGCACGTTTTTCTACACGAGTGGAAAATTGACGCGCGCGCAAACGCTCTCGCTCTTCTCATTGAGCTTTGAGAGAGATATACAGATATATTATATGTGAATAGTATACTTGTTGAATGTAAGTGATCGTGTACTCGGGGAAAAGAAACAGAGGGTGTTGTTTTCCATGGTTTTGCCAGGATTCTGGGATTTCTCTTCAAAATCAGTGATAACGATTCACCAGTTCATCGTTCGTTACAAAACGCGACTATACCATATACAAATGCGACAAAGTTGATCATAATACCGAATGCAAGAACGTTGTCAGAGTATTTACGCGAGTTTTGCATAAAACGACCGAATAAATTCGTACGTTCTTTTCTTCGTAGCTGTTTGAAATTTCGGTTTCATGGTTTTGAAATCGTCGTTATGACTTTTGCGAGTCAATGCTGACTGTGTTAACAGAACTTGTATTCTGTCGGAAACCTGTATGTAACACGATCTTTATTTTTATGTCGAGGATCGCATTTTTCTAACTAGCACGTTTGTTCAAATATTACATAGATATTAAGTAGATAATAAAGTTATTTATTATATCTCTCTATTTTATGTAAAAGTATTATTACCTATTTATTAATTTGTATAAATAGCTAGTTTATTTATATTTTGAAAAATAATTCTCGTTAAAGATTTACAAAAATTCCTTTTATTAGCCTATATTTAAATAGTATGAAAATTACTGTCTTCTTATAACCGTTTCCTGAATTATCGTGACTTTATATAACTAAAAATAACCTTTTCGGATGATTTTAAATATTTGTCTAGCTTTTCCTTTCTAAACCTTTTATCTAATAATTAAATTTATAATAATATCCGAATTATGACAATTAAACTTAAAAAAAAAAGAAAAGAAGAAGAAAAATAGAAATATCATAGATAGTTTTATAGAAATATTGCTACGTATAGAAAATATCCAATTTGGTAATTCCTATTTAATCAGTTGAATACACAGTGGTGTTCATTTAGTAATTTTCTCAAAACTTACTTTCGACACTGACATCATTCTTGTATTCAACATATACAATTCGTTCCACTTATCTACTACATTGCATCACACAAACAAATCGTTATGTCTACTACGTCCAATGAAATATAAGTCGCGTTTTACGTCCTTCCGATCTTTTATGTATTTTGTATTTATTTTTTGTATTTATGTTTTATACGTAATACAAGTTGGTAAATTTAAATACATATAAACTTTCCATCCATTCTCATGCAACTTCTAAAATTTTCTATTATCTGTCTAAAGGGTAATTTTTTGTATTGCTTCTAGAAAAATACATTGCCACTCTCAGTAAATAACAATAATCAAATGAATCAATCATCGAAAAAGTCAATTCAAGTCGCGATTAGATTGAGTGCAATTTGTAAATGCTTTGTCATACGCGCACTGTTATCTAAGATCTAGCAATTGCATGTTAACACAATGCGATTAAAATATATTCGCTATGTTACATCATAAGTGTTGGTATCTCGAGTTTGTTTTAAGGCAGTGTTATTAAAAGGGATCAACAGAAACGCACTTGGCACGGGTATTACGCTAGTGATAATTCTTAATGCATGTCATGATCCCCCTTTTTGCCCCCTATCATTTTTGCATATAATTTCAGAATGTTCTACGCGAATGGAAATTAATATTACTTAATACTTTTTTTTATGTCTCATGATCTATGAATACGTGATGAACAGACTGCAGATAGTTATGCAATTTTCTACTTTTATGAACATTATTAATGGTATGGAATCTAAATAGAAATTCGTATCATATACTATATACAATAATAGGTGTTTTACTTTGGATATAGTAATATTATTATATGCTGTATGTATCCTTGTATGTTTAAAAAAATACATAAAAGATCCGAAGATTATTAATTACAAATTTATGATTTATTAATATTTTCATTCATTTCATTAACGAATTCATTACATTATATGTGTGTGTGTGTGTGTGTATATCACATTTATATATTATATATATAAACTTTTGAAGATTTCTGAAACTATAAGCACAAATTATATAATATTTTTTAAATTGTAAGTAATTGCAAAGGAAATAGGAATATAAAAAGTAAGATAATACAGTTAAAATGATTAAAGGGAATTAATTAAATTTTCATGCAATGAGATAACATCCTTTAATAAATAACGTTTTGCTTCAAGTTTTCTTTTTAAAAATAAAGATAATGTATCGTTTTAGCAATGTCACAATCATCCCTTTAAATACTTGAATAGTCCCTTGTTGCGAATAATCACCCGTTTTTATGTTTCTTATCTATCTCAGAAATAAAAATTGTGAAGGAGGAATGAATGCAAAGACCAATTCATATATTCGCTACGATCGAATAATATTCGTTATCGTTCGTTAAACGAACTTTTCGTTTCTTGCTCATAATACGATATTACTTCGTAAGTTAGTAGGCGATAAATTTGAATAGAAAAAACGAAAACAATATTAAAATTATTAATTTAATTGTGTAACGATTCGACACAATCGTGAAGAATCTATTCATACGAAAAAACATATGAAAGTATCTCATTTCCATAAAAAGTGAAGTGGACTTACGGTTTTTAAGTGCCATTATGTATTTTTCTTTTCACATGTCTCTTTGAATTGATTTTTCGTATAATTCAAGAGCGTGAAAAGGAATATATACGTTGCTATTTAAAAATCGTAAGGTGAAGTTCGTTTTCTATGGAAGAACGTACTTTCAGAAGTTCTTTTTACACTAATAGATTTAAAAAACTGCTTCAAGAATTTTTTATTTACTCTTGGAATTTAAAAAATACGTACAATTGTTAAAAATTGCTACGTAACAAATAGGTACGACATAAACTGTTAATATAAGATGTTATGAAGAATTTTTCTGGCTTTTATACCGATTATTTAAATATTTTTTATATAGATATGTATTTCGCAACTTAGCTTGAATATTACGTTTAAAAATGCTTCTTCTATGTATAAAATAGAATTCTACAAATAATTCAAAAATACAAGAAGTCGAAAATTTATAAAAATAGTCTATTATCACATTTGTTACTGATATTGATTATCATTATTTATTGGTATAATTTATCACGGGTATTTTATGTTGAAGATACAGTGACAGAAGATACTAATAAATAACATAAAATTGATTTCTCACAATTTGATGTTCTAACGTAATTTTTATATTTACCTACAATTATTTTCAAGATTCAGTTATTACATTATACTTGACATATTTGATTAGAGTGCAACTGTTTACATATTTTGAGGATTCAGCATGAATAATGCAAATACCATGTAATTCATTCAGATTATATTTCATTCCTTGAATTTTAATGTCGTTAGTCAAAATTTATTAGACTGAATGTTCGAATTAAGAAAGAATAATATTTTACACAATATAAGAAGCTGATAATCGCATTGAACTTTTAACACTTTAATCTTTTCTTTATATTTTTTTTGTTTGACGATTGACGATGAATCGACGAATATTTATCTAATGAATTTTATCGGATGACTCTTAAGGTTCTTTAAAAAATGAATGTGACTAATACCATTATTTTACTTCTGTTCATTTTACTCACAGAAATATCTAATTCTAATATTATTTATCACTTAGTTTAACCAGTCCGATAAGTATTCGATTTCAATTGCAAATACGGTATATTTTTCTACAATTATATAGAGACAATTAAAAACAAAATATAATAATTACGTTTAAAATGTATGTTTATCTCAAGTTAGATAGAAAAGAAAATTATGTGTTTACGTAAAACAAGATCTCGTTAAATTCAACTGAAACCTGATTTTGCGATCTGACGATAATCTTTTTGAAATTAGTCTTTCCTTAGAACAAAGACAATATTCGCAGTTACATGTCTTTCGCATTGGTTTTATCTAGAAATAGAAAATTAGTATTTATAAAATTCATTTATTCATTTGCAAATGTATTACTTCATGTGGAAAATTACTCACAATAATTTTATTTATAGCTTTGTCCTTGCAATTAACAATTACACACTGCAACAAAACTACAAGACATACACGAAAATTGAGAAAAATTATATTTAACTCAGGAATTCTCACTCAGGAATCTTCTTCTTTCATTCCTAATGCCATTGTTTACTTTACAATATAGAAGCATATCTACTGTTCAGTTCTACGAAACACCGAAGGCTGTTATTCTAAGAATTTGGACGATCAACATAAACATATTTTCTTTGCGACAAAATTATAAGCCAAAAAGTAATGAATTATTCGTCTAATTTTCACTGTAATAATTAGTTTTATATTATTGGATGTGTTATATATGAAAAATGCTAGTCTATGTTATATATACAGTATAAATATATACAGTTATATATACAGTAACATGCCTCGTGGTAGTAAATTAATTAGTAGCTTGTAAAAGGAAAACTTTTCATTGGCAAAAGTACCGCGCATATTAAAATAGCCGCTTTACTTTACGTAA
>JACXIL010000270.1:508199-518273 GCA_014737365.1 Bombus soroeensis | reverse complement strand
CTAAAGAATAAATAATAAAGAAATAATAATAATAATAATAAAATAATAAAGAAAAGATACTCGAAAAAGCATGCTGGTGGACGCCCCAAAAGCTACAATTACTCGAGGAAGACGTACCGTTTTAACCAGTTAGCTGTTTTTGACAAGTATACTCGTCATGAAGAAATAGCAATATTTTTTGTTATGATGGACTCTGTCAGTAATAAAATTAAGAAATAACTATATTATAGCAACCACATATACTCTGTGTTTGACGAGTATACTCGTCATCGCTTACTTTTCGCGACACGTTATAGTTACACACTTCTCAAAGAGGTGGCAACAACTAACTTGTTAAGGGTGACATTGAATTCAGCTTTCATAACATGACAAATTGCAACAGAAGACGTAGTCAATACAAGTATAAGGAATGTACAATGAATAATTAAAGGAGTAAGCCACTTGAACCGACTAAAATTTTCGAAGACACCACTGCAAAAAACACGATTTGATTTCGCGGAGAGAAAAGTGAAACAAAACATGGAGGGAAGTAATATTTTCAGACGAACGCTTTAATTTAGGATGGTTCTAATGGCTTTCATTATTTTTTATAACTTAAGAAAGAAGAGACTCATTAAACAGAAAAGACAAATGGGCGGAGAGTGTGTTACGGTGTAGGTAACTATAGATTACGCAGGTAAAAGCAATATCAAATTTGTTTCCGATAAAATAAAGAGTAAACTCTATATGTTTAAACAATCCAAATACTGTTAATTAAATATACTTATTAAATGGCTACACAAAATTTCATTTCTTGATACGATAATTTATGCAAAGTACGTTAAAAATTTTCTGGAAACAGAAAATATCGAAATATCATTATGGTTCCTCAAATCTCTAGATCTGAACATTATTAAAAACTGTTAGTTTCTTGCGCGACAAGTTTATGCACATGACAGACAATTCGATAGTATAAAAGTGTTAAACAACTGTATTTTAAATGAATAGGAATCATTGGATCAAAATGTTATACACGAATTTCATGAATTATTACCAAAGAGAATGATCGAAATAATAAACAAAGGTGGTAGTACACGTTACATATTAATGGGTAAATACAAATTATTTTTCATGAAGTATTCCTATTTATTTTATAAAAAAATTTCTTGTCTCATAGTTTTGTCGCATTGTCTTTCATTGAAAAATCTGCAACTGTAAATAATCTCTATTTAAACTGAAATTGTTATAAATATTTTTATCAGGTTACATATATCTGTTTACTGAAATAACTCGATTCTATTTTAACAATTCTACAAAATTATGTTTTTATATAATAATATTCACCAAAATCATAGCTGTCTTGTAGTTTTGCCGCGGAGTGTATCAATACAATCACGATAGTCGTGTCTCATTGCAATACTAATGAAATTTAAAAATGTTTCGTATAAGATTCAGAATACATTCACAGAAGATTTCTATAAGTGTCCAAATACCTTCGTACCATCCTTTGTACATATCGAAAACTTGATACATTTATCAAATATCAATTCATTTTCCTAAAAAGAAACTACGATCGAGAAACAAAATAATCATTGACGGTGTCACCAAGAATGCGTAAACAGAAATATATTCAAACCATTAGGATCTTTGTTTGATTAAGGATCGTTTAAAGGGAACCAGGAAAATAGTACCTTCTTTCTCCATAAGGCTGCCTAACGAGTTGCTCCTTCTTAACAAGTTCTTTCGGTAACAATCTCGAATAACTCTAAACAAAAATAACATTCTAAAAAGAGACAATAAATAGAAAAAAAAGAAAACGGGAAAGAAAATATAAGGAACCGTCCATACGTCATGCACGATCTTACGAAATTGGATGGTGGCGACGACAGGCCCAACGTATTTTTCAAGAGACAAGGTATTTATCGCTCTGTTTTTCAAATATCCTGGTGAATAAATCCGCAGGCACGCGGTCATCAACGCAGTCCCTCAGATACACAGGCATTCCGCGAAAGGACTAAGAGGGATGCCCTGAACGAACTCCAACATGAATTAGAGAAACTCGAGGAAAGCGCAACAGGGGAGGTCAAGGAGGAGGTCCATCGACAGTTCGACGGCTTCACTCACCTCTTTAAACGGTTCCTCCAAGAGGAAGGACCTTCGCTAGAATGGGATCGTATACAGAAGCTGCCCGACGATGCGGTAAATAATAGTTTTTAACTTAAAATTGCAAACGTAATTGAATATAGCGAATTACCTCGTCATTTTGTAACATTTTTCCTTGAAAAAGATATTGAAAAGCCAAGATAAGTTTAATTATAATTAGAAAAAATTTAATTATATTTTTAGATAAGAGATTACAATTCCTTGCCAACTCCGGAAGGAGAAGAAATGAAGGCACTTTTAAGCAAGTTGATCGTTATAAAATTGAATGGTGGCTTGGGAACTAGTATGGGATGCCATGGTCCTAAATCTGTAATAGCAGTACGTAATGGGCTTACGTTCCTAGATCTGACTGTACAACAAATTGAGGTAACTATAGTATTATAAAATATATATGATTTAAAGTTATATGAAAATGTTTAGAGAAAAGGAAATTTATCTTATTATTTATTATTTCCTTTTTTTTTTTTTTGCAGTATTTGAACAGAACTTACAATGCAAATGTCCCGCTTATTTTGATGAATTCCTTCAATACGGATGATGATACACAACGAATTATTAGAAAATATAAAGGAATAGATGTTGATATTCATACGTTTAATCAAAGTTGTTATCCTCGTATAAATAGAGATTCTTTACTTCCGACTGCAAAACACTGTGATGTTAATGATGACATTGAAGCGTAAGATTAATATCAAACAATTTTTTGACACTTATTTATTAAATACACATATGTATTCATATATGGATACTTATACCCATTAATAGGTGGTATCCTCCTGGTCATGGAGACTTCTATGAAAGTTTCAGAAATTCAGGTTTATTAAAAAAATTTATAAAAGAGGTACATATGTATACATTATGATTTTTTAAATTAAGAATTGTGACGCGTGTATAATATTATTTATATTTAACAAATATTTTTTCTCAATACAGGGACGTGAATATTGTTTCATTTCAAATATTGATAATCTAGGTGCTACTGTAGATTTCAAAATTTTGAAATTACTGTTAGACAAACGTGAAGCTTCGCCTCTTGAATTCGTTATGGAAGTTACTGATAAAACTCGAGCTGATGTTAAGGTAATATAATCTTTTCTTATAAATTGAAATGTTAACATTTTTTAAAACAAGCATATTTTTATATATCTGTACAGGGTGGTACACTAATCAAATATGAGGATAAGCTACGCCTACTTGAAATTGCTCAGGTTCCAAAGGACCACGTAGATGATTTCAAATCTATAAAAACATTCAAGTTTTTCAATACAAATAACTTATGGATAAAACTCAGCGGTACTTATTTCTCTCTTCCAATTATGTAATTCATAAATGTAATATTTATTTCTTATCTTGTTAGCTATTGAAAGGGTACTTGAGAAGAATTCCTTGAATATGGAGATTATTGTAAATAATAAGACCTTCTCGAATGGTTTAAATATTATTCAATTAGAAACAGCTGTTGGAGCTGCTATGAAATCATTTGAAGGAAGTATTGGTAAGAGGAAACCAAGATTGTATGATCTTTGATGTGTGATCTTTTAAATTTTTTTATTGGATGTACATATATATAAATCTGTAAATAGGTATAAATGTTCCACGCAGTAGATTCTTACCAGTGAAGAAGACTTCAGATTTAATGCTTGTTATGAGCAATTTGTATATTCTTCGCAATGGTTCATTAGTAATGAGTCCTCAACGAATGTTTCCTACAACACCTCTTATAAAATTGGGTGATAATCATTTTTCAAAGGTTACTGTTTCATTTCTATAATTATACATCACAGATATTTAACAGCTGAAATATTTTGTAATTAATGTAAAATTTTCCGCATAGGTTAAAGAATTCCTTACTAGATTTCCAGCTATACCAGATTTGTTGGAATTAGACCACCTTACAGTATCAGGTGATGTTACTTTTGGAAAAGGTGTAACTCTAAAAGGAACTGTTATAATTATTGCAAACCATGGAGAACGCATTGATCTTCCAGCAGGCACAATTTTAGAAAATAAGATAGTTTCTGGAAATTTACGTATTTTGAATCACTAAATAATATATAAAAAGAAGGTTTATCTGTTGCATAATATAAAAATCAAGAAAAAATGCATATATTGTACATTTATTTAATATTACAGATGACGTATGTACAAAATTTATAAATTGAAAATAAATAGATATTATTTCAAAACTAGCATTTAAGAATATAGAGTAAAATTTAAAAATTGGTACATCTATATTTAATAACTTTGAATTTTATTTTCTCTAAAACTAGGGGTTCTATGAACAATTGTTATTCTACATTTTCAATTTGTTTTTTCGCGTACAATCGCTCTTTTGCCGATACTATATTATAAAAAAGCCTTATAGCCATTTTTAGCGCCGAAATATCAATTAAAAAGTGATTTTGAACTTTGGCGCCAAAATATCAATCAAGAAGTAATTGTGAACTTTGGCGCTAGCTGTATCAAATCATAGATAAACGCTGTTGTGTGGAATACACATGCATGTGAAAAAAATTCCATAACCTATAAGGTATTCACACGCGAAAGTTCATAGATCCTAAAGTGTTTGAAACTATGCTTATCACTGTTATGTATACTAGTATATATACATATCGGTGATCCTTATCCTCTATTGCTCTTGTATTTTGAGCGCTAACCTTGAATATCTGATACACATAACCTGGTTAGTTTTTCGCTTGAGTTGATTTCAGGAAGAGGTGGGGATAACAGATAATACAGACAACACGGCCACATTTTAACAAGATACCACTCTATTTCCAGGTAGTATTGGCTATGCTTTTGAATAATTAATGTAATGTAGATTCCTATGATAACATATACGCGTGTTAATCAACAGTGTTTAGCATGCAAATTATATGTTGTACTTTTCATGTTTCCAACAATTCAGTGATTATTCGTTATTAAATTTTCTATTTTCGAGATTAATTTTTGCTAAATTTAACGCATTTCATTTGTTAAAAGTTATTTTAATGTATACAAATTTTTAAGTAACAGGTTGTTCAAATTTATGAATGTATTTCATTTATCTTAATGAGGAATCAGTCAAACATGCAACACTTTGTTTATAATAAAGTTTTATAAGCATGTTTAAGAAAATAATACCATACATTTTTTTAAAATAATTATTTACATAAGTATTTTTTTGTCATTTTTAAATGTATATAGCGAATTAAATGCGATAAAAAATTAACATTTATAGATATATTAGTTTTTTTCTAATTTTTGCGATATTTGTTAAATACTCTAAAATAATTTGATATATATTAGATATACTATTATGTAGGCTTGTTTATATAAAACTACTATGAGTTTCTCTCATTAAAAAGAGAAAAATAATAGTATTTATAATATTACATTTGTTGGGGTTTATATTATATTTATATTTATAGAATAAGAAATTTATTTATTTATTCTTATATTTGTATAATGTTGAAAATTTTACTTTAGGGAAGTGTTAAAAATAATATTTAAGCCTGTAAAATGTTATTCCATTTAAATTTTTAATTCTAACCTTAAAAAGTTACATTTTGTTTTGGACAGATCTATATGTTTAAATTCATTTTTATCAAGAGAACTTTAGTAATTTATTAAAACGGGGATGCAATAAAAACATAAAAATGTAAATGCTTGATATAACATAATTTCATAAATTCTTTGTCACTCCTTTTATTCTGACTGGAAGCAAATTGGTATAAATAAAATAATTTTTTAATTTTATTTGTAGTTATGCAAAAGCATTCAGATATTCAGGGAATGTATATCAAAATAAGAAAAATAAATCTAATTATTCCTATGCATAGAGTATAAAAAAATATCATGGCTTTCACAGATGGATACCTGCAGCGATGGAGATTTGAAAAATGAATCTTGGTCTTAAATTTCAAGGTTAAATTTTTATTTTATTCACATACAGTTGTTGTAAAAAGGAAATTATACAACAGTTAATTATGTTTATAGGACTATAAGTTAAAGTTCTTGCGCTAATGTTATTGCATAAATTAGCACCTGTAAATAAATGTACTTGCTATATGCTTTTAGTTAATTTGTAGAAATGTATTATTATGATTTATATTTTGTGGTGTGTATTATTATTCGACACTTACGATCAGAAACATTAATTATTTGGTCAATATTGTTTTTGTGTAATGTCTGCACATAGAACAATTTATCAAGTAATATTCATAAATATTACAAATTTTGAACTTGTTTTTATGTATTTTAAGGTTGAAATGAATTGTAAAAATGACTGCATTTGCACTGATTTAAATGCTTAGATTTAGCTATGAAAGCTGATGAATATTTTTGTTATGCTTTATACATTTTGTATATTAATTTCATGAAGAGAGGTTTAATTTTTAGTTCAGTCTTCCTAATTAATTTTATAAATATTACAGGATATCCTGCTAAATGGAGCAGGTTAAGGAGAGACCAGAATTGCTTCATTGCAATCAGTCTCATAACATATTACAAAACTTAATGCTTAGAGATTTGGGACTTTTATATTACAATTGCTATAAAACTACAACGCGTGCATTAGAATCAGCAGCTGAAATGAATCTAGTTGGAAAAAAGCATAAAGAATTGGTAAGTATAGAACTATTACTCTATAGAATGATATAACTATTACTCTTATAGAACTATTTAATATCATCTCATCTATTACTTTAATTCTTTTTAGGAATATGATCTGCCAGGATATCCTAAAGCAACATTTTTAATGGTTTTCAGTCCTGATGGGTAAGAAACTAATTATTAAGCTATTTTTTGCTGCAAATTAATTTATTCTATTAAATTTTAGTACTAAAATAGCATCAGCCCATGGAAATCACAGTGTTTATATTACTGATGTAGCAACTAGAAAAAACATTAAAATTCTTTCTGGTCATCCACGCACTCCATGGTGTATTGCATTTCATCCCTCTTCTAGTTACATACTAGCATCTGGTTGTCTTGGGGGTCAAGTACGGGTTTGGGATTTAAGGGTTAGTAACTTTATTTCGCTATAAGAATAAACTATTGGACATCTGAAAGTCTTAATCATAAGAAAAATAATCTTGGGTCAGAATGTCCCAATAATTTCTTTACTCCTACCTCAATTATTTGACCAGTCTTATTACTGGTATTTTTTGTATAAGAGTATTTACAAGTTATAAAATGTTCTGTATACTATTTATTTACAACATATTTTATGGGAATAGGATGATAGCAAGGTTTGGAATGCAGAAAGTCAGACAGTTATAGCTTCTCTTGCCTTTCATCCATCTGAAAAATTACTTGTCATAGCAACAAATAATGAAATACACTTTTGGGATTGGAGTCGACCTGAACCCTTTGCAGTAATATCTACAAAAACTAGCATAGAAAAAGTAAGGTAAGTTATGGTATATTGTATATTATAAAGTAAATTATAAATTATAAATTTTGATAAATACTAGATAAAGTAAATCAAATTTATATAAATTTGATATTTGTGAAAATATCAGTTTCCTTTTATATTTTAAAAATATAATTTAAAAATATTTCCTATACTATTATTTCCTATATTATTCCGCCTGCATATATATTAAAAAATATATATTTCTGTAATATTTGTAGTGTGCCTATTATATAAAAACTACTGATCTATAATAATATCTATAATAATTTAAGATTTACATTACAAACATAGTTACATTAGATTATATGTTTCAGATATGTAGCTTTTGACAATTTAGGAAGGAAATTAATCACAGGCATTGGAAATAATTATGTAAGAGAATCAAGATTATTCAGGTATGTATGATATACATATCACTAGATGTTCTTTAACATATTAGTAATTGAATTTTATTATTTTTTATTAAATTATGCAGATCCCGTTTAAGGCATGGGAGAACGACGCATGATAGTCAAGTACCAAGTAATCATCCCGAAAGAACTGAACAAAATGAAGCGATTCAATCGTTTAGAGCTACGGGACCCGAACCTTCACACAGTACTCAATCGAATTTACGCGGTAGTGTATCAGTAGATAATGATGAAAGCTCCGTACTACAATATATCTATAATTCAAGGCGGCGAGCAGGAAGACAAAGAGAGGAGTTCAGTCTTCCACACGATGACGACGAAAGACCTTCGGGTAAGTAATGATACAAAAAATTTAGAGTTCCAATTAGAATTTTCTTTGTGACTTAGGAATCATGGTATGTTATTTATAAGATTAGTTAGAACAAAGCATATTTGGATACTTATTTATTGTTAAGAAATTTTGGAAAATAATGCAGAGGAAATAATTTGTACACAATGTGTCTTTTAGAAGATTTTAATTCAAAATTTCTGTAAAAATATTTTAGGTAGAAAAACATACTTCTAAGTAAAAATAGTTTTGAGAATAATTCCCTTATTATTTTAGTCTTAATGCTAAAAAAATGAGTTTATATGTTTATCAGATAAAACATGTTTTTTATCGTCATCTAATATGTATCTGCTATTTAATTAATTTATAGTTCTGAGACACCTTATTACTTTTACATCCACCTTCAGACAGTGATTATGGGTTTTGTTATATAAAAGCAGAACTAATAAGATTTATATGCAATGAAATATTAAATTTTTTAGAAGATGTCTCAGCAGTAGTGTTAAACTTCTCAGGAATCCCCAGTTATCGTGTACAAGCATGGGACTTCTCTAAGGGGGAAATACCTGATATTACAAATTGTAAATATTATTATCACTATTATATTCTATATTTGAAGTAGAGTAATTTATTCATAAAGGACTTCTTATATTATAGCTGAAAAAAATATTGTTATACACAAGTGTAAAATACGTAATGACGCTAGCATAAATATTTCCTCGGACGGAAAACTATTGGCAACATGCTTTATGGGAGCTGCAGGTGAGCAACTTTTTAAAATTAATGTATGAATACATTAATGTATGAATGTGTATAGTATTTGTATAATTTCAACTAATATTATTTTGATATTATAATATACATTTATATCACATATTACAGTTTCATGCAACGTTATTTTTAGGAGTTTACAGTTTACAATGGGAAACGTTAGGAGAAGAGATTTATTGGGCGGAAGTATATAATTCTGTGATTTCTGTATCAATTTCGCCGACACAGGAGCATCTTTTAATAGGTCTAGCAAGAAGTAGTATTGGAAACGAATACACTATGGCTATTATTTATAGACTAACACACAAAAAAGCTGAAAATAACAAACCACGTATGCAAGACTTGGACTTTAATAATCTAGCGAAATATTTACATTTCATGAGTAAAAGGAACACTATGTTGTGGGTTAGAGATTTACTACAAAATAATCAATCAGCTAGAGGACATACAAGCATAAATTGTATCAGGTGGGCACCACAACCTGGCCAAGGTTTAGTTTATGCTACTAACACTGGCCGGTTAGCTATTCTTCATTAATGTAATTATAATGCTATTGTAAAAATAGAAATTCGACATCGTATCAATACGATTATTTTATCGAAAAATTGTGTACGAAAACAGAAGTTTATTGTTACATGTCTTTCAAGGAATATATTATCAGAAACATAATAAAACTTACTATTAAGTTGCCAATATTATACATTTCGACAAGCAATTTAATACAATTCTGTAATTTAAATATCAGTTTTATTTTTATTTTATTATTAAATTTAATTTTTGTTTGATTTCAATATTATTTTCATTTTTAAATCCTTTTGTGTAGATGACTTTTTCATTTCCAATATTACAAAAAAACTAATGTATTAGTATTAGCTGATATTAGTACATATTTGTTGAAAGTAAAAAGTGCAGGGTACTTGAATGGAAGATTTATAAATAAATTCATATATATTTTTAAAGAGTTTTCTAATTTTATTACATTAATAAACATTTAAATATAAAAAGAAATAAATTTAAGTAAATAT
>JACXIL010000270.1:477490-504923 GCA_014737365.1 Bombus soroeensis | reverse complement strand
CTGACAAATCTTAAAAGTTATAATATAAAATATAAATACAAATGCATATCCCAAGACATTTTCTTAGATACAGTTTATTATTATAAAATATTAGTTTGTTAGAAGTCTATACGAAATATGAAGCAAGTTTGTATTGCATGTGTTATATACATTATATATAAGATGCGCTAGAGTTAATCTTTTAGAATATCCCTTTGAAATGTATGACATACATACACACAGAAATACATCTCAGGGGGCACTCATTGTTAAACTTCTTACTTCGTAAATTACTTCTATATATATAAATTGTATTATTTAAATCTTATCAATTACAAAGTCTCTACTTATAAAAAATTTTCATCAAGGAAAGAACTTACACTACTATGGTCTCTTTTTAGTAAATGCATCTATTACTTTCCGAAATATAATTATTACATTCGTTATTATAACAAGTAATTATAGAATAAATTAAATTTCATAATATCATTATACGTCATAAATTTAATTAATATACATCTTGCATGCTATGTAGATTTAGTTAAAACGAATAAAAAAGAAAATAATGTCTTTAGATATTAAGTAAGCACAGATAAAATATTAGGAACATTAGAAAATATAGAAAAGAAATAAAAGAAGAGTAATTGTAGTACATAATATGACACACTTTAATAATAGAATGCTTTATAATTAAAACGGATATCTGTTCTGAATATATTAAAGCAATCATATATAAGTCTATAGTAAGTGTATATAACTATGTATCACAATTCATTTCTTTAGAAGCATTACTGCAATATACCACAGAAGTATTATCTTGTAAACTAAGAAAAAAATCTTGAAACTGTTGTCAAAATGGAAGACTTGAAAGTTGATACTGTTATACCATTTTCTTCCAAGTACAATATATTGTACTACAGATATTAACATCTTATTGACCATTGCATTGATACATTATACAAAGCAATGCATTATGAAATAGTAGCAGAACATAAATTAATATTCATTTATATAAATAATCTTTAGAAATAATAATTTAGAGGAATATGTATTATACATATACAAATTATATAGAATATTATACAGCGGTCAGGGGTAATAAGTTTCATTAATAAATTTTAAATAAATAACAATTCAGTATTAATATTACAGTAGTCACACGCATACAACAAGGTGTCAATAAAATTACTTCATTTATAATACAACCTTATGAGAAGTACATAGACCAAGTGTATAGCAGTTTATCATAGGACGCAACCAGACTTCGAGATTGTCTTTACAATGCGATTCTATTTATAAAAATAGTTATACTAAAAATAGTTATGCATAAAAAACTGTAAATCTTAATTCTTTGGGAAATAAGAATATTCAAACAAACAAAACTTGTATTGCATATACTTTTTTGGCTACTTTGAAGCAAGTATTTGGCATGTCTTAATGCATTCATTTATTTACATTTTACCATTTCTCTGTTTACTTTTTTGCTTCATCTTTTATAATATATAAAACCAATCCATTTGTTGTAGTAAAAAATATATTTTTTTGTTTTTGTGTTCATAAATGAAAAAGTTCTTTTTAGGCAAAAGTGCAGATATGTTAATATTATCCTTATTTCAATACACTATGAATGCCATTCAAAATTACTTATTTGCTATTACATTTTGGCATTATACAATTTCATATTAACACTTAGTTATTATTTTCTAAATTTCCTTACAACAGTGTGCTCAATTTCTGATAGTAAAGTACAAAAATAAAAATAAACTGCAATTACTTTATAATGATGTATCTGAGATTCAATTAAAAATGTAAATTACTTTAATCTTTATAAAAACAATCGGTTACAATATTAATGTTACCTTACTGCTATTCTTTAACATCCATGTGATTTCAATCTCTGAGTATCAAATATTACCAAACTATTGTAAATAAATTAAGTGACTCGTTTAAATACATGCATCAATTTAATTACAATTTTTTTTACAAAATGGGTATAATTTAAAATTATTCTTTACATGAGAACATTGCACAATAATAAACATAGTCTTTTTTCAGAAATTTAAAAAAACATAATACATTTCAGTGGACTAATTCATCAAAACTTATTGCAACATTTATAGAACATATTAATTAATGAATGCAATAAAAGTTTTATATGTTCTTAGATATTTATATGTATTTCTAAAAGTAATTAAACAAAATATTGAAATTAAAATGTATTAAATTTTTTTGTGAAATATTAATTTTTATTTATGCGTATATTTTAAACTAAATTTAGTACTAATTTTACAAAGTTGTTAATTAAAAACGACTTTTACTAATTAATTGAATGTAATACTATCACCATTTGAGATAATCGAAAATTATTAAAAATGCAAGTTGCATTTTGTTTATATAAATTGTATAATAAACTGGCTGATCTAAAAATTTTATTAAAATGCTGCAATTGCTACAAATTATTACTTCATTTTATTAATTATAAATCATCATAGACAAATTAATTATTAATATCTCTACACTAGTAATCAAAAGTTTTACAAACGTAAATTTACATAATTACTAACTTAATATTGATATATATAAATTGAAAGAGAAAAAGAAACAGTTGCGATTAAGATTTGTTTATATGTAAATGACTGTTTCAAATAATATATTCTTTATTATTTCTGTAGCTAATATATCTTTTGCTACTATGTCAGAGATAATTACACAGAAAGTAAAGGAATTCGTTAAAATATATTCTTGCCATATTATAATTTAAAAATTACAAATAATATAAATAAATTCATNCATTTTTTCAAAATATATAACATTGAAAGTATGAAAGAAAGAGATTAATGATACTGATGTAACTAGTATGAAATTAGTGATCGAAGCAATATAATATTTGTATAATTTCGTTTGGTTAAAATAAAGAAGAAAAATAGTAGTTTTGAAATTATTGAAGATTTTGATCATACAAGATGTATATAATCAATTATACATGATTAATAATATGTAATGAATTTTATCTGCACTTTAGAAATGATAATCGACCAAATGATAAATGACAAATTAATACAAATCATAAACGCAATTTACATTGAAAAAATTTGAAATTTTATATAATATCTATGCTAATGCTATAAAATATACATTACTTTATATTCATTATATCTCGCACTAATGTTAATTTAAACTATATATGAACACAAATTTGGAAAAGTATTTGAATATAAAAAGGTACTTTACACATATCACGTTAATTAATAAGACTTTGACTTACAAATTCCTCAAATATATTTATTGAAATTAATCAGAATAAATTCTATTAAAATGCATAACATTAATGATCAGAAAATTTGATAAAACTAGATCCAAATTAATTTTTATAACGTGAAATATTTTCATCTTTGTCTATATCATTATTAACGAATTTGTTAGAAGTTTATCTATTAAATCATTTAATTAATTCATAACTATTTTGAATAGAAAATAACTGACGTATATCACAATTTGTTCTGTTTAATCAAAGAAGTTACTTAAAGAGTAAAAACTTTATTATTACTTTTACTTATGTAACATGTGAATAATTTGCTTTAATATATTAAGAGGTCCCCAATTAAAAAATTAATTTTCCCAGCAACTGTAGACAATTCTCAATAATTTCATTATTCATATAAAACGTGAATTCAAATTGAAATCAAATTAGAAATATTTCCATAAAAACAAATTTTAACAATTGAAATATATATATATATATATATATATATTATATATATATTATATATATATATTATACATATATATTATATATATATATATATACACACAGACATATACATATACATATATATAGATATTACAATATTTTATTATTGTACAAACTGAAACTATAAAAAATATAGAACTGTGCAATCCAATCAAACAAACGTAATTGAAAAGGAATTGAACATTCGTTAAATAATGCTTATAAAACTTGTATTGCATTAAAATACTTAAGTAAAAGAATGTACATACAAATTATTGAGTAATAAAAATGATATGCTTATGAAAATTTTAAATTGATTAATACTATATTAGAAATAGGTCTGCAAACCTTTTTCTTGTTCACGTACCTTGATTGAGAATGTATGGATATAAGTAATGTACCTACTTATATCCAAAATTTAGGATAGAATGGCAATACTACGTCTAGGTCCACCTATGCATATGTTATCTAAACTTGACCATCTTTTAATACCAGTACGTAAAGCTTCAGCAGTAACTTTGTCTTCATAAACTCTGGACATAGCTTCCAATTTCTGAGCTTTTTCTTTACTGAGGGGTTCACTAGGGAATGTTAATTCATTTGCTTCTGCGAGCGTGCGAAGATCAAAATAATATTTAGCATACACGCTTGAAGGAACGTTTATATTGAACTGTAGCATTTCCAAGAATTGCCTTTCTAATTCATTCCTAAATAAATATTAAATTTTAATAAAAAATATTTTGAATACATTTGAACATAACATAGATGTCAACTTACATATCTTCTACTGTAATATCTTTAAGAATTTGACAGTAATCTACATTCCATACAGCCTGATCATCCCAAACTTTTGATGCTAATAAAATAGCTCCAAGTACTATTCGTTTCCAATTGGCTGGTGTTATATCTATTTCTGCATATGTAAGCAGACGTTCTAAGTAAACTAATGTTATGATGGCACATTCAGCTGTAAGTTGAGCAGCATTAAACAATGTCCTCACAAACTTGTAAATTTGTTTATGTTCTGGATTCTGTTTATCATAATCTTCTGAAACACCCTCTCTCTATAAATGAGAGAGACATTATAAATATACTTTTAAACTGCATTTTATAGAATAATTTATTTTTATGCATTCATCTTTTTAAATTTTTGTGTAAAAGGTATAGATTGTTGTATGTTGAACATAAACTAAAAAGCTATAGTGCTTTCCATATATTACATCGTACATCTTTTATCCTTTTGATCTAACAAATAATATATATATAATTAGATTACCGTTAAGGGATGTAGTTTCTCATCAAATATATCAATCTGTCGCTGTGAGGTTCTGTTTTTTATGTGGTAATAAACAGCTAAGGCAACGCATTTTACTGTATTCTTAAGATTTGGTTGTGAAACAGTACTGTCATCTAAATATATTGTACTGCAACTGCTACTCTTTTTTAAAGGCCTTATATCTGCAATTTGGTGCTGACTTTTTTTTCTTACCATGCCATCTAAAAAGGATATATCTTTTAATAAAATTAATAAAAGAAATAATAATAGTGCTCTAAAAATAAGTTCAGCCAGTATTTCCAAATAAGTCTACATACTTTCAATAGCTTGTTTCGATCGTTCCATAAAAATAGTGCCAGCACAGGGGTGTAATGATGGATCTGAGTCCCAGTCTTCTGGTTCACGTTCGCTAATATGTTGTAAATTATTAACACTAATTCCACCTTCTGGTAAATGTTCCTCAAGACCTCGGGTAACACCTTCAGTTCCTAATTCCTTACGTCCAACTTGAGGACTGGAATAAACACAGCAACTACTTTTATTTCCCATTCTTTCAAGAGACTCGTTGATTTCTACCTCCAGTTGAAAGTTCATAAAATATAAATCAGAGTATGATACTCGTTACTATGGTAATTATATGGATGGTATAATCTAAAATTTCTCACGGCACATCCTTCACATGATGCGTTTAGATGACAATCAGCTGGCAAAACTATTCGCGATATAAATATACATTCTTCTTTTACTTTCATCCACATGGATGCTTAAACGCATCCATATAATAATCAAGATAAAAATATTTGCATCAAATATTTGCACACAGAAATTTACGATTGAAAATTTGAAGAACCACTTTAGAAATGATTGCAGCTAGTAATATGATAAACGTCTATTACATTGACAACGCCTTTAAGCACGGTTCATGCCGGTTGATTTATTTGTTTAAATCATCGGTCAGTCAAATTTCATTTCTGCTCGTGTACAAAAGCTGTGATACTTTTTGTTCTCGTTGTACGTCATTCTCATTATTACGGAACATTTAATGGGAATATTCCAATACTTTTATGTGTTTATCGCAAGCCTTAGTCTACTGTTTTGATATTGCATATTCATGCATAAAGTATAACGTGTATATACGGTAGAAAGGCTTGACTTCCAGTTTTACCAAGTTTTACCTTGTATGCAAGTTATGTTTTCATTAGTTTTATGACAAAAAGTTTTCTATTTTCTATGGACATCCAGATTTCTTAATATACCTACGTTATCATTGGTCGAAAACTAGGGATTTTCAGAATTTGTTTTATGTACTTACAGTCTTTCGCGGCTATACACATTTGAAATATAAATTATAATATGATCTTTTGCGATTGTGAAATTTCTGCTAGAAATGTTACATTAAATATAATTAAAAAGAAAATTTATATTTTCTTTTACAACGAGATTATGTTTTTATAACAAGATAATGCTAAAATACTTTGAATTACTTAAAAATTCTAGATCCAACATTTTGTTACATATGAATTTAACTTGTTAGATATTTAAAAATTATTTCAACATTTTATTCCCATTTTATTTTCCATTTTATAAATCTAAATAAATTTTTCTATTATAATATACTTTTTTTTAAATTAAATTTAAAAGTAATTTATTAAATATATACTAAGATATCAAATAACTTTTTTAACCATGTAGAAAAATTAATACAAATATATATAATATTATTTAATGAAATTAGTTAAGGTAAGATAATATATACGTAAAATGAATTGAACGAACAAAATAAATCAACTTTAAGAAAAGAGTAGTTTACAACTTTACATGGTTATGAAGCAAACAAAAAATATTAAATCATATCACATAACGATAAATGTAATAATAAATAATAATGATTAAAAATATAGCGTACATAACATATACGCATGCGCGTAGATTAACAAAATTTCAAGGTAGTTTTTAATTAGTTTCGTGACATTGTATCCATTCAAAAAAAGTGTCGTAATTTTTTAAAAACAGCTATACATCATTGTCGATTTCTATATTTTAATGTGTACCTATATATGTATATATGCATGTATACATGAGTATGTATATATATGAAAAAATTATAATGAAGTTCGCTTATTATTAAATTTAATCCAAGTAAAAGTGCGCGATGGTACAAGAAGTCGAAGTTCAAGACAGGAGGTTATCTGTTAATAAAAAGACCACCATAATCGATTGGATTGATTATGTTGATGCATCGATAACGTATGATGACTTTTTTTCAAAATATTTAATAGAGAATAAACCGTGCATTTTTAAGTCGAATATAACTGAAAATTGGTCGTGTAAAAGACAATGGAATCTAGATGGTGCACCGGATTTCGACGTCCTTGATATATCATTTGGTAAACAAATTATAAACATTATATTTGCTCTATACGCATATTATTTATTAATTAAAATGTTTTTCTTATAGGAGATTGCATAGTACCAGTCGCAGATTGTAAAAAAAGATATTACAATTCACAGTCTAAAGATGATATGAAAATGAAAGATTACTTAAATTATTGGATGGATTATGTAAAAAACAATTATTCAGATTCTATGGCGCTTTTGTATTTAAAGGACTGGCATTGTCAGAAATTATTCCCCAATGCTCCTATGTATACAGTTCCTGAGTATTTTGCATCCGACTGGCTAAATGAATATTACATGGCACATCCTGATTTAAATGATGATTATAGATTTGTATATATGGGCCCAAAAGGAACATGGTAAAAATATATTTTTTAAGCACAAAATTATTAATGTTTGATGTTATGTAAGTAAGGTAAACTAGTTTCCACATATAGGACACCATTGCATGCAGATGTATTTGGATCATACAGTTGGTCTGCTAATATAGTTGGAAAGAAACGTTGGTTACTTTTCCCTCCAGGTCAAGAAGATTTTCTTAGAGATATACATGGTCAATTAATATATGATGCAACATCTAAAGAACTTGAAAACTATGCTGTATATAAGACCTATGATAAGCGATCAATAAAATATATTGATGTAATTCAAAAGGAAGGTGAAATTATATTTGTACCATCTGGCTGGCACCATCAAGTTTGGAATATAGTAAGTATACTTGACTATCATTATTTAAGTTAAGTAATATTCTATACTCATTATGATGCTTATTTTTAGGAGGATACAATTTCTCTCAATCATAATTGGATCAATGGTTGTAATATTATAAATGTGTGGCACGGATTAAAAAAGGAATTAAATTCTGTAATGAAAGAAGTTAGTGACTGTAAAGATATGAGCAATTGGGCAGAACAGTGTCAATTAATATTGAAATCAACATATGGAATGGATTATAACTTATTCTTCAATTTTCTGACATTTATAGCTAAACGTCGTTTAAGTATGGTTTTAAAAAAAGAGGACGTAATTACCTTTAATAGATATAAACTCGGATTTAGCCATTGCGTATTCGATCTCCATTCAATAAAATTGACATTGATAGACTTTATTAATGATATGGAAGAGAAATCTATTTATTATTTAATTTGTGAAAAACAGCAAGCCCATAAATTGTTGAACAAGCTGTTATTATTTTTGCAATCATATGACTCAACCGAACACTTATCTACATGATAAAAGACAAAAAAATTAAAAATGAAATAAGAAACTAAAAATCTTGTTTCTGTTTATATAAATGTAAATATTATGATGTAAATAATGTAATACATATGATCAACAAATTTTTATATAAATCTGTAATTACTGAATATAAGCAAGTACATAATTTTTAAAAACAAAAAATTGATCTTTTTATTAAAAAAGATCTGTAATATATATTTTCATAAATAAAAGTTGTATATTTTGTAAGTACTGTGAACTATCTAATAAAATTGAGAAATAAAAAAAGGTAGCAAATTCAATTATATTTTTATTTAAATATTTTTAAATCATAAAATATATTTATATTATATTAAATTTTGTATTATTCTTCATCTAATACTTAACTATGATAAATTGATTGATTTAATTTAAGAGTAATAAAAAGTTTTATTAATATACATTACTTTGTGGTAAATATATTTTTCTGTTCGTAATTTTTTAAATATTTTATTTTTTATTTCAAAATGTTTCAACCTCTAACACAATATAAATATAAAAATATGACACTGTATTGAAAAAAATGTGATCTTTGAATCTTCAACACTTAAAAATAAAAAATCTTCAATAAATGACTTCATTGTCAATTGGATAACTTTTATTAGAAACAGTTTTTCAATTTTTAGAAGTATGAATTATTTATATAGTTTGTATTAATGTAAATATCTTTACATCTAAAAAAAAAGACAGTATTCTAATTCAACAGTAGCAAGTTGCTTTATAAAATGTGGAACTCTACTTGTTTATACTGTATTCAACAATAATATAATCTTTTTACGAGTATATTTTATTTTCTTTATGGGAGTTTAAGTACTAAAATAGTAAGTGCCCATAAACCTTTTTTTATATTGTCTTATGTCTTACAAATTATATGTGCATAAGTGTCTTATGTCTAGATATATACATATACATATTGTACAACTATGTACAATTTACTACTAATAAACATATACAAAATGTATAAGATATGTATAAGTATGTATATTATCTATAAACACAAATAATTGTAAAAACTTATTAGTATCGGTAAAAATATATATGTAGCACAGTTGTTTCTTTTGAATTTATAAAATAAAATTACAAAGTAAATTGTGTGATATTATGTCACATGTGTGTATATATCTTTAAATTATTATTTTAAACTGTGTAAAATTACGAATTGGTCATCATTTCTTAGAATGACATAAAATGTGTATATTAAGGATTTGCTTATGTAATTAATTGAAAAAGAAAAAAAGTATAAATATAATAGAAATATAATGAAAATATATTGTATGATATTCTTTATATTATTTCTTATATATAATATATATGATTTATATATGTATTTCATTCAAATAAAAAGCCATTATATTATTTCGTTTCATGTGAAAATAATAGTTTTAAACTCTACACTTAATTTGATTTTTTAATACATATATATACAGATGTATTTTCAACTTAAGACACATTTATTTTATGGAACAGTATTTTTTTTTATGAATTTATCTTGAACAATTTCATAAATTGAGGGATGAATCATTATAATCCAGTGTTATACAAATTTATAAATCAATTATATGTTCGTTTTAAGATTTAAAAATTCATCGAAAAGTAACAAAGATGTCTTCTATAAAAGAAGTTAATATATTTCTGTACATATTTTCTTTTATAAGTTCTATTAAAAATTCATATAAAATATTGCACTGATGATACATTTAGAAAACAGAGTATCTATCGCTCTTTGTTATTTCATATTAAAAGAAACAGATTGTCATGGATAAAAGGTATAAAAAGGGGATATTACTTTAAATTATTTCCATATAAACTAATTTTTCCGATGAAAAACAAGCAAATATAATTATGTATTTCATTATTTACACACACGGGCACACACGCATACACGCTATTGCATTTTCTCATAACTTTTTCATAATAGTACCAATTTTTACTTGCATGGCAAGCACCTCTATTAGGGTATCACGTCTTACAAAGTCTTCTTATTAATTACCAACAATTAACACTATTACAAAGATTTAGACTTCACGCAACGTGATTTTGTATCAATTGTCGAATGATGATTTTTTATACCTATATAATAGATACATATTTTTCATTGTCACATCTCACATATTTTTAACATTTCTTGTTGGAAATAAGTAAAGAAATTGCACTCTATGATAAACATCACAAAAGAATTATTAAAATTAAATTATAAATTCTCGCAATTTTTAATAGAAAAAATTTATATGAAATTTTAGGTAGCGTAATAATATTCATTCAATTCATAATAATCAAATAATTTTTCTGTACGCATATGTACACATTGTAAATATCTATTTGTATATCTTCTTTAGATGAAATGAATTTCTTACGGCACATATGATGAACAATATTGAAGTATAGTATCTTTCACAATATAGCGAGATCCCAGTGAATCAAAATTAAGAGTTTCTGTCCTTTATTTTACTAAGTTTTTAAATAATTCGCTTATTTAAATATTCGAACACATAAATTATATTGCATCTCCGATTTTACGATTATATTCGCTATATCATGAATGTTACCATAATAGGCATAACAGTATTAGCAGAAATCGATGTTTCGTGCTGTTATTATGTTAATTCTGCTACATAAAATGTAATTGTTAAATTACATGCCAAATACATTCTGTAAAAGACCGATTTCTTTAAGAAAGAATTAAAATTAAATTGTTAGACTTATTTTAGTTTTCTTTCCAACTCTCTGAATATTGTTTAAGAATTATATAGGATGTGTGGATAATGTTTGTAACGGTACTGTTGGATTTGTGGGAGTTGTTAAAACAGGGATAGGTGTAGAAGGTATTTGCTGATGTGTTTGTCTTGGTGGTGACAAAAGTTCTTGTCTATCTCGTTCTCTTTCTCTTCCTGGACGCCATGCTTCTAATAATGCTTCGACTCTTTCTTCAGTAGGACCCCAACGAGCAGTACCAGCTGCATTTTGTAACCATACAACTAATGTTCCGTGCGCTGCTCTAATATTAACTTCTCCTCTATAATGCAAAAAGGGTCTTTTGTATGTATTTTTTATTTATTACTTGAATAAATATTGAAACCAAAATATTGTAACTTACTTTGGTAATATGTGTTGAAATCCATGTCTATATTCGTGTTCCATTGCAGGTACCACTACTTGTTTGCGCTTAAAATGGCTACTTTCCAATTTGATAAGAGCATTAGGTGCTGGATCCCGCCATTCAGGTAAGAATACCACGAAAGATAAAGGTTCAGTAGAATCAGCCAAAAGACGTTCAAAATGATTAACCATAGCTTCCATAAGTTCTTCGCAATATGGTGGATTAGCTTGAAACGAACCGCTTACAGGCCTAAAGTCCAAGAAAGGTCCTCTTGATCCAAAATAAGAATCTGTATCAGCAAATGCTGAACAATATTGTCTAAAGTAACAATTTAATGGGGATGCAAAACATTCAAATGTTACACCGAATGATCGTTGAAGACATTCAAAAACTGTGACAGGCAGAGCCATTTGTGTTGCTTGTCCTTCATTAATTCCAAGATATGTTTGATAACGTTTCAACATACACCAAACACGAGGTAAAAACATTTCGAATTTTTTATCATCGAAGCAATTATATCTATATAGGTGTTCTAATTTAGTAAGATGCATGTTATTAATACACGCAGTATCACCATGAAAACGTAACATTGTCTGTTCACGTTCAGGAAGGTAATCCACTTGTGGAAGTCGAGGAGTTGGAAGAGAAAATTGCACAGGATAACACCAAACTTTCCTTTGTGCACTAGCGGGTCCTCCTAGTGGTATAACATTTCCTAAACCATTATCCTTTAATATTTGATTATTTTTATCTTTAACCTTTTTTGCATATTCTGTTGATAAATGATAAATTTTCAGGCAAATACCCTCAACACTAGCTTTTACAGTCTCTGTAAGGTGTGGTTGACATTGTCGTTTTAAATGTGCAAGACGATCTTGAAAATCATCAAATGTAGCACCAACTGTTCGTCTCAACCATTGAAATGTGTCTTCTGCATTCCATTTTACAACTTTCCTACTTTCTGACGAAGCTGCTCTTGATTCTATCATCTTTTTTGCAGCCTCTGCGTATCGCGATAGCTGTTTTCTTGCATCACCAGTGAATTTTGGCCGGACTAATTTAATAGGGATATCATTCATAATTTCACGATACATAGACATAGAAATTTCAGGGAAACACTGACTTGGTAAAAGGGGATCTGAACCACAGTCTATAACTTTTCTTTCCATTAGCCATCTGTTAAAAGAATCTTTTGGAGCATCTATGGATTCACGAGTATGACACAATTCTTGATAACATTGTCTCAATTTTGCAAGTAAACTACACCGTAATGCTTCTGCTTCGGGATGAACATGAGGTAAATTTGATGGAGCTCTCTCGTATATTATAACATTTGTTGGAATTTCCAAATCCCATGGTCCTCTATCATTAAATTAAAATATATTAGAATTTTAAAAAATTGCTTAATATAAAAATGATATAAATTCAGTCAAGTAAACATACGCTAATACAAATTTCTTTGCAGCTGGAACAACACTATCTTCAGAAGCTCTGCGCTTAAGTGTTCCTCCTGGAGGAATCGTTCCATTTCCAGAAACAGGTGGTACACCGCAAATACCAAGTGGATCCGTAATTGGGTCAAACTTGAATATAGATGCAGTTGACACATATAAGTTTATGTTTTTATTAATCTACAACCAAAGGTTATACCTTAGTACCTGAGGTTTCAATGGTGGTATTACCCATAATGATTCTCCAGTTAATTTATTCCAAAAATATGGACGATTTTCTCTTTTACTCCAAAACTTCTTCCATCCTTGTTGCTGAAGTTCAGGTGAAAGTTCAGGTTCTGGGAACGTTCCTGGTGGTGTACCCTGTAATTAAATAGAAATATATAATAATTTATAGGGAAAAAGTATTATTATATTTGTTTATTTGTTTTTATCATCTTCAAATTATAATTGTATTTCTCAACTCTTTTATCATCTCATTAAAACAAAAAATATTGCATTTCATTTCATTTTTGGAATATAATTATTAATAGTTTAATCTTTTAATTTTCAAGAATTGAATTCTAATATATAAAAGATTAAGTTTTATGTTTTGTTCATGTAAGCAATTAATAATTTTAGATAATAGATTATAAATAAATATTTACCTGCGTCATTAGACCTGATTGTTGCATATGACCAAGTTGTGAACAGTGATCAGATATATTTTGTGCTGAGCTTAAGATAGGTGTCTGAAGTTTTACAGGAGTAGGAACTATAACTTGTGCAACAGTTGGAGTTGCATCTTGTTGTAACGACTGGTGATGATGATGCATAGTAGACAATGAAGATGCAGACTGGCCAGATAAAGTTTCCCAAGAAGAAGTATTTGCTGAGATGTCTTGCTTTCCTCCACTTACTTCATTCATCGTACAACGCACGTTGTGGTAAATACTTTAGCACATATAACACACATGACACAATTATTCTCGTTAATAGATATTTTATAGCACATAATTATTACATATGCATATAAAATTTGATCACATTTATATACTTCTTTATATATGTAACATTCTCAATGTTTTATTTTTAATATCTTGCAACAAAATATATTAATCAACACTCCTTGCATTTTGTCTTTTCATAAGTTGCAAAGTAAGTTTTTATATCACAAGCTGAAGAATATTATGCTTATAAATATCAAATTTACTTATATATTTAGTAATTGCAAGTTATTTACAAACATAAAAGACGAAAGTTTTATGCTTTAAAAAAGTAATAAATTTTAGAAAGAACTTTCGTACCTTCTAAAAATATATTAATTTCTTCTTGATTGTAACATGAATTACAAAAGAATGAGTAAAATTGCAACTTTTTTTACGTATTTTTAATAAATTTACGTACGTAAAACTGTTAAAATTATATGACAACATTTCGTGATTCAATGTTTGTTTACATGCCACCAAACCGTTTGATAAATTCGCGAATTTCCGCGACGTAAGATTATGCAAATTTATAAAAAACACGTAGCCGTTAATGCTGGACTTACTAGTGTCAACAATGTTGCTAATTTGTAGAAAATATATAACAGAACTTAGAATTCACTCATGATTTGTGAGATTTGACGCAACGACCTCCACCCGTGAGATACCATTTGCTTGAACTGAAATTCCAATTCCAACGACAGCTAAGTTAAAGCTTTCTTTACAATGAATGGCGGAATGGCAGATGTTAAAAAAAAAGAATACTTCGCATTAAGCGAAATATCGAAACGATATGAATTTTTCGGAGAATATATAACCAATAATTTGCTTGTTTCATTACATAAATACATAATTACGTATATATTTCACCGCATAAATCAATTAAATGATATTTTATCGTTTTTACGTTTTAATCTTAAGGAGGATAGTTTTGGAATGCATAGTATTATGATTTTTAAATAAACATTAAAACATCGAGGAGAATGGTAGAAATAGTTTTTCGGGAAAGAAAAATTACAAAATGAAAAAAATTATTTTTATCATTTTATTTAATTAGTAAAAAAAGGTTTCAAACAATTATTATTATTTATTGGTACAAAATTTTAATGATATGCACGGATTATAGCTTGTGTAATTATGGTATTGATATTCATGTAGTGAATCCTTTCTATTACCTTTTTATCTACGGATTGCGCGGCCAAATCAAAGCAATATGGCGGCTTGACATAATAACTTTTGATACGGAATATATTATTTTGATTGTAACGAAATAATCATCACAGAATCCGATTAAATTTTGATTTATGTGAAGGTGTATGAGAAATTATCTGGTGGTACATAGGCTTGACCGTAACCTATTTGCTAGTAGAATAAAAGTGTAATTTTTTTCTGTTTAAAACTAGATGTGCTTCCAAGATTTATTTTATTAATGGATGCAAAGATGTCCTTAATTATTAAATTAAAGTAGTAATGTTATGCAATAAGTTTTAGTATCAAATACTGTTTTTCTATGAAGAATTATGTCGTCTACACAAACCAAAATGCGAGGTATATAAATATTGGAGTTCAAAGTAACCTTGTACTTTATAGATTTTTCTCTTTTCTCAATCATTTTCGATTGTAGATATGAATAATTTTTTTCTAATTGATAACTATTATTATATATATTATGTTACAATTAATTTAAAACATTATATCTTTAAAATATAGGTCCTGGAAGACCACCAAAATCAAAAAATTCCTGTACATGGTGCGGGGAAACTAAGCAACCTTTGAAATATGTTCTTCCAACGCAACATGGAAAGAAAGAATTCTGTTCAGAAACTTGTTTATCAGAATTTCGCAAGGCTTATATACGAGGTGCTTGCGTTCAATGCGACAATGTTATCAGAGGTACACCAGTGAGATTAGAGCAAAAGGATGGGCCTACAAAAGACTTTTGCTCCCCATTTTGTTTAAATAAACATCAAAAGAAGGAAGGACAAACAGATATAAAGAAAAGTTAGTAATTTACAAAAGTTTAAAAAAAGTTGAAGTATGTATTAATATATTTTAATGATAATTGCATTTTTTTTAAATAGATAATAGGGACCAGTCATCTCCTGCACCATCCCTTGCACCATCGGCATTAATAAGTGGAAATAATATTCCTTCTACAACTCAATCATTTACAAATACAAGCCATACAAATATATCTCACTCTCCATCAACCTCTACTGGTCCATTTCAGTATGAAACTTATCAAACTTTTGATTGGGATCTTTATTTAAAAGAAACAAACAGTCAAGCTGCACCTATAGAATGTTTCAAACAGGTACATTAAATCATAAAAAAGGAAAGTATACGTTATAATATTGAAATTATCTTTTAGCATGAGATTCCATCAACTAATGAATTCAAAATGGGTATGAAATTAGAGGCTCTTGATCCTCGTAATTTAACATCAACATGTATCGCGACTGTAGTTGGAGTTCTTGGTCCTCGTCTTAGACTTAGGTTGGATGGTTCAGATAATAAAAATGATTTTTGGCGTTTAGTCGACAGTAATGAAATTAATCCAATTGGTCATTGCGAAAAATCTGGTGGCATGTTGCAACCACCATTGGGCTTCCGAATGAATGCTTCCAGTTGGCCAATGTTTCTTCTGAAAACATTGAATGGTGCTGAAATGGCACCTGCAAAAGTATTTAAACGCGAGCCAAAAACACCGCGTTCTAATATGTTTGAAATTGGACATAAATTGGAAGCCATAGACAAAAAGAATCCACAACTTATTTGCACAGCAACTGTTGGTGCAGTTAAGGAAGACATGATTCATATTACATTTGATGGCTGGCGGGGAGCGTTTGATTATTGGTGTCGTTTTGACTCTAGAGATATCTTCCCTGCTGGTTGGTGTTTTAAAAGTGGTCATCCATTGCAGCCACCTAGACAGAAATGTAAGAATTATATCTTCCTAACTTATATCATTAAAGTATATATTTTTATTAAGTAATATACATAAATATCTGTAGCGACAGGGCCTAATAGATTTAAGTCTAGGACAAGTAACATCTTACCAGTAATGGCAGTGTCTGGTGGAGGCACTAATGGAGAACCAGCTGTTGCTTTGGTGAGTCCTGCTGGTTCAAGTGCTCCACCACAACCAGCCACAGAACCTGATACTAGTACAGCTAATACCAAACCACATTCTTTAGAGAATGGTATATACTATTTCACTTAAATTTATCTCTTGGTAATTGAATTTATACTTTCTTTTGTCGTTCAATACTCTTATTATATTACAGTTACAATTTATGTAAATCATAATTGCACATGTGGTCCCTATTTTGATCCTCGTAAAGTAAAGGCAATGCCAGCACAATTTGGTACTGGCCCTATACTAAATGTCACAAGAGATATATTTCAAGCCTTCTTGATGGCAGCAATGAGTCCAAGACAAATGTTGAGTCTGTTAAAACGTGGCGAAGGAGAAACTATAAGCTTAATTTTAGAGAGTAAACCTACTTCTGTTAGGTTACCTATATTTATGGAAGAAGAAGATTTTTATATATACATTAGGCGACAACTTGAGGATCTTTGTGCATGTGAACATATGTTATTTAGAAGGAAAGAACCCTGCAACAAATGTCCAAATACTCAACAACCACAATCCACCAATAGCGAAGAAGCAGTTAATACTGCTACAGCTACAACTAATAGTACTACTGCAGCAGAAAAACGAAGGTGGTCTCCAAGTCAGCAAAACCTGTCGTCGACTATCCCACAGCAGCAAACACAACAAAATTCTGTACAAAGTATAAACAATTCATCATTATCCTCACCAACAGCTGCAAAACAACCACGAAAATCTGTTCCAGGTAATTTCTCTTATTTAAAAATATTGATAAATAAGTGATATATTATTATTATTATAATCAGAGCTTGAAGCTGCAACATCCACTACCCAATCTGAAACTTCCACAAATCGCACACCTTCTATTGAACCAGCAGAATGGACTATTGAAGATGTAATACATTATATTGGTGTTACTGATCCTGCATTAGGACAGCATGCAGATTTATTCAGGAAACATGTAAGTTAACACTTTATGTTATTTTGTATTTATTTTATAATAGTATTTATTACAGTGAGTAATAAATTCATTTATATATTAAATAGTATATGCTCAAATCAGTAATCGAAGAAAATTTTCAGGAAATTGATGGGAAAGCTTTGTTACTTTTAAATTCTGATATGATGATGAAATATATGGGATTAAAACTTGGACCAGCACTTAAAATATGCAATTTGGTAAATCGTATTAAAGGTAGAAGACATATACTTCTATGACTTTATCAAACATCAAACTATGTACAGTGAGTTAAATTGACGTATTACTTAAACTAGCTGGTCAAGTTTGTTTTCATCATTGAGAACAAAATAATATATATAAGTTGTTAAAATAATGTGAATATATTGAGTATAATTTTTCAAAACCTATTCATTCATCGATTAACATAGATTTTAAATAAAAAAGAATCAAAGTTTAATTTTATTTTAGTATTTAAATATTTTTCTTGCTTTAAAAATATGTAAAGTTATATTAATTATATGAATGTAAAATCTTTTTGATAATGAACAAAGTTAAAGATGTCTATAGAAGAATTCTAGAATCTAATTAGACTAGTTGATTCAACTCCAAATGCTAAATAATCAGGTTAAATAAGAAAGTTATTTCCTGCAATATGTTTGCCTTTTCCAAACTTTATTGCAATTTTTATATGTTTTTTTGGAAAGACAACTTTTACTAAGTTATCTCAGTTTCTTAAGTGAGAACACTCTTTGCAGCATAAAAACAGTGTGAAATATATTTAGTACAATGATTGTTTTTGCATTTCTTTTTGGATATATAATTGAGTTTGTTATATTATATAAATATTAGCATAATTATATGTAATTATCTATGAAATATTTCTTATTTGTTAATGTAAAAGTAAACTTTCGTGCATTTTTGTTAAAAAAGAACATAAGTCGTAAGAAACGCATGTACAAAGTGTAATTATTTTCTGTTTCATAACACGTATTTAAGAATGATTATATGTAATTACTTCTTATATGTAGTTACTATCTGTTTTATGATGTACTGTTAAAACAAATAATAAGGTATCATTTTATACATGGAAAGGCAATATGTTCTACTTTATATCTTCTATATAAGGCAAAAAATTTAAAACACAGACTATTGTTTATGTTAAAATGTAATCACATTTTCTTACATATTTTTGGCACTTTGTTGTTATTTCTTTTTTCTTTTTTTTACAGAAATAATATAGATGTAATAAAACACATTTTTAACAAATCTAATTTTGAATATATAATTTAAATAAAGTTGAATTGCCATGTCATATGTGTTTTAGAGAGAACATACGCTTTTATACTTTAAATATATGCGTAAATGTTTATATTTTTTATAATAACAATACTTCTACTTTCATGTAAAAAAGGATTTCTAGATGTTATCTATCCATAATATATTTATTAATGTAATTTCATAAAAATATTTTCTAAAAGTGTGAACAGCGTATAATTCATAAGCAGGGGCATTATAAGGTAATTTATGTAATTTTTTTTACAGTTCTTTTTGCAGATACAGTATTATATATTTGCTTATTTTCATTTATGATATCTTTAAAAATTCTTTTAGTAACTTTTAAAGTGTGTTTATTGAATAGTGTTAACCCTTTGCGGACGAGTGTCGGCAAATAGAGCTGCCCAAGGTTTCTAACCGTTGCGAACGCGTGTCGGCATATAGCCGCCCAAATCTGTTCACAATTCCGGATACTTATTTTAAAGTGGTTGACGTACGTCTATTTTTCTGAGCGATAATCTAATGCGTATTTACGTATGGGTATAATAAACTAAACAGTATTATGTTTTTGATGAAAGAAAATTATAGATCTTTAGAAATGTTATCTTCCGTTTAACGTAAATTCGCGATGTAGGATGAAGGTCGAGTCAAAACGAATTTCAATCTTTCATTGGGATTACCAAATGAATCAGCAAGCTTTTTATATGTTTTATATATTTTTTATAATACCTTATACACGATGCCTAAAATATCCAGAAAGGACATGTTTGATAGTGATAGTAGTGATGACGAGCATTATTATGAACCTGACAAGATAGAAGACAATAGTGCTTTAGGCAGTGGAACGAACTCCGTTCAACAAGGAATCGGCTCAGACGTTTCAATATTTCTAGAAATAATGACAATGATGATGAACTAAATATTGATGAAAATAATACAAGCCTCGACAATGAATAATGCAAACATTCAACGTGTATATTTTCTCCACTGCGCGCGCCAATACCTCTCGTCCACAGCGATACTCGCTCGTCCGCAAAGGGTTTATAAATATAATTTCCATTTCGATGTGTACATATAAAAAATTTGAATGTGTGCAAAATTATCTCTGTGATACATTGCATAATTATAATATTAAAAATTAGTTATTAAACATGTAAAAAACGTAATAGAATATTCGAAAAATTTTAATTTACATTTAACATATTATGAATTTTAAATTATATAAATTTCTTATATATAAATACAAGACATATGTATATAAGTAATAATGATATCAATATATATTCTTAATTAAATTTAATTCAATATAAAAAGAATAATATTAGTAATAATAAAATGGCTATGAAAAATATCACAATCTATTGTAAAGTAACATAACAAGTTATTCTTTCATGAGTGATTAATCAAATTAGGTTCGATAAATGATAACTAAATGGAGTTGGATCATAAATGAATTTAATAGTTACTTTCAACGATGTTACAATTCCATGCCTTACTTTTTTGTAACATAAGATTAAAATCATTATAATTTTAAAAATATTGCCATTTTTATATATTATTACTTTTTTAAAGTTATAATTTTAGAAAGGTTTTGTAACTGCACAGTAGATATTCTGAATAACAAAGGTATTTTAGACATTATATCATAATAAAAATTATATAATGAATTGTTTAATTAAAAATATAATTATGTTTGTCTACTCAACTATTTCTTTGAAGTTGATTTATATCTGAATTTTAAATATTTTCATATAATAAACTTCTCATAACACCTCTTTGTCAGTGATGCTCACGTGAGAGAATAAAACTGTGTTAAAAATATATTGTGCTTTTCCTTCATTTCTGTGAAATTTACTTGTAAATACTTGTAACATATATTGGAAAAGTATACGTATATATTTCAATCTAATACTTGTTTTAATACAGTTTTGACATAGTTAAACATTTATTAGTCATTCTAGTATATCTTTGTTTAAGCTTAGTTATAAATTGATACAATTTCATATTTTGATAAACATCTCATGATTGTTCCTAGAAAGCGTTTATTTTATCTTTAATATCAAAATATTATACTTTCTTACTTTTTACTTTTGATAGATTTAAATGATTTAGAAAGAAGATATGTTTAAATTTATTTTATTAATAGTTTTGCTTTGTTATATTTATTATATTTAATTGCCTTTGTACAATTGTATATAATAACTTAGAAATTGTTATTGGTATTAATACACATTTATTTAGTAGTCATAAATTTTTAATATGAAAAGAGAATAATTTGTAAAAAATAAAAATGATTTAAAAAATAATTAAATTAAATTTATTATCATGCTGATTATATGTGACATAAAATTTGAATATGAATAGAACATTCTTTGAAGTATTGAACAAATTTAAATTATTAATTTAATGAACAATGTTTTAAATTTTCTGAAAACTGTTGTAATTGATAAATAATTTGAAATTTCTTTGAGTGATCACATCTGATTAATAAAAAGATATTTTCTAATATTTCTTAAAATATGAATTTTTATTTTTTACATATAGATACACTATCTATATTCATATATTATATTTTTAACTGCAAGCTATTTATGAATAATATGTAATTACTGTAATTACATATAATACAAATTATCTTTTGACTTTAGGAGTTACTTTATTTTGAATAAGAATATGAAAAAATTAAATTTTTTTAAGTGACTTTTTATCATATTATAATAGATTTGGACAGAATTATATAGTATATACTAGTAAGTAAATTTAAGTAAGCAATTTAAAGTTATAAGCAACTTTATTTATAAAAAAATATTAGAAATGTTTATTTCTTAGAAATCTTTTACATTAAAAGATTTATTTTATATATAACTATTTATTATAAATAAAATAATATATAAATATCTTATATAATATAGCCATTTTGTATATTAAAATTGTCTTTACTTGTTTAACGATTATTAATTTTTATTAATTAAATTTTACATACAGGTAAAAGCTTATAAATATTAGCTAATGAATTGTTAAAAATTATGAATTATTTTTAATCTTCATCCGAATCATCAGAATTTGAACCATTAGGTCCTTTGATAGTTTTAGGTTTTGAAACTTGTGATAACCATGGTTTTTTATTATTTTCTGATGACAAGTGCTCTTCAAATGTTATTGCTCCAGAAAGTGAAATTCTATATTCTAATGTTTCAGTTGAAAAATCATCACAATTTCCTAAGTCAGTAAATCCCACAATGTAATCATTAGTTTTACCATTAACAATGAGAGCAATTGTGGGAATAATTTTGATCCTTAAACGTTCTGTAAATGTATTATATAGATTAATATTACAAATTTTTAGATTTAAGGAAAGTTTAAGAGAATATACTAAAGAAATATAGAAAATATGGACAATAATTAACTTACCAGTTAAAAATGGACATCGTACTACATTTAACTTACAAAACTTTGCTTCTATATGCTTTTTTGCAAGAATTTTGAAATGATGATCTACTATTTTACATCTTGGGGAATCGTCTTTATAAAACAGACAAACAATGTTTTGAGATTTTTTTGAAATTTCAAAGAATTCTTTTTCATCATATAATTCTGAATACTCTCCATGACCCTAAAAATAGTCATAAGCGTTGAATTAACAATTTTAATTGTATATAAAATTGGATTATTAAATAGTGAATTAAATATTATAAACTGATTAACTGCTTTATCTTTTTCTTATGATAAAAAGATTACATTGATTGCAGGAGGACAGCGTTATTCAGAGATTAAAATACTATATAATAATAAAATACTAAAAGTTACACTACCAATGCCAACCAATTCTGCTTTTGTTGTTGAAGCAACTTTAGCTTCTTTAAACGTTGTTCACGCAACTTTTCAAAATCACTTATGTCCAGATTTTCCAACTTTTCTATTTCTGTGTCTAATTGTTTTTCAACGCAGTGCGTTGCTTCTATTATTTTTTGTTGCAAAATAGTCTCCATTTCTACTTAAAAATAAAATTCAGAGAAATTTTTAGGTTATATTATACAAACTTAATATGTAATTTTATATTGCAATGTGAGAAAAGATAAACAGCTTTTATTTCATATTTTAAGAAATAAATACTTTTTAATATGTGGGTAATTGATACGATACTATAGAATATTTTATTTTTACTGTACTTTAAATTTTAGTAAATAAAGTTTTTCTTACTGATGCGGTTTTGGTTTGACCATATAAGGAATCTAAGTTTCTGTCAAATTGTTTATGCGATAGAAAATATGTCTATCCTTGTTGCTTTTATAATTTACTTGATACCATATAAGGCGAGAAAAGTACAACTTTGATAAACCATAAATTTATAAATCGGCCATTTTTTTATAAAGATATATTTTAAGTAAACTTTATATGGCATCAAAAATGTCTTACAAAAACAATTAAACAAGGATTTAAAAAATATTGAATACATTAATTATACCAGTACAGTGATACCAACTTAGGTGTTGAGTTTCACAGTTGTCGACTTGCCTGACAGTAATAAAGATGGCGGATGTAACATACGAGTAGCTGATGTTTGCTTCGATATCGACGTTAACGATTCTACGAAATAGCCGCGTTGACATATTGTGCGATGTGCATGTGAATGCGTGTGTGCGTGTTTATAGTGAAGTAAATTCCATTCGAGAAAATATGTTAGAAATTTGTTGAATATGAGCGAAGGAGCGAATTCGGTTTCGCAGATCAGCGAGAATTCGCTTACGACCTTGAAAGATGAGGTCGATCCTGAGGAACTTCCTCCGAGAACGATATCGCACACGACGAGAAGGTCGAGATTTGGTACAAGCAATGTCCCATTGTCGCCTTATATTTTGATCGATGGTAGAAAATTGCGAAGCTCCTTGGCATTGAGCAAAAAAAAGCTTCCTCGACGTGTGAATTTCCCAACAAATGACAATCACTTGATTACGGGATGCCTGGAACCGGCCAATCCATGGAAACTCGGTAAGGATAAATATTTTTATCTTACATCTCATTTTTACATTCATTCCTTCATTTTATATTGCTGGCTTTTTTAAAGGTCTATCCTCTGTAATTGTATTAATTAATAAATATTAATGATTCACAAGAATCCACTTATCTACGATAATATTTTAATCGTCATTAAGTTAACTTTATAGATACCTAAATATAAATGTTTCTAACGAATGTATGTATGATGTTTGTTTACTTATTTGTGAGTTACAGAGATTTGTACTTTATACTTATATTGATTAATAAACATTAATAATTCAAAAAACTGTACATCCTTAGTAATAATTTAAGCATTAAATTTGGTTATTATTAAAAAATATTTATATATAAATGTTTGTAAAAACTCTGTGCGAAATGTATATTAACGTAATTAGAGAAATTTGTGACTTACTATATAATTCGAGAATCTGTACTTTATTTGTCATTAAATTAATTACATGGACATTTAAATTATTTACCAATTAAGTATAGAGAAATATTCATGTTTCATAAAGTTACTTAATTTAAGTTTAACCTAATATGTTAACTATTCTTTAGAGAAGCACTAGAACTTTTAAAATTTAATAAAATCACAAATATTTCCAAAGGCATATGATCTAAAAGTATATCAAAAGGTATTAAGCTAGTTTAATTTATTTTATATGTTTAATTATATTATTTTGGCACTTATTAATAAGAATATATGTTTAGTTATATAGAAACTGTATTTATTTAATAATACTTTTCTATAATAACAAAATAGGATGATTAATTAAAAACTATAATCTAAATTTGAATTGTAATTTATAAATTATAAATTGATAAAATAACTTCTTTAAATTTTATTTTAAAGATGTTATTAGCACTCATAACATAATGGCTATAATCTTAACTATAAAATGATAAGTTATATCATTTGTTAATATCATTTTTGTAATTATTTACTTACATAGTTGTAGTGCACTAAGCCATTAGGTTTTTTTTATAGGTCATGCCAAATACAGAACGTTTAAGATTTCACAATGTGAACCATATACTAATTATAAGTTTGATGCAATATTGAAGTATGTACAATATATAATTAACCTGTAAATTACGCTTAAACCGTATTGTTTTAATTGTAATTTGTAAATTAGATTATTTTAAATAGAACAATGTATATTATAAAATTGTCTTATATAATAAAGAATTTGTTATATTCTCGAATTTATACCAATTTTATTCAAGTACACATTTGACTGTTTAAAAACATTACATGAGAATTAAATAAATTCTTTTTTAATGAGTTAATGTAAAACTGTGATATGTAAGAGTATTTTAGTATATCTGTAATTTTTATGCAGTTACATTTAATTTACATCATTGTATTAATACGTTCTCTGTGGAATAATGCATATAAAGTGGAAGCAAATTTTTTTAATAAAACCAATTATATTCTGCAGAAAAATAGTATTTGATTTTTGATATGTGTCTTACATTCATGTTAAAGTAAATATTTGGCTGTACTTTTAAGAAAAAGATGGAGAGTTGATTTCCGTTTGATCCTCTGCTTCTAGGGTCAAATTTATCAACTTGCTTTGTTGTGAT
Source organism: Bombus soroeensis (assembly GCA_014737365.1). Lineage (NCBI taxonomy): Eukaryota > Metazoa > Arthropoda > Insecta > Hymenoptera > Apidae > Bombus > Bombus soroeensis. The sequence goes on along the minus strand of JACXIL010000270.1, from coordinate 478,835 downwards.
AGGGAGGTGAATATTCAATGGAAATATAGACACTAGTTAATGATCAAGTCATTGCTACAAATGAAAAGTTTGGTGAGTCACCAATGAATGCCGCAGCGAACGTGTTAAAAACATTGTAATTATGAAATGCAAATAATAAACTGAAGCTCAGAGTTATGTTTATAATATGTGTTGTTAGTAACATTTTGTCAAATAGGTTTGATCATGAATAGAATATAATATGTGAGACTTACTACATGAGCTGTATTCAATATTTGAAAGTAATGAAAAAATGTTCTTATGAATAACATACAAGAACAAAATAAAGTAAAAATATGTATGAATATTGTATGAATCTTTTCAATTATTTTCAATTGTTGAACTATTTCTGAAGTGGATATCACATGTATTATGTTGCATCTTATATAATCAACAGAATCCTCCAGCATCATCTGTTAGCCATATATATCTTAATATGTTGAACTTTTAATTTTTTATATTTTAACAATATGTTGATTAATTGTTCACAGCTGAAAATGTGAATTGTGAAGATGTAATCTCATCATACAAGGAATCCTGTTTAAAACACAATTCAGATCCTCTGGAAATTGTTATAAATCAACTTAAGGTAAAAGTGCATCTTTTCCGAATATTTGTATGCAATATTGGTTTGGATTGAAAAAAATATCAAAGCATCTAATATCAAATAACATTGATTATATATTTAATCATACTAATTATTAATTATTTGTAGTTTTATAACTAATATTCAAACTAGTAGTTACGGATATAACAAGTATATGCGCAAATGTATATGATATATTTAAGTTATAAAATATTGAAACACAAATAAAGGAAATGAGGAGAACATAAAAAGCAAGAATATAAAATTATATTTACACAATATCTGTTTAAATAAGTATACAAATATAAAAATTTATACATATATAGAAGAAAGATTTTTATTATATTAAATTGAAGCTCAAAATACTTAAGATTAGATATCTGCATCATATTTTACTTTGTGTTTCAAAATAATATTTAAATACTTTAAATATATAAAGAATTATTTTAAACATAACTATGAATATGGTTTATACATATCATGAAAATACATTTACCATATGTATTTATTTGATATTTAGTATTGATAATAATGATTACTGTGCAGAATTTAGATACATTTGAATTGAGAAGTGAAGAGTTAGATTTAAAAGGACAGACATTGGATATTAATCATGCGGAACCATTGGAGGAAATTTTCAAAAGAGTCCGATTTAATAAAGTTAATTTAGAAGCTACATCTTTGGATGATGAGGTATCTCTATTAATTAAAAATTTGATAAAAAATAGTAATTTCTTTTGA
>JACXIL010000270.1:459406-477343 GCA_014737365.1 Bombus soroeensis | reverse complement strand
ATTTCATCTAATCAAGGCATTGGAATTTATGGTTGGCAAGCATGTGCAAATATGATAAGAAAGGTATATATAATATGATACATTTCATTTGAAAAGATTTATATGGTTATTAGCTTCAAATATTATCCTTTATTATTTCATTGACTATTGTATATAGAATGACTACGAGTAACAAAAAAATTAGAAATGACATTAAATATATGAGTGTTTAAAATTGAGTTTTATGTTGATTAATACATAATTAATGGAATCATTATTTGTTTAGACTCAATGTTTAGAACATCTTGAAGCTAAGGATGTAATCCTTAATGAACAATACATGAATATCTTGAGTCGTGCATTAAGATTAGTCTGTCATCTACATGTGCTTAAATTAGAAAATTGTGGACTTTCAGGAAGATCTATCGTCACACTAGGTATTTATTATGCAATACAGTTTGTTAGTTCCATTCTTTTATTTTTAAGTAGTTACAATTTAATTTATTGTCATATTATAGTTCGCATAAAGATTGTTAGTTGAGGTCCACAAATCATTAAATATGACATAAGCAAAACACATATAGTAAAATGAGAATAATTTTGACATTTTTTAAATAATTGCGGATATATCATCTTTATATTTTATTACAGAATATTAATACTGTAATTGTACTATATTTTTCTCTCCTGTTAATGCAATCATGTACGATTAGTTATAGAAACCAGTATAATGTAAAAATTTTAATTCTATATGGTCATATTAATAAAAAATGAACAAAATATAGCGTTTTAAATACTTTTATCTATTTTGTCTTTAAATAATATTATTTGTAGTAAACGGAAAGTTTCTCAAAAACATTAAAAATGTTGAAATTATTCAAGCAATTTATTGGGTTGTAATATAAGTATGAGTTTAGTTAAATTGACTCAATATTATTTCTTATTTGACTAAACTTATTTATGTTACAACCTAATAATTTAAAATTTCGCTATATTGATAAAATAATTAAAACTACTACTAAAATTATACGAGATATTTAACTAGTTTTTATATATAAATACAATTTCATTGCAGTAAGAAGTTATATTTTTCTTTCTCTGCATGATTTTATATACAGTTGTTAAGTATATTGTTTCTATTTATTAGATCTATTTAATCATTGCAGAATTAAGAAGAATTATAATAATAAAATGCTGTACTTTATTTAAGTACTTGAGTACTTGAGAAAAAAAATTTGTTCTATAGTATAAATTAAAAGTTTCTGAAATTGCATTCTATAATATTGATTACTCTCTGCTACTTACTATTTTACTTAAATAAAATTGATGAAATAAGTTTCTGATAATGTTACAGTAACATAGTGCTTTTAACAGTTGCAGCATTAAAAATGAACACTGGAATAAGAGAACTTTACTTAGCTGACAATGGGCTGAATTTATATGATGCAATACAGCTTGGTTCTCTTCTTAGATTAAATAATCATATACAGCTACTTGATATTAGGTACGTAACAAACAGAGGTAATGGATAATAAAACAAAACAATAAGATGTATAACTCTATAGCATTTGTCTTTTAATTATGATTACATATGTTTTTAACGAATCTTTCTAATAAAAAGCTAATTTACATATTTTACAATATATATTGAAAATTATTCTGAAGTAAAATATTCTTTTAGTAATAATGTCATTCAAGATGATGGTGTACGTGATATCCTAGAAGGTCTCATCAATCAAATAAACGAGGACAAAGATGGTAAAGGTTTAAGCATATTAGTATTATGGAATAACCAACTGACAAAAAAATCATCTCCCTATTTCGCACGTATTATAGTATGTAATTTTATTTTATCATTATAGTTACGCATGTATAAACTATACATTTATAGTTATTGCTTTATGTATTTATATGCACTTGTATTATATTAATGCTGTTTATATAGGCATTGTCTAAGACGTTAGAGACACTAAATATTGGAAAAAATATGTTGTCTGATGAGTTGTTATTGATTATAAAAGATGCATTGAAAAAGAATCATGTTCTATTACAATTGGGAATACAATCAACTGAGCTTACATGTGATGGAATTGTTACATTATCTGAAATCATTGAAATAAACCATGCATTACAAGTAAATATCGTAAGCTTTAGAATATTAAAAAAGATATAAAATCATTTTGTATTCAACTTATGTCTGTTTTACTGTTTTAGAGGATAGATTTAAGAAATAATAGAATACATTTGACTGGAATGAAAGCTCTTAGTTCTGCTATGAAAAAGAATAAAAATATTACTAAAATAGATTTAGATGATAAACCTGATATAAAAGTGGTAAGTGAACAAATCAGTGTCATTTTTCACTAGAAAAATATTTAAAAATGTTATATTATAATTATTTGTTTTTTTATGTTAATAATAGGATGATTTAAACGAGACCTTGCTTCAGTACACGCAGCTTGTAGCTGAAATTCGAAGCTGTTGTTTGGAAAACGAGAAAAGTCGTATATTAGAAGAAAATAGTGAAGGTTTTGATAATTCATATCATAGCAGATTCTGTAGTGCAACTACCCGTAAAATTTCGCTTACTTGTCAAACATTACCATGTTCTTTATCACCCATGATTTCAATACAAAAAGATGAGCCTGGACGATCGATGCTCGAACCGAAACGTATTAATGGAGGTCGCCTTCGTTCTCCAGCCCCTAGTCCCGCCTCTTCACCCATAGCCAGTCCGATATTAAGTCCCTCGCGAAGTCGGTTTGTGGTGTCCCGAGTTCCAGAAACGTTACGTACTACAGAATCCTCAGTACCATCGTCATCATCTGTTCTTCCATCCCTTGGATCATCACCTACCTTTGTCACTTCTGCAAGTGGGTCATCTAGATTTCGTGTTTCAGTTGTTGAATCAGCAAATACTGTATCTTTATCTAAACCTGTTATTACTACGACCGAAGCTGATATCATGGTTGGTTTAAATCCAAAAGTTAATATTGCAGAATCGACTGATTTAAGTTCGAAAGTTAATATTACAGAATCTACTGATTTAGATGATCTGAATACCGTACTCGCATCTGAATCAGAAAAGAATAATCAAACCATTGAAAGTTTTCGAAGTATTTCAAACGACTTGTCTCATCTAGCTTTAAATGTGGTAGAAGAAACGTATGCACCGACGATACTTGGATGTCCTGTAGAAGAATTAAATACAAATAAATCTTTTGTTAAGACAAGGGTTGAAACTCAGCCTGATGATAATATAAGTTCTATTAGTCTAGAACGCAAGAAAGATGATGTGCCAGACAATCAAATTATTTTGAATCGATTGGAAGATGTTTCAACGATGACAGATATCGAGAGTGTAGAAAATCGTTCTAACGAAAATACAGAAGATATAAAAACGTTTACACCTACAGATAGGAACGGAAGAAGTCCGCCTTATAATACAATAAGTGATAAACCAATAATTTGTAAGAAAGGTTACGATGCAACAGATAAAGTAACAAATACTTGTACAAACGAAAATGTAGAATTGCAATCGCAAACGAAACATGATCCAATACAAAAAAGTACTTCTAATTTAGGAAAATTACTTTCACTGTTTCAACATTCTAGTTGCTTTTTTTCTGATTCCACTCCTATTAATCAGTTGAAAAGTAAAAATACGTTTCAAGGTAGCATAAACAGCATGATGACTCTTGGAGATAAATTCCATTATTACATAAAAGATAAGAGAGATAGGATTTATAATCGTGAAACTGAAGAGTCCTCGGTATCGCTAAAGAGTAAATCAAAATTTTTCAATGTTTCTCAATTGCCAAGTTTACAAAGTTTAGCGAACATGATCCCATCGTTTAGATTCGAAGGTAATATAAATGCTCCTGGACAAAGTAATAAGCCTTGTTCCAAAGAAGTAGATCTTTTACTCAAGAAAGATAGTGAAAATGATTCAGTCGATACAGAAAAAAAATCTATTGAACATAGTAAAGAAAGCAAAAACTTACATGTCTATTTAGAAGGACGAAAGTCCACTCCTACTATAGATAATCAATTATTATCTGAAAATATACAATCAAAATTTCCTCCTGGTGTTACTAACAAAGATGTAGTATTAGTTGCAGATTGCATTGTTTCGAATATAATTGATACTTGTTCTAAAATTGTGAATAATAATTTATTAATGCATGTTTCAAATAGTAACACGATTGTACCTGTACCTAAATTAATAGGTATACCTGAATATTCTGCTTTAGAAGCAGCTAAAAACGATGTACAGAAACGAAATATAGCGGGAATACTAGATAAAGTAGATCCTATACTAATAAAAGAAACGAATAATGAAACTTTAACAGACAGTATTAATTTTACTAGTGATAGCAAATCTTTGTCGTGTAGTATGATGTATGATGTAAGCAATGATATGCATACTGTACATACGTCTGACAGAATGCACAATTTAGTAATATTAAATATAAGTACAAAAGATAATGTTGGAAATAATTCTGCTTTTAATGTAAATAGTACAGGAAGTAATACAGCATGTTTTGTATGTAATCAAAAATGTGTCTGTAATGTAAATAATAAATCACTTGAATGTTATAATACGTTGAAGATAAATGTAGAAACGAATTGTTTAAATAATGAAGTTACCAGAATGTATAGTATTGACAGTAATAGTGATAGAAATGTCTTTATAAATGTTCGTAATATGCCAACAAGCAATGACGTAGAAGGAATAAATGTATATCGTGTAAATAATAGTACGAATTGGAAAAGCGCAATTGTAAATAACATACCAGAAGCAAAGATATCAAAAATAAATTGTACATGTAAAGATACTAACTCCGAATTTAGCGATGATAGTGTACATTCATGTACTTCAGTACTTTATAGAGATGTAAATACACCAATAAAGCAAGAAGTGGTAGAGCCATTTGTTATAAAACATAACAAATATATTGAAATAAGTAATATAATTGAAATGAAAATTAATAGTTCTATTGTGAAAAATATTATGGATCATATGTTCAAGGATATGAATATTGTTATGCCCATACCAAGAATGTACTCTTCTATGACAAACTTGAATGTGTTAATTCTTAGAAATCTTATACATCATGTAGCTGATATCTCTATTGATGAAACTCCGATCAAAAAGCTTTCATTAAATATTACAACTAATAAATGGCCGAATATCGTTAAAGTAAAGACTTTATTTTGTGATCTATCTCAGATATCTCATTCATCAATGAATGCTATAACTGAAAAGCCAGAAAATATTCATAACAACAATGAAGCGTTGAAAATCGATGAAAATTCTTCACTGGAGGATAATGCCGAAGAAAGTATGAGTTTTTACAAAGAACAGAAAGTCAAAGAAAACGAGGCTTTTGGAATTGTTTCCGAATATTCTTCAGTACCTGTAGTAGCTGATCCTATTGTCCATTCAAAAGAAGATGCGTCTTATTTGAAAGACAATGATGATGTAAGCAGTAACTCACCAGAGAATATTCATATGCTCAGTAACTTTGGATCAAATATTGCTCAACATTTAAAATGCACAAATTCAGATGATATAAATGATACAACTCATCAATACTTAAATGCAATTAAATGTGCAGTTGCCACAACTATGTGTTCAACAGCTGTAGTGAACACAAGAGGCAATACAACAGTTGACATTATTTCTGATCAGAATACTAATATTGCTGAGCCTTCATCAGTAATTCGTGCAAACAGGTGAGTAAATTAAGCTACCAAAATTGATGACAATTATAAATCTATATTACACTAAAGGTATTTCAGAAGAAAATATTTATTAAATGTTGTAGTTAGATATTAATATTTTTATATTCTATTTCTCTCCAGTATATATAATTTGAAGAACATGTAATTTATTGTAATTTTGATCTTAAATATTGAAAAATGATGTGAAAGATCTATTTCATATATTTCATATTTGATGTTTAGAAGAAGTTTAAAATAAATTCTTTTTATTGTGAATATAAAGCTTTTTGTATTAACAAGGTTTCAAATATTGAACACGGTCTTATTTTTTACAAAATCTTTTAATCTGAAATATTCAAGCTAGCTTTAATTTGAAATAATATTGGTATTATGGCACACATGTATAATTAACTGGACTGATCTTATGATATGATTTTCTTCTGTTATATTGAAGCTATTAGTTAAATTTAATTTTCTTTATTCTGAATTAAGTATGAGCTGAAGCAACACACACACACGCGCGCGCGCGCGCGCACGCACACACATTATACTATTAAATAATTGCTTTATATATGTTATTAAAATAAAATTATAATGTAATAATGGAAATAATTAAAGTCAAATTGAATACTTGTGTATATTATAACGAAGAAAGATTTTTAATGCTTAATATTATCTAAATAATTTCATGCTGCTTATTCTTCATTATACTGCATCATATTTGATATGTGAAATTAAGAATTGTATATAATTAATCTATGTATAAAATGGACTGATTCAACCGCCATAAACATAAAAATTTATAAAACGCATTGTTTTGTAAAAACGATTTGAATCTGGTGGAAAAATATAATACCTATAAAATTTGTGAGACTTTATATTTTATTTGAAAAGTAATGCTTTTTCTTTTATTTATGCTGATTTCAACAGTATCTTGTGTCTCGCTTGCACTTATAATAATAACTTTCATTCGACTAATGAAATCGTATTAATTTTCCTTTTAAAAAATACAATAAAAATTCATTTCACTTTTGTATATTTCCTATGCTAATAAAAAATCTTAACAGTTTGATCCACATAATACTTAACTTATTTAATACTTAACACATAACACTAGTGTTGTATAAGCAGAAATTAAAAGCTTTATCGCATCTTTTTTAAGAATTTTATATTTGTAAAAACTATTTATTTATATTGATACAGTAAAGTGCTAAAAAATCTATATAAATTTTAATCTACATAAATTGTTGATACAAACATGTATGTGTTTTGTAAATTTTATGTAACTGACATTATTTAGTTAAAAGTGATATTTGAATTAATAACAGATCTTATTTTTTAAAAGTTGAATATACATTTTATTTGATTCATTGTTAAACATAAAATTTTAGAAAAAACAATTACTGTATTTTTTTATAATATGTATATGATATATTGATCGCATTAAAACAATTAAGAAGTATATATTATTTATTTTATTGTATCCTCATCATTAATATTTATATATTATCCTTATCATATAAGGTATAAGATATAAGCATTGAATAAAGTTACAATACTGCAATTTCTTTTTATCATATTCATGATATTTATCATATTTTATTGAAGCATCGTTTATTTTTGAGTTACCGTTTTGAACCTTTTAAGAACTGTTTAAGAAGTTAAGGTAAAAATTTTACTTTACTGTATCAAATGATTATGTATGCTATGAATTAATTTATCATAAAAATGAGACGGTATAAAATTACTTTATAAGAATCATTAACGTGATTTTTGTAGCACAAAATAAAATCAATGATATTGAAGAAGAAAAAGAAGAAGAAGAATTGCATCTTGTTGAATATGAAGACACAGAATTAAAAAGAAGATATATGGAGGAAAATAACAATCTTTACGATTTTGACGATGAAATTGACGAATTCAAGCAATTGACAATGGATCTTGAACCAAAGTATCAGCAATATGCTAAATGGAGGATCTAAAACTACGTATTATTTGACTGCTTTAATAGTGCGTGATGGTTTTGTAAGAACACAAATTCAGCTCATAGAGTCGTTCCAAGGAAATTATATTGTACAAAAGAAAAGATATAGGTAAATCTTATAAATGTTATTGTATATATATAGACAATTTGTAGTGTTTTATACATTAGTTCAGTTCAGCTTTAGTTCAAAGGTTTAAATTTATGAACAGGAAAAGTGAAAAAGATACAGACCCATATACACATTCATGTGTATTAGGGATAATGTTAGTACGTGTTTGATTCTAGTCTAGAAAACAATTGATCTAATATATATTATAGTATGAATAAAAAAACAGCTATAGTTGTCAAAACAAAGTTTAAGATGTAACTGCAGCTATTTTGATATTTCAAAATCAATTATTTAAATGTGTTATAGCTAACTTTAGCTTTCATATGATTTGCACATAATCGAAAAACGTTGTGCATAATGTAGAGATGGATGTATATAATTGTAATATTATACTACTATGTGTGTACATGAGTGTGTATATACAACTTAATTAAACACTATATACATACTCATATTAGACGCACACCATGAAAAAATTGTTACTTTTGAAAAGCGGTTTGCGTCATTAAGCGAAAAGTATTACAGAAATTGTTATATGTAACATCAGATTTTTATTTATGAATTGTAAAACAATTTCAATATTGACATAATATATTTTTATTATATATAAGTACAGAATATATATATACACATATATAAGAAGTTCTTGACTTAAACATAAGTCAATGTTTAGACTTCAAATTTGAGTCTTTGTTATTTGAAGAATGTATACTTGTTACATTGTATATTCGTAAAGCTTTTCTTTAATATGTTATTTCTATAAATATATATAGAATACAACTCGTTAGAAAAGAAGGAATGAAATTGACATGATATGAATGTAATTTTATTAAGCCATTGGCCTGTGTCAGGAATTTATTAATACCAATCATCAGTAACTCATAAATTATGTTTCATATATATTCGTAATCGCGAAACTTACTTTCGTATATTAAAAGCAGCCGATGAAATATTACATAACATAAAACTCTAAAGTATTATTTTATAATTAATAACGACTTTATGGAGTTCAAAGTAACGAGTAAATGGATAATACCTAATTATATTTCGTTGAATTTTAACGAAGCATTACGAAAAATTAAAAGAAATATTCAACAGTTATAGTTAGCTATATTCATATATTTCTTCAATCACGAAACTCTATAACTAAAATTAAAATAAAAAGTCGATTAATGAATAGTACTGTGTTGATTTAGCGATCTTAAAAATATAATTATTGTAATTATTTTACAGATATGTATGTACGTACACGCATGCGCGATTCTGTACATTAAGTTCGCATAGAATTCGCGCGCATGAAATGCGTACGCTTACGTTGTGAAATGAATTATGTACAATTTATATATATTGAGAAGGAATTGAATTTATTAAGAATTTTATCACACCAAGAAATGAAAGAATAAAGATGGTTTACTAACATGTTGCAGTTCAATAATCTCATTAATTAATACACATCAATATTAATACTTGCACATATTAGATATATTTTTATTAAAGACGTATGTAAACATTTTACATTTTTATGTTTTGCTAAATGTTTAAAATAGATGTTGTTTTGTAAAAAATCTTATTGTCCAATCAACGAATGATCTTTATTGATTTATCATGTAAATATGTAAATATTCTATTACTAAAGAATACGGTTAACCAACATTATGAATTAGTTAACATTTAAAATTAATTTTTTTAATTTCCACAGATTTTTACATCATTTCCGTTTCTGCTATACATATGAATATGATATGATATGCTTTCTACACCATCGTCGTAGTAGCAACATGAAATTGTACGCGCAGTCGTGGTTCGAATGTACAAAGGAATCTCACATACATATATGCATAGTAAAAACACACCGATCTATTATTTCACCTATCTAAAACAATTTATTATTGGTTTATTTGTAAATAATTGTCATTAATGAAATAATTCGAACAATTTATTTAAAATGAAACAATCTTGTCTAAATGCAATTCTACAAACGAATAGAATGTGTTCATAGTTTTGTGATTTTGGAATATTGATCGTGTAATGAGGAAGATTTGTGCTTCAAATACAGTTTGACTCACAAAAATAAGTTTTAGAATAGATCGTGAAATACTATAGATGCATATTTTTTAATATGGAAAGGTCGAATCATTATTTCTGATAGAGAAATTGCCTATCAAGAAAGAACATGAATGATTGGCATTGTTGATCATTCTAAGATTTAGTTTTCGTTCCCTGAGAGTCGGTAATATTATTATTAACTATTTAATCATTTGTTGAAGTAAAATTTTCTTTGTAAATTAAATTTAATGTGATTATCATTTTTAAAGAATGTATGAAAATTTGATTTTCATTGTGCCTAATCAGAATATGAAGTGAACTATAATAACTAGTAAATTCATATATTGTAATTATTATTATATTTTTTCACTTTTTAATATCAATTTAAATCTAAGAATGATTAAATTTTTCTGATTTATTGGAATTTACATTTTTCGTGCTATAAATGTATATATAAAACAATGATATATATTGTGACATTGATTTATACACAGAAAATATATTGAAATATAAAGAAATATTTCATTTATATATTTTTTCACCAGCTGTTTGTGTCTCATCTTAGTGAAATGTATAATTGGCATGGCTTTGTGCTAGTAAATAGTCAATTAATCGGATATTGGCTTAGATCTTGATAAATATAATGTAAACAAGACACTTTTCTTTTATTCATGTCATGGAGAATATACTTTTTTAAGGTAAATATATTTCTGTTTTCAACTAACTAAATTAATTAATAAAACTAAATTTTTTAAATAATAAGGTCAAACACTAGTGAACCTTCTATATTTATTTTATACCTTGAGTAATATAAATGCAATAAAAATCTTTCCAAAATACTGTTTTAGCTTGGATATGGTAACTATGAATTCTGAACAATCGGCATGTCGCCGAAAACCAGGTGAAAATAATGACATTGGAGGAACAGCTGATCGATACAGAAGTAGAGATAATCAAATAGATCAATGTAACAATCAAAATGGCCAAGCAGTTGACAAATCTCCAAGTAGTCCCACATATCATATCACTGCCTCATGTGCCGAAGATACACCTAATTATCTTGTGTATCAGAAAGTAAGAGAGAATATTTTTTTTATAATTTTTAAATGTTCTTATCTTTAATTTTATTTATCTGTGTATTGTAGATGGAAGATATTGTAGAAAAAATGTCAGATGAAGTTACAGGTGTTCCAGTGAAAACGGTAAAGAATTTTATGACAAAAACACCTTCTGTTTTTACTGGTAATATATTACAATTTTATTTGACATTTTATTATTCTTTTTTTATTTTTTAATATAATATTAATGTACTTAATTCTCTTTATTATTTTAGGTACAGATTTAATATCATGGATGATGAAGGCCATGGCTATAGATGATCAAGGTACAATTAAAATATTAAGTACATAAACATTAGGGAAAAATCACAAAATAAAAGGGTTTTTGTTTATGCTTTCAACTATTAATTATATTATAATTAATCATAGCCTTCAAAGTATAACAGTAGCTTAAAGTAATAGTTATTTATTTAGCTCTTGTCTTAGAATTATTAATTGATTCAAAAAATGTAACTACTACAAAATAAGAGATATGGAATTTGAGGAGGATTATATAAAAAAATGGCAAACAATTTAATTGTATAAATAATATTGAATGATTTAATTTCTAAAATGTTCTTTTATTGTTTGATTTTCCCTCATAAATCATATAAAAAGTTATTTGATTTTAACTAATTAGAAATGTATTAATATGATAGAGGCACTTCATGTGGCACATCTTATGGCATCTCATGGATATTTCTTCCCTATTGATGACCACTGCCTTACTGTAAAAAATGATAATACTTTCTATAGGTTTCAAACACCATATTTTTGGCCATCAAATTGTTGGGAACCAGAAAATACTGATTATGGTATGAAAACTATTTTTTTTTTAATTTAGCATTGATTACACAAATATATTTCTTGTACGAATTATATAGATATCAAATTACTTGTAAAAGAATTTATATTTAACTTTAATATTATAGCTGTTTATTTATGCAAAAGAACGATGCAAAATAAAACACGTTTAGAATTAGCAGATTACGAGGCTGAAAATTTAGCTAAGTTGCAGAAAATGTTTTCGAGGAAATGGGAGTTCATTTTTATGCAAGCAGAAGCACAAAGCAAAGTCGATAAAAAGCGGGATAAATTAGAAAGAAAGGTACTGGATAGTCAGGAAAGAGCTTTCTGGGATGTATATAGACCAATGGTAATAATATTTAATTTTATTTGTATCTTTTGAAAAATTATTTCTTATTGAATAATGATCACATATTTAATATAATAGGAAACTTATATAATTATTATATATTTCAGCCTGGATGTGTTAATACGACGGAAATGGACATTAAGAAAGCATGCCGTACTTATAAACCAATTTCGAAGTTAAACAAACATTTAGGTATGACTAGTACCGACATTCCTTCACATTCAGGATCGTTCTCGATATCATCGATAGAATCGTTAAATAAGGAGATTGAAATGTTGAAATCTAGACTAGATAGATCGAATATAAAGGTCTCGAAAGTTTCAGAAGCGTAAGTAAATATCATCTTTAAATATTATCGAATATTATTGTTAAAATTTTTGCCAAAACTGTATGATGTTATATAATTAATTTATTTTAAGCAATATTAATTTGTTTAAATTGCATATCTTATTTTTAAGTATTTTTAATTTTAATTATTTTAGTCTGATTGCATATTTTGAGCAGTATGTAGAGTATGATCCTTTTTTCATACAACCTGAATTCACAAATCCATGGATATCAGATAATCCTGAAATGTGGGAGCAAGAAAAATTAGCGTACGTGTATTTCTTAATTTATATTATCCTTATTTATGTGTACATTATTAAGATAATACATCTGATTTTTTTTAAATAGCAAAGAAATATCAACAAGAAGAGTAAAAAGATGGGGTTTTAGTCTTCAAGAATTGCTACAAGATCCTATTGGTAGAGAACAATTTATACGCTTTCTGGATAAAGAGTTCAGTGGTGAAAATCTAAAGTAAGTTAATAGTAAGAAGATATTCTAATTTAGATAGTCATATTCAATTTTTGGACTAGAATATCTCTGTAAAATAAAATATAACTATAGAGATTAAAAATACAAATTCCTCGTTGATATACGTAGATTTTGGGAAGCTGTGCAAGAATTGAAAACATTACCTCAAAAAGAAGTTCAAAATAAAGTGAACGAAATTTGGAATGAGTATTTGGGTCCAGATGCTAGTTGCCCAATTAACGTCGATTGCCAGTCCTATGAGCTAACAAAAAAGCATTTACAGAAACCTGATCGATGGTGTTTCGACATAACAGCGGTACAAATTACAAACAAGATTTTACAAGTTAAAATTAAGAAACTTTGTAGAAAAGATATTTATTCAAGAAAGTCATTGAAATATTAAGATCAAATAAATTAAATGTAATAAAAGCTTAGAAATAATAATAATAATGGAGAAAATAATAAAACAATCTTCTGTGGTATTCAATTTTAGGCGCACGTTTATCATCTGATGAAAAGCGATAGTTACTCCAGGTATCTTCGCTCGGAAATGTATAAGGATTTTCTCAGTGGCTCGAAGAAAAAGGTCAATATATCATTTATAAATTATATTTTGACATATTAGATCACTACTATGAGGAGTAGCACCCCGACACGTAGTAGTTACGCAGTTATTAATATAGTTACAATTATTATAATTGTAATTGTTATTGTAACTGTTATTTTAATATTCCTAATGCTGTTATTTTAATTTATAAAAACAATTATGAATATATATATATATATATATTATATATATATATATATATATTATCATCTTTACTGCTGCCGTCATCATTACCACTAACGTCGTTATTTGTCTTCATCATCGCCATCGTTATCGTCGTCTTCGTCACTATCATCTTTGTCTGCATTATCATTATCGTTTAGATAAGATATTTTGTGTAATATTTCATTACAATATATAACTTATCGTTATGATATTATTTACTAATTTTGTTGTCTTACAATACTATTTGCATTCTTGTTACATTATTTAAATTTATTTATTTCAATTTTTTCACAATTTCTGTACACAACATTTTTTATACGCATACACAGTATTTGATCTTTTAATGATTATAAACTTGTAGCCTGCTTTTTGAGATATTTGGTTTCCGCTGTAACTGAGATTGTTGTGAAGATAGTTGTTTTTATTTAGATAGTTTTTATTTAGCAGATTATTATTTGTATATGTTTTCTATTTTTTCAGACATTCTTCAGTCTTTTGTTAATTTAGTTTTTAACTACAGCTTCACTACTGATGTATGTATCACCTAGCTACTTAAAGAAAAGAAATGAAAAATTATAACACTATATTTATATTAACTTCAAGCAAAAAATAATACAAGTCGGTAACTAATAATTATAAAATATCAGTTTGTAGAAGGTTTGTCAATTTATTCAATGTAATTAGATGATAAAAATGACCTAAACAAATTGCAAAAATAATACTTAATAATATTAATTAAATAATTATACGTGATCGTGTATGTATATACTCAAGAATCACATTCAAATAGAATCACACTCCGTTTTATGTAATTTTGTCTTTATTTTTAACCAGGCCTTGATAGATTTCAGTAATTACTTTGTAGATTATATACTGTTCCATCCAGTAATATTTTTTAAAGATCTCTAACAGTTCTTTTTGCTGGAAACAATTTTTTACTCAACGATGTCAAAAATTTAACTTCATTANTGTTAATATTATTAATAACATTTTTACAGTTCTTTATAATACTTTATAACACTTACTTATATTGCATATACTTAAAACTTCTTAAATAGTAATACGCTGCAAATTCGAGAGTTTTGCAAACATTTAAAAAAATTAGCTTAAAAGAGAAGTTGTAGCATCTGTTAATAAAATTACATCCTTTGTTCAATTATTTCAGACTTCGGTAAAAGGTATTCGTTCTATTGTATCGTTCAGCGGGCGCAGAGACACAGCCACGTCGTAATCACCAGCTTAAAAATTTTTCATAAATGGTTCTGGGAATCTTTCCAAGTCTTGTGTTATGTTTTCGTATTCAGAATGATTCGAAGAGGAGACAATGCAGTTCATTTTATTACTATCACGCTAAAAAAGAGTAAGTATGCAAAATACTTTAAATCCGCATCTAGCGCAATTTTCCATTTGCTTCCATACAATTTTTTGTAGAATAATTGAGTCTCTTGGAAGCCAAACTGATCAACTCCATTTTTTGTCAATTTTTTAATTTTATTATCTATGTATACAATTAATAAATGTTCAATTCTAAGGACGTTTAAAGAACGGTGTTTGTAACATCATCCTCTACCTTTTATTTTATGGAATTGATCAGAATGATTGTTAAACAGCTCAGTGATAAATCATACCAAGCCCTGAAATAGGTTTTGTAAATATTTTATTCCAGTAGACGTATCATTAGTACAAGCAAAAAATGTAGAACTGTATAGAGCAATTCTATAAACATTTATTTATTAAATTACACGTCATTAATGATATTTAATTATTTATAATTATTGTAATATATTTTTCCCAAGTATAGGTAGTCTAAATTAAAGTAAACACTACAATTGTAAAATAATAATTCTACATGAAATTCTAAAGAGACTATCAAGAACTTCAACAAAAATTAATTATGTTCAGGTATGCATATGTTTAAAAGAAAAGAAAAAAGCATCTCAGATTATTAACTGTTACAACAGTCAGAAACTAAAATGCATGATTAACATGTAATGATTAATAATACATTAGTAATTATTATACAATAAAATTTTACTAAAGCACACGTTTCACTATACTCTTTCATATCTTACAAAAATGAAATGTTTGTCAATACAATAAGTATTGTATTAAGTAAAGTAATTGAGATCAAATGTTAAAAATATAATTCCTACATTTCTGAGTAACACATAACTCTTGTATGCCTTTGACAATGTTTAAAATCTACAGTATTTGTTTAAGATTGATAAAGAAAGAAACAATAGGATACCACACACCTATTTTCGTATCAATTATATTTTTCATGAATAGACAAATATGCCTGTAGTGAAGAAAATATATTATACGAAAAGTTATCAAGCATTTGCAATCTTGTAATATTTATTATATTAAAACGTATTGTAAGCCAGGTATATATTAGAAGAACAAAATGTAATTATAAATATAACATAGTATACAAAAAAATAGTGATGTATAATCTTTTATCTAGCAGTACTTCATTGACCCAAAGTTTGTAAATAGTGTAAGATTATCTCCAATTTTTTAACATTGTCTGAAATTATCTATAGTCTTTATTCATGATGTACGTAATCTAAATTTAGTATGGTGATCGATTGCTCCTGCGCGATCGCAATTAGAAGGTATTTTAGGGTAGTTTATTAGGGTATTTTTAAGTGTTTTTTAAAGACTATAATATTTGGTTGTTTTTAATAATAAATTAATTTCAAAATATATACTATTCGTTCTATAAAATTTATTTTTTCTTAATGGAACTAGAAAACTTTAATTTTATTTTTTTTAATGAAATTGAATAAATGTTATATTTTCGGTAAAATACAGTTTATTTTGGATCATTACAAAAATGTAAATTACATAGAAGGAAATATAAACTGTCATATAAAAACAAATAAAAAAGAAATTGAGCAGATATCAATGATATTCCTAAATATCAATACTGAAAAGAAACATCAGGCACGCTAGAAGGAACATTAAATGTGATTCATGTAGGGAATCACAATCACTATATAATAGCACCTGAAATCAAATACATGTAATTCTACTTGTAATGTAAAGCAATAGTAATTAAAATTATTTTCTAATTATTAATAAACTTAAAATATCATCTAAATCATATAATTACACATTATTAACAAAAAAAAAAAAATAATAAAAATACTATACTTAACTGCTGTATAAGTATTCAAATTTCATTGCTTACTATAATAAATAACAAATTTTAATTACAGTTCATACATAAATTTTAAGAGCACATGTCTATGACAATAAAAATAGTATTTCAGTGATAACGTAAAATAATTGCAGTTAATAAATATTTCGATAATTATTTTAGTATAATTTTGTAAAGTATTTTATAGTATCTAATATTATATTATTTAAAATTATTTTACATGAAGATTTCTTTAAGTAATGTGAAAAGGAACATAAAAAATATTTTTTAAGAAACGTGCAGAAAGTTAAACAAAACTTTTGTGAAATATTTTACATATAGTATGTATGTAAAAACATTATATATAGACATAATTCTCTTTATTTTCAGTAGAAAATACATTTGATAATACTTTCTTATTTTTCTTACTTTTTCTCTCTACATTCCATTGTTCTTATTTGTAATCATAATGTCTGATTATTTTACAAATTGTTTTAAATAAATGGTACTCAGATATAAAGATTACATTTATAACACTTAATCATTCGCATTCATTCTTAATATCATTGCAAAAATCAGAAATTTTTTCTACAATACAAAGATCTTGCTCAATTAACTCTAAAAGAAAACTGCAGTAAGTATATATACTGCAATACACAGATGACTTTTTTGTTTCTTAAAATATTAACCAGTATTCAAATAAAAACTTGAACTAAAAAATTTAATGCGTATTGACGCATCGCGTTTGTACAAAAAAAATGAAGAAATTAATTTTTACCAGAGAGTATGTGCACAGAAATCCAGATCATCAGTGATTAATGATATTGTAATACATAGAAAAATCTATAATTAATATAAATAGAAACAGCTGAGTATTTGGTACAAATATATAATTAACATTTTCTATGCACATATAATAAACAGAGCCTAGTAATTTTTAATCTCTCCTAGTAAAAAGATTCTCTAATAAATCTACTAATACAATACTTTTCATGATGTAAACAATGACATAAATAATATAACAATTTACTTATATCATTGTCTTTGTTTCTTTAGTATATTTAGTACTAAGATTGGAATTAAAACTATTACAGTTTGTATTGGATTAATATTTCTTGAAAGAT
>JACXIL010000270.1:274188-459313 GCA_014737365.1 Bombus soroeensis | reverse complement strand
GAAGTTGCAAGTCTTAAATAGCAAATTTCATATTACTAATTAGCACCATATTGTGTAAAAAAGTAACTATATGTTCAAGGATTAAGATAAATCTACATTTAATCGTTTCTGCTGATTAATTGTAAGTTGTGCTTAATTAGTACCATCATTTTGGAAGAATTTTCAGACAAAGTGTGATGGACAATACAGCTATGATATGTAATCTCTGATTATCTATGATATTAATAGTAATGGATTATAATTTTTACTTTCAAGTAGCTAAAATATCAATAACTATATATACATTTCTTCATAGGAAACTTTCAAAATTGTCCTTAAAGTAGCCTATTTAAAGTATATCTCCTTACAGTTAATAAAGTATATAAAAATATATTGAAACTAGCTAGAAAAGTTTCAGTAATAGTAAAAGTATTGCACAATAACAATTCTACTTAACATGTATTAATGTATGATATTTCTGGAAAGACATGTGTAACTCAGTAATGTATTGTATATAGATTGTACTATAATATTGGACGAAATTAGTATACCAACAAGTTTAAGCACCAAGAAATCATTGAAAATTGATAATAGTATACAAAAGAATACTTTGGTATAATTATAAATTCCTAAAAAGCTTTCTTATAAATAGTACATTCATTTTTATTTTTTTCTTTATTTAAACATAATATTAATCTTTTTATCAATTTTAGCAAAAATTATCAAGCATTATTTAACTATTAGAAAATCATAATGATTCAATTTCATTAATGACTGGTAAACTTGAGATGTTAAACTTTAATGATATCATAATAAAGTTACGTTTGTGCATTACTATACCGATTATATTAAAATATCCTTGTTGCTATAATTGTTTGTTTTGGAATTGTATACAGTATGATTGATATGTAATCATGACTTAAAATTTTAAATCATATAATAAATTTTATATTAATACGTAAACGTAGGGTTAGTATATTCTTATTTCTACTTTTATCTTCTCCATATAATTTCATTATTAACATCAAATATGACTGCATATATGCCCATTTACAACCATAACAGTAAAATAATTAAGTTTTTCACTATGTGTCATTAATTGTTGTTATTTAATGATAATAGAATTATGCATAATAATTCAACTATTTTATTTTCTAAATATTCTTTCCTTATTATATCTAAATAAAACTATAGTAAACTCACTGATAATTAAACTATAAGTTATTAAGTATATCAATATACATAAATAAAATTAGATCAGTATCAGTATTCGGAATGATAATAATATTAATGATGTATTACTATAGATCTGTGAATAAAAAGACTAAGACTTGCGACTTTAAATGATTAAAAATGAAAAATTTTCTAAAAAAAACTGTATGGTTTAAATGGCAGTTATAATGCTGTTATTAACAAGTCTATAATACCTTATAATTTTTAAACTTATGCAATATTCATTATAGAAACTAGTAATTATGAAATATTATACAACTTGTAAAGACTTTTTGTTGCTCCTCTTTATAAGAGGTACGGCTGCCCATAATGCAGTGCCAAGAATAAGTATAATACCAAAAGCTAAAAATATGGGTTTATATGATCCTATTGTTTCAAATATAACGCCACATATAGGTGGACCAATTAATTGAAGAACTCCATTAACAAATAAAGATATCCCGTACGATGAGCTAAGTTTTTCTGTGCCAAGCATATCTGCTAAAATTACTGTTGTGATACCAATGTACATGCCTGAAGACAATCCAAACAATGCACAAAAGAAAGAAAGCATTGTATAACTTGTTGCCATAGGTAATAATGCCAAAGCTATTCCACTGGTACCCAGACCACCAACAAAATAATAATACTTTGGCACAAAGTCAATATCTGATAATGAAGCACCACTGATTCGTCCAACTAAATCAAGAGCAGAAACAATTGATAAAAGTAACGCTGAGGAATTCTTATCAAATCCTTGTGAAATAGCATATGAAGGCAGTAAGATCATAAAATTGGTATTGCTGATAGCTGAGGTAGAGTTTGAAATGAGAATTACTAAATAAATTGGATCTCTAAGTACACTCAAGTCAAAGAATTGTCGTTTATTTTTTACTTCAACCTTAGTCAACGATGTTCCAGATATTGATTTTTCTGACAATTCTCCTAGTTCTCTTTTTGAACTTTCAAACAACTTCTCGTCTCTGTTCTTACTCAACGATGTGTTATTCAACTCCAGCTTTTCATTTTTTAATTTATTGGAAGTTACAAGAACTTCAGAAGTATTACTTTTTCTTCGTAAAGAATTCACGTTTTGACAATTTACAGTATCTTCTTTCTCTTTGTTTAAACTAGGTCCTTTTTCGTCGGAAGTATTTTCTTTCTTTGCTTCATCTCCTTTATCCGCATTTATATCTTTCAAACAAGGATTTACTTTAGAGTTATTCATTATACTTTCAGTTCCAGAATTTTCTTCTTTCTTTGATCTTGTATTGCTGCATGATGTTTCATTCTCAATTGTGGTGGATGCTTTGAAAAGATCCAAAATTTAATTTAATTTTACAACTCATCTCAAAGAATTATCCTTTCAGTCATAAAAATATTCAAATTTAAGATATTTCAAATGTGCACATTGTATGTACAATATAATATATATTTTTAAATACCCATTTAGTTTTCATAGCTCTCATTCATTTAGATTATTATGTTCCTTAGTAGCGTATTAATTAATCAATACTAAGTTACCTGTTGGTTTTTTTTTATGTGGGACTGGTTCATCTATGGTTAATCCTTGATTATCAATTCCTCCTTCTACTGGTACCATGATCATGTGTTGTTCAACAGGATGGTATAGTAAACCACATACCAATGTATTTAGTGTGAGTGCACCCATGATTAATACTGCACCTCTAAAAATGTAATGAAAATGTAACAGTTTTAAATTTCTGAAAATATGTATTTTAACTATAGTGATATTTGATTATATTTGATTAGATTTTTTTAAGTGATATAAATTATAAACATGCTATTCAATATATAAAGATACATTACCTATATCCAAAACAGTCAAGAAGATACTGTAGAAAAGGTGGTAACACAATAGTTCCAATTGCACTACCAGAGATGCACAAGCCATTTGCGAAACCTCGAAGCCTTTCAAAATATGAAGTTACAATATACACTGTTGGTGGAAACGTTAGTCCAGCACCAATTCCAACCATCAAGCCATAGCTGTATTCATAAATTATAAAATTATAAAATTATTAGCTCTCTTTTTTTTTCTAGATATCTAATTTTACTATTACAATAAATTGTAGTGATAATGAACAAATTTTTTAATGATAACAGAAATATTTTTTTTGTTTAATAAATAATATGTCCAACCACCTTTATTTTTTGATAATAAAGTTTTAGAAAAGATTGTGGGCGCCTGTGAATGAGCAATCTGTCACACACGTTATTCACTTAAAAGTGTATAAGAAGTGAGCAAATTCTTTTAAAAAATTTTAATAAACAAATTAATTATTTCGTAAATTTTCTTATAAATTTTACAAAAATTTTTCTACTATTACACCAAAATACATGTGTAGTAAGTATGTATTTGGGACGCATTCATTTAAAAAATTACATTGATGTACAGTGGGTTGCTATTCACTAGGCGTTCGTAATCTTTATTTTTAAAGTTTCCTTATTAGAAATACAAGCGAGAGTGAATATTTATCTATTAAACAAAAGATGTTGTTTTCATAATTTTTTTATTGTATCAAAATAAAAATGTCGAGGTTGTTAAGATTATTTTATTATACCTAACGTATAAATAGGAAACTGAATTAGCAAAGTAACTCAGCATCATCCCGCTAGCTGCAAACGCGCCGCCGATGATGGTCACTGTTTTGTAGGAGTACCTAGTTGATAAAATGCTGGATAGTGGACCTATAAGATATCATTTATTTTATCTAAACTTAATATTGAAAGAGCAAAATATGATTTTAAATAGTAAAACTACAATGAGTTATGTATATCTGAGAATTTACTTGAAAGTTTATTTTACTTACAAACATCTATAGGTTAGAAAAAAAATGCAGCGACTTTCCTTCATAAGTTGACAAAAATTTACGTTAAATTTCAACAAAATATTTATTGAAAGTTTTTAAAAATGTGGAAGAACGGTGACAGTAACGTAATGATCTAATTTAGTTTATAACATAAACAATCATTATGTAGTTTATTAATTTTAGTAGCTATAACAGCAACATAAGATGAGACATCTTATTACTTCTCAATTAATTTGCAATGAGAAAATATATGAATGTAAAAATTGGCTTACCTAAAGAGTTGTATAAAAAGTAGCATAAAGCTGGCATCCATGAGGCGGCGGTAGAGGTGGATTTGAAAACGTGAAGAAATTCGACGAAGAGGACACCAAACGATTTCACGGTACCCGGAATAAGGAGGTTCACGACAAGAGCTGAAGAAAGGACGACCCATCCCCATCCTCCATCCGGCGGGACTAATTTCGTTTTTACACTCTTCGTCGTCATGCTAGCGTGGAGAACGTGGTGAAAAGCACTCAATTAGATTGATCTGTAATTATACGAAACATGACATTAGATAGTTACAGATATAAAGTATATTAAACAATGGTCCTTGTATAAATGGTCCAGACCTGATCAATTAAGCGGGTAAAGGTAGCGCTCTCTTATTGGAGTTAAGAATAGTAGCGCGCCCTATTTTACCGACAGCGATAATTCAATATTTTTAAATTATCAACGAAAAATGTATTTCGAAAATGACGCAACTCAAGCAAGTTTCTCCGGAAAAGTGAAAAATTATTTGAAAGATTATACAAAAAATATTTTACTCGCCTCTATTAAATGAGTCCCACAATCTTCATTATTATATTTTTACAAAAATGTTTAAAAAGTTAGGGTAAGAAATATTAAAAAAATTATATTTAAACTTTATAGATTTCACTAGAAGAAATTTAGTAAGCTTTCTAACTCATTGTGAGATTTTCTCCATTCATTTACCCCATTTTACGATGCGCTGGTGGAATACTTGCAGTGAACACGAAGAAAAGGATAATCCCTTTGTTGTCAAATTTGTAGTCAATAAAATCATGAATAAGATTTTAGAATTAATAAACATAGTTGTTAAGTAATTAATAGAATACAGAAAAATAATATAATTTTCTAAATAACAGTCAGTAAATATAGAGCTCTGCGCAATGAGAAAATTCTATTTTATAATTGGAATCCATTACTATTACAATAGACCACGTGATTCAAGTGCCTGTCAACAATAACTAGGAAGTCTTCTAGTCAAAATTGTCCATTGTTCTTAATGTTCCTTTAATATCCAGCCTAAAGGATAAAACTACAGTGCTTCAATTACTATAAAACAGAAAATACCGAACGCTTAAGATAGTAATTTAGTTTTTCTCCTTGTGTCGTAAAATTAATAACAAGTTTAATACGTTCGATTGTCCCATACATCATACTTGAAATAATTGGCACAAATGTAATACTTCACATAAAAAATGAGCTATGTATACTAAACTAATAATATATAAATATCATAAATATAACTGTATTAAAATTTCTGTCTTCACTGTATTTCTTACATCGGTTAACAAATAATTAAATAATTCATGTTTTAAATTGTGTTTCACGAAGTATATACGTATTCTGTCTTATGAAGATAAAAGTAGTTAATATGAAATGTACCATTTACCATAATACACCAGGAAATTTCAGAATATAAGTATAAACAAAATTTCTACGTTCTGGTATGTAGGACAAGGCTAAAGTATGAAGTGAACGTGATATAGCTATGTTTCTCTAGGAAAACAAAACATATCACGTTATTTCTTGCATTATTTATACACGTACATATATTAGTACTATACTCCCTTCCATCTTCCAAGTTATTTTATTTGCAAAAGGAATATAGTGATAAGTTTATGTCATTCTTTATAATTTTTCGTGAAACTAGTCATACTAAACGGTAGCAAAAATAGTTTATACGTAATGCCATAATTGCACGACACATATCTACAGACCCATATGCAATTGAATGGAATAGTCACGTGGCGACGCGCACGCATCTGCGTACGCGTCTGCGCATGCGCACTGAAAAAAGAGAATGACAGATTTTACTCGAACTTTTCAAACAAATTTCGCATTGTGCAATTGCATTTGTCGTACGAACGCATACTATCCCAATTACATAACTTATTTTATCTTTCGTAAGTCACGTAAGGAATATTCTGATAGATCTTTTCAGCTATTATTTTCTCATTTCGCGAAAATTTTATAAAATGAATATTTAACAATTATTCTACGTGTAATTTATATAGTAGATTGTTATTTAAATTTTGTTTAATTTATATGAAGATAATTCAATAAACAGCATTAATGTGTCTCCTGTACCAAATACAATAGCTCATAGGTATACTGTAGGTATCTATGTATTAGTTAATGAGTGTTGTATTTCTGAACTAATAACCAGGTGTGCAATAAATGAGCCATTAAATTTTAAATACAGTTATTGGTTATTTTTAATTATTGTACTAATTATCCCCAATTATAGTATAGCGTACATTGTAGTTCTATACAAACTACCATCCATCAATATTATCACACAAAGATTAATTCAATTGAAACGTTTTGCTGGCTTGTCTTGTAAATAGTAGGAATACATTATTGTAAGTAGTATGATAATCGAAGCTTTCAAAGAATTAATTAATTCGAGGAAGTTAGAAATATCTTTGAAATTTATTATAATCTGATTAGGAAAAATATTCGTGATAAATATTGTTTCTGTTGAAGGATATAATTTGTGTATTCAACGAAGAACTAGGTAGAATTCAGTAAATTTTGTCAGTAACAAAAAAAGAATATTAAAAAAAGAAAGAAAACATAAGGAACTTTTGACCAGTTTCTGTAACATAATTTCACAACGAAAATTAAAAAATTCAATTTTTAAATTAGTTTGATAATTTAACTTTTATACTTTCATAGATATAAATTTATTGTAGAACATTCGACATTCATTATATGCAGTTATACAAATTATTGTACAGATAACATCGATAATTTCATAGAATAGAGTTTCGAGATCATATCACTATATGGTAAACGTATTACTATTAAAAATAAAGAAATCTTATGGTATTAGAAAAATGATTTAAACAAGAAATATCACGTGAGTGTATTATGTCAGGTATTTTATTTTTGTAAAGGGGATTATCAACATTGTCAAGTTTATGATATGTGCCCCATTTTTTACAGAATATTAAATATTTTCCAAATTCAATAACAATTACTTTTATTTGCGGTAATGATTTTTAACGCTAACAATTAGGATGAAGTAAGATAAGATTTATAACACCTTAGAAATTTTGATTTTCACAGTAACTGGATTCCATTAGTAAAATGGAAAGTACATCTTCTGAAGTATTGCACCCATTGTCGTGAATACACTTAATGATTACCGGTGTAACAATACCTTTTGTAAATCTCTGAAGCTTTCTGTGTATCTATTAAAATGATTATCATTCAGTTGCATGTTAATGAAGAGCACAGAATATAATATTCAAAGTATTCCAGTGGATTAATATATGTACATCCTTGTTCATAAGTATTAGGACACTTGCAGAAAAACGAAGTATACCTAATAAACCATTAAAAAATGATTAAACCTTGTTTGGAACGGTAGGCTATAAAGAACTAATATGTTCAACGTCTCGACAAATATCTCATCAATTACACGTATAATAAGGTTAGATTTTTCTTTATTTTCATAGTCGTATTATTAGATATTTTATTTTCCTATTCCTATTTTGATATTCCTATCAGATACCTATTTCATTATGTTTTATACGTCGTTATTTAACTATATTCTATTAACAGTTTCAGAAATCCGATTTAAATTTTGCACTGTTTAATTCCATTCAAATTCCATATATTCATTAATTCAATATTCTTTTTTAAAATTCTTGCAGATTGTTTTCACAAGTCTTTGTCGTGTATTTTGGATCATCATCTTATACGATCTAATTTTAATTAGATAATTATTTGTCTAACAATCTAGAACAATTGTCGCGTTCTATACAAGTTT
Source organism: Bombus soroeensis (assembly GCA_014737365.1). NCBI lineage: Eukaryota > Metazoa > Arthropoda > Insecta > Hymenoptera > Apidae > Bombus > Bombus soroeensis. Next base: position 451,222 of record JACXIL010000270.1, on the reverse strand, counting down.
AGCAAATGCTCTAATATTTATAAACCGGTTAACGAAGTATTATACATATCTTAATACATACTTTTTTAAATGCACATTTATAACATATTCCCCATTTCGCTACAATAGTTAATTTAGATATTAGAGTTTCTAACATACTATGCATAGTTTCAGAATCTAGTGTTACTTTAGATTGATTGCGATGTCGCATGCAGAATGCCTTACGCACTTGCCTGTCCGGAATAAATGCAATTTTCATTAGAACACGCATTCAATGAAACCGTAAGGTAAACGTGCTCCGGTTACAATTGATGATTACGTGAAGTAAACAACAAAGACACGATTTCTATATTTACGTGCAACGAACGCACAACGGCCTAATAAAAATAGATGAACTTTGATGCAATCGTGACGAACACAGCACTCGAACCCGTAACGAATATAAATTTATTCCATGCCATTTCAAATAACCATCATACTACTATACTTAAATTGCATTAGAACTTTCAAAATGGATAAATTCAATGTAAGGAATATAGTTATTCGTGAAAATTTTCGAGCATCCTACAAAACGGCTACCTTTCTTGAAATAAGTATGGAAAGAGCTTCAAAATGTTGGAATTTTTTAAAACATGAATCCATTCTTTTTCTTTTTTTCCGAGATAAAATGCTTGAGAATTTCCATTACATCGACAGCCACGTCATACATCCCTGAAGGCTCCTATACACGTTGAAACATGTTGCGATGCATGCATCGATAATTAGGATTCACGATACATGTTACAATTTACGTAATTCGGTATCGGCAAATCGGCATCAAAAGCAACTTGTATCGATTATGTGAGGAATTAGAATCCCGGTCTTAGTCGGTGAGCAAGGCTCAATTGGGGCGCAGGTTTCAACGTACAGAGGGTGTCACCGATGCCGAATATAATTTGCAGTAGATTTTCATCATTGTATTTTGTTTTTCAATCCTTAGGGGAACTTTATCCAATAGATGTTGAAAAGCAGAATCATCCGTATGCAAATAATTTGTATAATTATTCGGTTCGTTCGTTTTCAATTCTTACAATAAAAATTTATTCCTCTCGATTAACTATCTCCCTGCCCATTTTTTTTTAATCTACGATTTTTTACTCTTTATGATCAACCTCCTATTATCGGTAATAATACCGTAGTTGGAAAATAATCGGGCATTTTGAGACACTTGTTTCTACGTTGTTATCATACCATAAACTGAAACTGATGCAGATTTCCAGGTGTCGATGTAACACGACACGTTTCAACGCGTATACGAGGCCTTTAAATACACAGTAAATTAACGGCAAGTTATCGAACAAACATATTTTCGTCGAAATGTTTTAACATGTTAATGCAGGAAGTTCGTTGAGAAATTGGATGAGAACAAATTTCTGTCCAAAATCTGCGCTGACGAAGATCAAATAAAATATATATTTGAATCCGTACGTGACGGTATTCAAATAATAATTGGTCACCTTTTCCGCGCATGAGAAATAGTTTTCAGTGGCAACACGAGACTTTAATTACCACGAAGCAATTGACGCTTCGCTAAACGTACTTGAACGTGTTAAAATTGCGCGTCAATGGAGCAAGCATAGAGATGTCCTAATAAATACTTTTTCAATATTTGCGTTTTTATCCTGCCTCGTTCGTCACTCGTCTTGTCATCGATTTCGTCAAAGAAAAAAAAAAAAAAAAAAAGAAAGAAAGAAAGAAAGAAAATCTCATTAATCATTACTGTAACAACGTAATAAATTCTAGTTGGAACGACGACAAACATGGAAGAGGAGGCGGAAAGTTTAAAATCTTTGAATTTTTACCAAAATGAACTCGGGTAAAGACGATGGTATTTATAGATATCCGTATTGAGCAATATCAGCACAAATACGGTATAACCTGCAGGACTTGTTTTTGCATAAAGAGCCATAAGCTGTAAGAGGTGCAAAGTCGGGATATTTAAGAAGTTCTTTACATTCTTAGAGGTCTGTTTCAGCGTCACTTAACGTCGGTCATTTTAGAATCGTCGTATTGCCCGAGGCATTGCCGCTAACTTTAACTACAGTGGTATTTCCTCCTCTAACGTTATTTGACCTTTATGAAAACGATTCAAGAACCTCGTGTAACGAGACAAATAAATAAAAGCTTACGCTATTCAAAGAATCTTATTGCCATCGTTTTCTTTCTCACGTTTTTCCACGAATAGTACCATTTTTCTCCGGCTAATTTATCGATATTAATAGCACAACCAACAGCTAATATTTATTTATTTTATTATTATTATTATTCTTGCGTTAGGATTTCGCCCATTACAAGCTTCGATAATAAACGGGTTATAAATATATGTAAATAAACAAGTAATAATATTACCAAAGTATATGAGTATAAGATATACGTATAAGTAAGAATCTTACTTTGGTATAGTGATGATTTGTACTATCTCTGTGAATCTTATTCCCATTCTTATTACTAGCAATTAATAATAACACATTGCCCTAAATGAAGATATGCTATCTTAGTACTCGAGGCAAATTGCACTAATTCTCATTGCTATCTATACAAAATGGTACAGTCTTTATAGATGCCCTTTGGTGTTCGCTTTCATAATTTACCTAGTGTTTTTATTTATGTGTGTTTCTAGTCTAAATTGATTATATATTGAGCAGCCTTTAAGGTTATGTTCGATCGATTCTGACTTTTTCCTGTCACATATTTGGCATAGAGCCAAATACCTTCATCTATATTATATTATGGTACTTCGTTTATTCTGCTGATTTTCAATTGTTTCCTTCTTGTCGTATTAGAATCTAGGAATCATTTGAATTATTAACAGTTATTTTATTGATATCGATGCTAGAATCAATATAAATATAATTAATATTATATTTTTAAATTTGTATTCTAAGGTACATATTCCTAAATGAATTAATTAATTGAAAATTTATATTCTACGAATTTTGTGAGTTTCCAGAAAGTTTGATCTTTCGCAGAATATTTTTGTATAATATACGACCTTGCAAAGAGTTATGATACCTATTTCGTATCTTAAAGTGATTACGTAAAACCTAGACGCTGTATAACCGTTATAAGGGACCGAGACTATTTCGCGTAAAATTTATGAAACAGTATATTATAGTAAAACAGAATTTCAATAACAATAATGGTACTGAGAACAACGAAAAAGTGATGCTAAATTGTAAATAACTTTATGATAAAAGTGGCATCGAATGTCGATTTCAATATAAACGTTAATTCCATATTCATTAATGTCAAACGTGGAACAGAAAAAAATGGCAATGAATGGTACTTACAAATGTTAATAACGAGCGAGAAAAATGTTGCTACAAAAGTGGCAATAAATGATACAAAAATTGATAACAAAAGGAAGAAATATTGCTGTAAAGGAGTGGCAATAGATGCTACAGACATTGATAGAAAATCGAAAAAGTATTACAACAAAAAAAATGTTGCAATAACAAATTGTACTAAATAATAAAAAAATAATTTATGTGATGAGAAATGGCATTAAATAATAAAAAGTGGTATGATATATTTATACAAATCCGTTTTTTTTTCAAATATAGATAAAGTATTGTAGGTCGAATAAAAGAATGTTTTATTTTCTGAATATAATAATGTGCATTTCATTTTTGATATTTTATATATTTTTAGCATTTGTGTATCTTCTTGTATATTTTTGCACGCTTATAGCCATCGTGAATGCATAAGAATATTCCAGTCTAATAATAAAAATAGCTCTACTCGCTAAAACAACCGGGGAATCATTAGTATGAATCGTTTTATAGCATCAATCAGGTAAACAAAAATAAAGGAGTACTACAGTGGCTAGTTAAATTGACTTGTTATTCCTATGATACTGTAATAAATATCAACTCTAAGACAGGCATTAAGAAAAAATAAAAGACACAGGTAATAGGTATAAAAGCCAAAGTGGCATGAAAAACAATCCCTTAATTAGTTTAAGCAATGTGATAAAAAAACTAAAGAGGCAATTACTTGTATGAAAATCACAAATCAATGAAATATTGCAATAACAAAAATGACACTAAATGGTAACAAAATTATATAAATACAGTAATAATAGATTTGATACCAAAAATAGTATTAGACAATAAAAAAAAATAGTACCTAGTAAAATACCTATATTACAATCATAAGAAATGACGCCTTAATATTCAAGAAAAGAATATGGCAATTCTGAGAAATGGTATCAAACAATTAAAAAAAATATATTACATTGATTAAGCAGAAACAATGATTTATTGCCACAATAAAAATGGCAATGAATGGAAAATCAACACCGAATAGAAGATGGAAGTACCGCAATAGCAAAGGTGGTACTGTATGGCAAGAAAAAACTTCTTTGACAATACTTTGGTGCAATAAACAAATGATAGAAATTGATGGATTAAAAATGTGATGTTAATAGAAAATATTCTCGTAGAAATTATATTTTCATAATTTTTGTATTTGTACAATTTCTAATTCTTTTGCAAAGAAAATCAAAGAATCATAAACGGTTGAATAATGGAAAAAGGAAATAATAAATGTTTATTTTATACTTTCCAATTTCCTAACGATAAAAGTTAATGAATTAAAAATATGTATGTTTTAGTAGGAGAAAACCTTATAAAAACATTGCAATTTTTGTAATTGTATACTTTTTTATCCTTCTCTAACAGAAGAATGAAAAACATTCTTGCAGAGCTATCAAGGGATTCTGTATTAATGACTATGATTTGCTTCGAAAAAAACCTTGGTAACATGATGAGCTATGCCGAAGATAGTCGTCGATTAAATTGCTTCTATAAACAGTAAAATTCGAAGATCCTCTCCCGCTAAAAATAATCCCTTCCACGAAATGTTATTCTACAATGGTGGTGTTCGTTACTTGTTACAGTCGAGAATTAATGGAAATTTTCGTTATAACTAAACAAGAAAATATAATAATGTTAACAATTTATGATAATAGAAATTCTGATGACGCATCTTTTCCTCGCGCGGATACGTGTCGCGTCCTGCTGAAAAAAATCATTTCTGCACGAGGAAAATTTTAATGCAAATTGTTGGCTGACTTGAGTTATTGGATGATTATAATAACAAGTACTGTGTGTGACTAATAAGTTACACGTAAAATCTTCTTGTTTATTCATACCGCATAAATGTTTGGAACGAAGTGAACGATATTTTCATAATACGATTATTACCAAATAAATGATATCAAATTATAGAAATAGCGTTACAATACTAATTGTAATACTATTATAACATTGATATTAATTGTAATTTAACTATATTACTTGTAATATTTTTATTTGTTGATTTCTTATTAAGAAATATTTTAAATATACGAGATATTATTTTTAAATTATTTCTGAATATTATTCTAGAAAATGATTTAGACATCACTTTCGCGTAAAAATATCGATGCTGGCGAGAAAGCCGGCCAATCAATCATTTGCGAGAAAACAATATCGACTGCGACACAGTATCTTACCGTGAAATCTCAAATAACGTGTTCGCTTAATTACATAATTTGTTTGGTAGTTTCTTTTTTTCTTGGAAGCTAAATTACAATTCTTGCATTTTTCTTTTGTAGAAATAATTAATAGGCAAATTATCGACTTTTCACAATCTTTAGTGATTTATTAACTTTTACCGCGAGAAGACTAAATACTGTAATTTACTATTTCAATCGTTTAAATTGAACACTTCTTCGACTTCCATTTGCAAAGATTAAAAATTATACAATTACAAAAGTTGTAACATTTTTACGAGGATCTTCTTTTACTAAAGGCATATTTTCAATTTATTAATTTTTATCATAAATAACCCGAAAATTATAAAATACAAATTTATTATTTCATTTTTTATTTCCCTCAAACACAATTAAAAGTTGCAAAATTTTTACAATTTGTAAAAGCTACGAATGTAAATTGATAAAAATAAAAGTCGTAATTTGCAGTAATTCGATTTTTCGACTGGTATTTAATTTTTGAGATCTAAGATATGTAAAAATACTGTCGTTAGTCAAAGATTTAATCAATTTAAAATAGCTTTATGGACATCCAGTCGTTCTTCGAATAATTGGCGATCCCACCTTTTATACTTCAACTGTATAATTTCAAGCAATCGTAATTACATATATGCTGACAAACAGCTCGTACGAGATTTTTAACTGAGTTCTTTCGAACAAGATTAGTTTCACGTGTAGAATTCACGTTACGTGCAGCCAAAGAAAAGTGAGTAGTCGGGTCTCAATGACTTACGTCTCTCGCACGCTATAACCACGACCCGGAGCAAATTTTATTGGAAATAAAACTGAAAGATAACAATTTCAACCAACGAAACATAATTCAGTCGATTTATGATTTTTTCAAAATGTAACTCTATTTCATGATATATCGAAATCAAATCAATCATTCTCTCAAACAATTTTTTTTACCTTAGTTAATAAATTTTTTTAAACAAAATAACAAATAAACGTGAAGTTTTAAATAAGAATAGAGGATAATTTCAAATAACGAATCATAATTAATGAACCAATTCGTTATTTCAATAAGTAATTTTATTTTAAATCTAACAAATTAAAATTAATATTAAAACGGTGCATCGTATAAAGGTAGAGTTTTTAATGCTGTATTTTGCATCTACCTCAGTCATAAACAATAAAACCCAATTATTTTAGAACGTAACAGCATTTGCTCTCAGAATTGTTCTCCTTTCAATTAGTCTTGGATATTAATTGCACTAGCCTGTGTATAGGCGCGAGGAAATTTGTATTTTTAACTCTCTTGGAATAATAGAATCAGATATTATTACTTGGAAACTTGTATTCCATTTTATTCAAATAAAAACAAAATAAAGATTTATTTCACTTTTGGTAGTGAAATAATGAAATAATTTAAATGAAGATAATTTTTTGATTCAAACAAGCTAACCTATAATTATTTCAAAATAACTTTGTGCCAGATAAAATGATCTTGAAATATTTAGCATATCTGTGTACATATAACAATGGTCGTGCACCATTTTCAGTATTTTCAAAACATAACACGTAATTCAAGAAAAGCAAAAATGTCACGTATCGACATTCATCACAGAATCGTAACTTTGTCGAGCCGTTCGAAATTTTATGAGCCTAGCGAGATGATTTAAAACGTAACAATATTTACACGATCGGGAAAACGCAGCGAAACCGGAAAAGCAGGATTTTACGCATTTTTTACGTGTAACATTCGTTTCACGTAAGTTTGACACGAATAATTGCAATGGGCAATCTATTTCCATTCACTTAAACAAATTAAATTCGCTTAAAGATTAAAACTACGATCGAAAGTGCATAATGTTATCATCGTAGGTGATCGTTATTGTACCGAAATTTTTTAAATTATAAAAGGTATTACGTACTATAGTTATTAATCAAACTTTTCAAATACTAACAAATATGAAATACTATTTTAATGAAATTTTGGGAATTATAGAAATTATTAAATACTATCGCTTTTAACAAAATTCCTAAAATCGTGAAATATACTAAATACTATCCTTATCAATTATCGTTGTTACCAGTCAGTTATATGAAATATCTAAAATTAAAAAAAAATACCAAGTTCTATTATTCTAAAACTTCTTAGAATCGTACAAAAGAAATGATTAAATTAAACACATTATTTCAGTTAGATAAGAAATATCAAAGACGGATGATAGACGTTTCCTACGTTAACGAACTATCCGAATCTGTCAAGCGATCGAATGTCAAACGCGCGGAAAAAATCGTTTAACGATTTGGCGAAAGCGATGTCTGGATTATAGTCACATCCGAAAGATAAACGTGCACTGACCTGTAGAGGTTCCGCGACCTGTGCAAACGGTGGTCGGTCCACGACGCTCGGTGACACTAGTTTTCTTGTTTAGGCAGAGAAGGGCAGCCCGGCCGGAGGAATCTTCACGGGACGTTCACTATCATCGTGAGTCTTGAACTAGACTGTGCACAGGCACTGAAGAACTCGTTCCTTTCCCTCTTCCTTTTCTTTCAGTCCAGCTCAAGCTGGAGGCGGAGGGACACCCGAAGGTTGCCCTCGACTTTAACCAAACCAAAATGGTTAGCATATCGCAGCATCATAAATCGAAGCGTCTTCATTCGTGCAACAGCTTTCAACCACCGAACTAATAGATCACCGTCCTCCGTAAAACTGATCTGTACATCAGCCACTGACAACCGTTTAGCAATAGAATATCTCATTTCTCTATCTCGATATAATGTTTCATATACTGTGTCTCACTAAAGCATTTCAACTCTTCTATAAACTTTTTTATCAATACACGTATATAATATTTTGTTTCATAAAGATTTCATTAGAATTCATTTGATATTTATTGCAAGTATACATTTTACAGAGATTATTTAAGTATTTGAATAATCAATTATTATATTAGTTAAAGCATCTTTAATATTAATTATATGCTTAAAACTATTTATACTGAAATGAATATTTTTCTAAATGTGTATTTGCAATGAATGTATTCTAATATTTATTTTTATACGTATTTATTTTAAGAGTGATTCCATATTTTATCAATACACAATCGTTCACGGAAGTATTTGAATGCTATAGAAATTGTGTGTATAATATAAAACACTGAAATCTCATTAGCACTGTAATGAGACATGACGATGATTATATTGGTCTTTGAAACCAATCTGAAGATAGTTACAACATAGTTACTGCAAACGTATATTTAATACGAAACTAGTATAGATCATGATTAATCATCTTAAACATATAATACGTAAATAGTCGACTCTCGTTACAATGCTAATCGAATTTCAAAGTGTTTCATTTTTATGTAACATGCATAATATATACATAAATACTTCGTGAGCTATTGTATGTACAATCGATAGTATCGAACAAAACGAAGATCTATTAAAAACGATTGTATCTATGACATAAAAAGAATGAGAAACTACATTATACATTATTCAAAGTGTAACACGCGAAAACAACGTTTTTACATTGATACGTACGTTTATATAATACCTAGAGGAAAGCAGATGGTGGTGAATGGATGCACGTTTCTCTTTGCGCGTGATAACGTTTTACTATTTTAGATATACTACACGGAATAATTTCTATCAAAAGTACCGAGGATTTGAATGAAATTTAGAAATAGAAAGAAAGACCTTGTATGGAATAACTGGTTTAAACGCTAATCGTAAATATGAACAATAACGATTTACATTGCTTACATAAATACATACATTTGCTTATATAAATGTAGAGATTTTATATAGACGCGCGACTAGTGAAACTCGGTAAAACTCGTACATTTTCATAGGAATCGGTCGCGTTTCCATTACATCACAATTTGCTTACTGCTGCGACGTTACACACAAACATACGCGTATCGCGTGCGTATCGTAAGCGTAGGTACGGATCCTGAAACGCGATTATCGCGAAATTCTCTCGAGGTTGCAACCACGATCTTGTTATTATCTTTATCAAAAAATATTCACCGATTACGTACGATAATTTCGATCAAATGTGTATTCCGATCATGCTGCGGTCTCGTGGCAGGAGATAGAGCAGGTTTACTTAGCGGTTTGGTGCTAGATGCACTTGATCGTGTAGCCAGTAAACCATGCGAAATACACGGGTAAAAGTTACACAGGGTGGGAGATTCCTCCTTCCAGACCCTGTACGCACCACCGGTTCTCACCTTCATTCGAACCAACACCGAGCCAAGCTTGACCACCATACGTTATAGCCAATATATTATTCCAGTGGGCCAAGCTAAGATATCGGGGAGATTCTTTCTTCTCTCTGCTCTTTCCCCCTACTGTACAGATGTGGTTGCTTTTGTACATCTTCTTTCTACCAACGAACGTTCTTTCAGTCCGTTTTTACTGGTCATCTTCTTCTGCTCGGTCGGTATTGCTCCTTTTTTTCCCTCTCGTGCTCCCTTCTTTACCCTCCTCCTTAATCGTTATCCTGCAGGTTGCTTATCACTTTTTATTTGAAAATGCGCGCTGCTATTTTTAACCTGGGCATTCTTCTTCCTCGCAATCTTGTTTCTTCCCAGCTCGTCTTTCTTCTTACCGAGAAGTCCCGACGCTGTTCTCTTCTCTTTGGGTAAATAAAAATGTACTGCCGAGATCCTTGTATATAAATCTTTCTTTTCATTTTATACAGTAGTTACAAAAAGTATTTGCATATCTTTTTAAATTTATCAATTAATTAATTAAGTACAAGTGGATTACATTTTGTATTATTTAGTGGTACGTTTCATGTGACAGCGAAAATTTGGTGACTATGAAAATTGAATGAACATTCTGATAAAACAATGATTCATTGGAAAATAAGGTTATTTGCTAATTTTTTTCTTTTTTCTTTTTTTGTAGCCATTGTATTTCGTTTTATTTTTACTTCTTAATAACGATACGGTACTATAATAATTTTTACGGACCATAAAAAATGTTGTTTGACTTAAATACCGCAAATATCGTTTTTTGCAAGATATTACATACAATGATTCACGAAAGTATATGAACACTTATCGTAAAAATCTTTTATATATGTATGTGTAACATGTAACTTTATATAATATTTTGAGATTTCATTAACACTGTATTGAGTTATATTGATCAAATTTGAGCCATCTTAAACAAATAATAAATCGTAAAGATGATTCCACTGAATGTTAATGCTTATTAATATAATGGATAATTGATTACATACGTTTGTGATCTGTGCGATTTGTACGAAATATATATACTTAAACTAAAAGTTTTGTAATCTTTTTAAATTTGTTTCAGATGCTATCAATATAATCATGACAGTTGAGTCTCATTACAGTATTAATGAAATTTCAAAATGTTTTATAAAAAATTTCTTTCGTGAGCTACTGTTTTAATGTTATCGTGTAAAACGAAATTGTTTACATAATTATTACAATAATTGCCGGGTCTTTTTTCCTGTCTGTATATATTTCCCGTTGTACGCTGTCCATAGACGTACATTGACGTGTGAGAAGCTTATTAGCGTCTAAACGTAAAATCTGTTTTCGCTTCAGGTGTTTTTTGTAAAATGAAAGTTGTACACGTAACGTCATTTAACGAAACAGAATGAAAATAAATGTATTCTATATAGTGCCGTTCATTCATGTGAGTGTGTAATGGGATGCGAAAAGAAATTAAAAATTCGTAATAACAGTTATATTTATTGCTGATGTTAGTGTAGCTGGAAGTAATTGAGCGGATTCAATATTAGCCTGGTCTGGTTAAGAATAGCCACGATGGGAATCCCGTTTGACCACCTTGCGTGCCAGTTGCTTACTGACTAAATTAGGGTGAATGTTCCGTTGTGTAAAACTTATCGTTATTATTTCTTTTATCGAATAACAATATTAAATTGTCCGATTTTATTTTATTGATAATAGAGCTGCATTCATAACGTGAACGTGAAATATAACCTAATCGAATAATAAAATTGCAATCTATAAATACATGGTACATATATGCAATTGTTTAATTTCCTTTTTCTCTATATATTTAATTTTTTGCACATTTTCTGTATAGAAATTGTTTTAAGGTAAAATATTCTTGCAAATGTATTTTGCAAAAATAATAATTCAGGAAACGCTATTATTATCAGAGAAGGTTAAGGAATAAAAGCCTCGTAAAAACTCATTCGAATGTGATCGAAGTTGATTTCACTTGACTAATAAATAATTTATTTTTTAACTGTATTTGTACTCTTAAAAATAAATTATTTGAATGCTAATATATTTTATATTTATTATATAATCAATTCATAATAATAATAGTAGATTTATAAAATGATTAATGAAATTTACTATTTACGATATTCAACTGTAGATATCCAACAAATTATAATTACTTAGTTTATAACGTTTTTATTAATTTTTTGTTACAATTTCGTTGTAAGAATGAATACAATTATCTATTTTCGTATTACTATTTATTAGATGTTAATGAACACATACTAAACATATATATCAGTTACGTGTAAAAGTTTGTTACAAATACATTACGATTTACAAAAATAAATATATTTTTTGTATTTTATATTAGCCTTGGAATTTTTATATTTGTATAAAATAATTAACTTTGATATATTATTACAATATAGTGATTAATGGCATATGAATATATATATTTTAATTGTACATGTATTTAATATAAAAAAAATATAGATATATTGAGTACACACTTAATAATCATAAGAGCAAACACGAAATTATTTATAATAACTTAATTTCTATTATTTTAACAGTAAAAACAATTTTTTACACAACACTAGAAAAATTATGGCAAAAATAAACATAAAATATTATTGTATATAAATAAACAAGTTCGATTAATTTAACGAACTGTTTTATGAACACATCAAAATATCATAAACTTTCTTAAACTTTACTTGCTGCAATCATGATAGAAAAATTAAATAATAACTGTAAAATGACTAAAATTGTGTTAAATCAAAGAAATGATTAAAAATTTCACATTATAGTTGTTATTGGTCTCACTCTTTGTTAGAATCTTACTACACTGTATTAAATGATAATTAATATATATAATAAATATATACATGCATATTTACAAATAAATATTTTAAATAATATTATAATCTGTTTTGAAAACCGTCATATAAATTCAATATATAGGGATATATGTGATCCATGATAGTATTAAATATATTAATATATTTGATATAAAACTTACATTGCTACTAATATACTTCTAATAAAATACGTCAAGTTATTTTTATTTCTTATACAATTAAAATTACACGATTTGTGATCTTTGTTATTACACTACACATTTCATAAATACCATTGTATGAATTCGTATTAGAAGTGAGTACAAAGTATTTGTAGCATACTCAAAAATATTATATTTGCTTAAAGCACTCTTTGATTCAAGTTGAATGTATAAATTTCAAGTTAAAGTAATCTAAATGTTATTTTTAAAAGCACTTCAACAATCCCTTGTTTCAGATTTCAAATTCCTATTTCAACTTAACTATAGATAATAATCCTTATGATTTGATTGATTCCACAATTTCGATTTTGATTCAACCCTTTTGTACCATTTTATTAGTACAAAAATAAGTTGATTAAGAACACATTAGGCATTACAACATACAACATTTCTTTTTGTTTTTTTTATAGTTTAATTCAAGCGGTGGTCTTTCAGATAACTGAAACTTTCTGACAATTCTTACTAATTCGTGAAAGGCTTGGTCAACATTCATTCTTAATTTTGCACTACATTCAATATATGGAATTTTCAATCGACGAGCTCTATTTTGTGCCTCTTCAACTTGAACCTATGCATGTAAAACAGTGAATATTAACATATTAATATATTAATGTAATGTTCTATATATTAGATTTTTTATATTTTATTTACTTACAACTCTATGATAATCCAAATCAGCTTTGTTGCCAACCATAAGCATAGGAAATTCTTCTCTATCCTTTACTCTAAGTATCTGCCTATGGAATTTTAATATTTCATCAAAAGATGAAAGCTCAGTTATCGAAAATACAAGTAAAAACCCTTCGCCACTTCTCATATACTGTTCTCGCATTGCACTAAACTCTTCTTGACCTGCTGTATCTAATACTAAAATTACATAAATATTACTAGTTTTATTGTTCAAAACATTCTACAATATATATGTAGTATTGTTTTTAATGTTTATAAACTGACCATTCTAACTTTTTCATAAATTATTCATTCTAAAATTGAATAAATAAGGAATTATACTCTTACAATAACAAACCCATGATTCATTATGGAACTGCATGAAAATTAATATAAAATAAGTTATAGAAATTATTACAACTGTATTATACAAATAAATATGAAACGATAATTAATATATAGCTTCTCACTGTTATCAGTTTACTCACTATCGAGTTTCGCAGGTATATCGTCGATAACGCACTGTTTGGTATAAGAATCTTCGATTGTTGGATCATAATCGGTTACAAAATAGCTCTGAAAAATATTAGTGAAATTAGTACAAAATAATAATCAAAAACTCATTATAAATAATAATAAAAAATTATCGTGCAAGTAAATCTATCGTATATATTTAAAATAATTCATTGTGACTATAAAGAATATAATTTAAAAAATTATAATTTATACAAATTTAAATATATAATATTTTAAATTATTACTTTAAAGTACATACAAAACAATCTCTGTTGCGTATTACTATATATGTATATTAAATAATATATTATGCGAGTATTATAATATTACGTGGCTATATCAACAATCTTATCCCCAGTTATATATGACATAATCGATGATAAAAGTAGGCTTGCTCCTTTTTTAGTATCTAGTGCAAGCGTAATTACGAAAATGTTCATAAGCGAAATATAACAGCCCAATTGTTTACCTCGACATATCAACATTTTTTATGAAATATTTCCAATATAGTTTATTATAATTCATTATTCACTTCATTATTCCTTTATTTGAATTGATCGCGAATGACGTAGACGTAGGACGCATGAAAACGAATCCGATTGACAAATCTAATATGCACAATGTACACAAATAAATGTCATAAATATAGGGTGTTACGGTAATTATGGTACATAGAAATTCCCGAATTTCATTTTTCCGGAAACGCAGTGTCCTATGAAAAAATTGTATTCTAAAATTTTATTTTCGACTTATTTTCATACGTAAAATAACCTCCTGTCGATTATTTGCTTTGCTAGTCCGGTATTGGCCAAGTTTAAGTATAATTAGCAAACTTTCAAACTCTCTTTTCTCGAAAACGAAATGTCATATGGAAAACTTTTATTGTATATTTTCGACTTGTTTTTTCACATAGAATCGCCATTTTGTCGATGACTACTGCGACACCCTGTATATACGTCATATATACCATTTATACATACATGTACGAAAGTATCGAAAGTGTTTGAAAATTTATTTTATGAATATATTATGTGTATTAGAACTGTAACGAGACTATTGTGGTTATAATAGTCACATTTGAAACCAATCCGAAAATGTATATAAGAGTTCCAAGACATTTATTGCAAGTATACACTTATCGTTGGTGAAAAATTAGAATACAGCACGGATGTAGTCTTATACATACAATTAGTGTTAAAAATTGTCTCACTAAATATTTTAACTTATTAATGTATTGAGTAATTGATTTTGAATTGAGTAATTAATATTTCGGCAATATTTACGAAGTATATATTCCTAATATGTATTAATGTAACTTTTATATACATTTTCAAGTCCGTTTCAAATTTTATCAATATAATCACGATACTCGCGTCTCGTTACAATGTTGAGATTTCAAAATATTTTGTATAACATATACATGTAAAGTTTCTAGGAGTGCTCCGATACTTTTGTGAGTCACTGTATGTATGATAGAGTATACAAGCACAAACGATACGCACGTCTACATATACCTTTATACGTACACCCACGTATGTATTTGCTACACCTATTGGCCATAAAAAGTACTCACTTGAATGAATTGTATCGTGATCGCAGATTTTCCGACGCCACCCGCGCCAACGACGACGAGCTTATATGTCTGCGCATAGCTTTGTTTGTCACCGAGCTTCGACATTTTTCATATGATCGACGAGTTGTGGAAATTTCAGAGGAATACTGGACACATATTGAAAACGACACGGCGAAACGTAGAAAAATACAAAATCGAGGCGCATTCACATGTAAGCACGTACTACTGTGTTCTTCTTAGTACGAGAAAAGCCCAGTATAGCGGATACTGGACATTTCCTTACTAGTAGTGTATAGTCGAGAACTTAAACGTGACTAAACATCGTAAGTCGCTCCTGTAAACGCGAATTTACTAAAAACCAGAACTAACGAATGAAACGAGAGAGACACTAGAAAAAGTATCCCCCACCTTGTGTATTTGTACTTACACATGCATACGTTATACCATATCGTGCTATTTCGATTGATTGCGCAGTCGCTATTACAATACCGCCCTCTTATACGCTTATGCCTACCTGATGTTGTAAAGTAAACGATTTCAAAATCACTCGGTTTTTACGCGATATCGAATACATGATAATCTCACTGTGCTACATTGTTTCTAGAAACAATTGACTTTTTTCCAATTGCTTAGCTCGAGATATAAGAAAAAATCTTTATCTGTAAAGAAATTTAATTTGTTCTCTTGATGTAATTTATTATTATCACAACAAAATATTTACCATGTTTTATTTAAAAGTTTTACTAATTATTTTATATGAATCGTAATTTATAAGATTTGGAATTAATAAAAAAAAATTACGCCACCGTTGTTCAATTTAATTCCTCCTTCATCCATAAACATTCTTTTTGTTGCATGTCTTGATATTTATTTTCATATGTTCGAAAAAAAGTAATTCATAATCAACTAAAAAGCTATAATAAACAAAAAACATAAATCAAAATTATTCAATATTACAATAATAAATATATAATATCAAAATAATATATATTTTTTAATAATTGTAACATAAAGGACATACTAAAAGATATAATATTATATTATAAAAGCATTAATATTAAATTGTTATTGTTAATCCAATTGTCAATCAATCCAATATAGACTTATACCAAAAGTTTGATTAAACAGGAATAAATCATTAATATCGATATTTTTTACATCTGGTTTATTACTGAACTCTCTTAAATAGCATTGCTGTTTGACTTCAAGTGTAGATATTTAAGCTCTGTTATTATTTAACAATGATTCAATCATACGGAACCGAATAAAATAAAATATTTCATCCTCAAGTCACATTGACCGATATTATTTTATTAAGGGGTTGTTCCACTTTATTTAGTCATTATTTCATAGTATATCACTTTTTTCAACAGATTCTGTAGTATGATAGCATTGCAGTGGTAAAAAAGGCACGGGATTTCGTTTCGAAGATAAGCGCTTTTCATATAAAATTATACTGATCGTCGCTGTTTTTTATGAAAAAGGACGTATGATCTTTTTCTTTTATTAAAAAAAAAAGTCACATGCCGTGGTTACTAACATATTTAAATGAAAATACCGTGATCAAAAAGGCATATCTTAAAATCTTAATAGAAATATACAATTTTGTTTATCATAGGCTATTGTTATCATAAACTTTTATTCGACGGATATATCGTCTTTCATTCACTGAATTTAATATTTCATTACTCTGAAATAAAGCTGCTATCGGTGTATATTACGTAATAAGCGCATCATATACTCTGCAATCATAACGATAGCACAGCATGTACTTAGATCGATGGGAACCAGGTTTAATTGTTTGTTTAAAATTCATCCAATAATCTCATGGATCTTCATAGTGAACAATATTTATACATTGTTCGATAAAATGAAATTGTACTAAATAAGAAGAGCGAACATTATTCTCAAATTCGATGGGGGTGTAACTAACTAAAGTAGAAAATTAATATAATTAAAAGTAAAATAAATTATATCCAGAAATGAATTATAATAAATGAAATGATATACATATATAGATCAAAATTATCATCAACAATCGCTCAAACAATCTTGAAACTACTATGTGTATTATAGTATTTAAT
The DNA here is from genome assembly GCA_014737365.1 of Bombus soroeensis. NCBI lineage: Eukaryota > Metazoa > Arthropoda > Insecta > Hymenoptera > Apidae > Bombus > Bombus soroeensis. Next base: position 433,575 of record JACXIL010000270.1, on the reverse strand, counting down.
TATATTAACTTGTGTCTTTAATCTTAAATACAAAGGTATACACAAATGTCGGTATAAATAAAATACTTATCATATACTTGTAAAACAAGACATTGTAATTAATATAAATGTAACACAAGAAACTATAAAAATTTATATTATATATACATCGTTTTGGAAATATTTCACTATATTCAACTGTTATTATTGTGATGCTTAATTCAAAAGAAAAACTATTTCAGTGAGTGATCTCTCATTCTTTTGTCAATAATTGATGTTCACATTCAAAATATTCAAACATTTAAAAAACAATCGATCATAAGCGAAAGTAAACAAAAAGGTAACTGTTATCATCAAAAAATGAACACATATAAAATCAGACATTTTCTTTTTCTAATTCATAATGTTTCACAAAGCTTTCATTATACATGATATAGTGGCATAATATGTACAATCTTTCTCCTGTTTTTTTTCTTTTTTCTATTTTCTTTTTTACATAACACATAGTATTATTTGGTTATTACAGAAAATATTAATATATTTTGGTTCCAGTGTTTTCATGATTTTGAACGACGTATTTACATCTTTCAAATAATTTCAATCTTTCTTTTTGTTTAAAAAAGTTACATAGCTTTCAGATATTTGTTGCATTACACTGGAACATTTGAACATTGCACATAACATGTTTTCCTTCCAGCAATATAATTATGTATCTGTAGATTTTTGCTGCAATTGTTCTAAAAACAAGAATTTCTTTCTTCTTTTCATTTAGACTTTTACTTTCATTTTACTATATTGTACTAATAACATATGAAATAAAATTGAGATAGAAAAATTTAAAACTTACTCGGATTGTATTACCTTTGCTAGAAGTATATGCAACATAATACTTTATTAGACAAATATTTTTTTTTTACTTTTAAACTTTAATTAAGGCCTCGTTATATTCGGTTCGACTACTTTTTACCACGCACAAAAAATTATTTTTCATACTATATTTAAGTGACATCTGTACATTTCAATAAATACTTTAAATTTATAAACAGAATATTGCGTCAAAAAGCATTTGAAATATTATAGCGTTATCTTTTTGCGTGGTACAAGTATACAGTTTGCCATAATCATTCCTTATACTTTTTGTGTAACATCATTCTTCAAACATATTGTAAAAATAATAGAATAAACCAAAGGGTATGTTACAGCAAATGAAATGTAACTACCCATAATTTTTCATATATTCTTTTTAAATATTCGAAAATAATTTTTTTTTCCTTTATGCATAGGCCAAAATGCACTATTTGATTCAATCTGTGTGCCTCTCTTTTCTTAGCAAGTGAATAAAATGGTTTGTACAATTTCTGAAAAGTGATCAATCATATTACAATGCTATATTGTCAAAGAAAAATTCATACTTTAAGAAAATGAAACATTATTGTTCTTATAAAAAATTTAATTATAATAAATTTGAAAAAGTAATTTGCAGATTTTAGATCGCTTTTATAATCCGAATCTGATTTTTGCTAGCATTTTCTTAATACAGTGATAATTTAAGCAATAATGTCAATGTTAATGAGAATAATGATATAATATACACAATGAAAGATAAGCATTCAAAGAGTACCTTTTGGACTCAAATACACTGTCACAGACATTGGAGCTAAATATTACATTAGAAGCTCCAAACATTACGTTTTTTGATTTCCTAAATATCTTCTTTATACCTTGTTCTGTATAAAACTTGCTTTAATAAGTCAATAATGAATAATATTGACGAGAATGATGATAATATTAATAATAGTAGTAGTAATAGTAACAACAATAACAATAATAATAAAGATACTCTTGTATTGTTGATGACGTCGATGGTGAAGATGATAACGATGATGAAGAAGACGACACTAATAATGTTGATTATAATAGTAAATGATTTTTACGAATAAAGTAAAATTAAGGTTTGTGACGATAACGAATGTCGTCGACAATGATATTCACGCGAAAAATGATTGCCAGTTACATATTTCTAGCGTGATTGGTTTACACATTCAAAGTATAAGTTTTAATTTGAATAATTAGGGAACGATAATGATGATAAAGGTGGTAGTATAAAGAGCATTTATAGAAATAAAGGCAATCATAAATTGCAATAGAAATTGGTTTAATAGATTGATGATTGATCAATCTCTTTAATATTTATAGGGATTTTTCACAAATTTTAGGATAATAATAGAATAAGATAATAAAATTACTAATCAATAATAACATAAGGCAATATGTGGAAAACCTGGCCATTATAACTGGGCCTTGCTAGCATCTGATGCCATTCTCGAAATTCTTCATCAGGCTGGCTATACACATTGTTTACACTATTGATTTCTGACACATCTTCCTTTACCTCTGGTTTTTCGTTACAAGTCGAAGTTAAAAACGATAATTTTGGTTGGAAGTTTCCATTCAGTCCTTCAACACATTGCGTATGTAACCTTTCTATATCCTCTGCAGTAATTTGTCTAGGTGGATACTCAGTACTATTTTGATCTTCTGTTGGTTCAGTTTCACACTCACTCCAATCTATTGAACTCGGATCTATTGGTGGTAACTTGGCCAATATTTCTTCAACCGTTAAATCTTGATACTGTTCTAATTGCTTATTTTGAACATTTGTAACTGATTTTTCTTTGTACACTACACCTGATTCTTCACACTTAGATGGTACATCGAGACAGTTTTCTGTGGGCTTTAACCGACTTTCTGGTGAAGCTTCAGAAACTGTATTTCTATGGGACAAATTATTCTGAGGACCACGAAGGAACTTTGATACTTGTTCGTTGCTACTCCTCAGAATATCTTCCATGCCGGGTGATTCTACACTTTGACTAGGTAGAGCACTTGAATTAATGCTAGAATTGGTGCCGCGTGCCCGTAGATCAGCCAGCAATTCTTGTGTTGTCTTTAATTTAGGATTCCTTGAGATACTAGCTAGTTTTTCCTTTACACAATCTTCTAAAACCGGTTGCTTCTTCGTAGATTTACTGCCTTTCTTTCTACCACGTTTCTTTGGCCCTGATTCATCAGGTTTAGTGGAAGACTCCGTAAAATGATCAGAGATTCTTTCTCTAAATGTGGGGCTAGGCACTTGCATATTTGAATTACCACACACATTTTCGCCATTTAGACGTTGTTTTTTAACAAAGGTTTCACTTTCGGTGATTGAGACTGAATCATGATGCTGATAATTACGTTGGTCCTTGGGATTATCTTTTCGAAGACGTTTGTTTGAACTGTGAGTTCGTGGCACTGCTTCCATCGAATGATGTTGGCTCGAAGAACCAAGCGTAGGTGGCACATCAGAACTTGTTCTGTGGTTGCTGGTTACTGTAATTGACTGCTTATTTGATGACGCTTTAGGAGAATGTAAGTGATCGCAATTCACAGATAGAACTGGACTAAGCACCTGCAATTGGAACAATATATTAATTCCATTATATTCTATGAAAATAAAAGAAAATGTTATATACAAGCGAGTTAAAAGTTAATGTAATAGTGAATAAACAAATTAAAATTTGATTTAATAAAAATAACAAATATAAATACTTTTAATACTGTTGAACTTAACAAATTATAAATTTCTTGTCAATCATGTTACTTTCAACGATCAATTGTCCTTTTACTCTATTAGTCTTTATTAAGTGTTGTTCATCCTTCAATATGTTCTCCTCGATTTCAAGAAACAGTTTAGATATATTATCTACTTATTGCTTATTTTGCTTATGAATTTGTAACAAAGCATTTCTAAATCTACATTTATATAAAGTTTTTTCTTTAATTCATTGGAAATGTAATCACATTAAAATGAAGAGCATCAATAATTGAACATATTCAATTTAGAAAGATATTATAGTTACACAGTACATATGTATATGATTTATATTTAATGTATATTATGTAGATAAAAAAATGAATATTTGAACGACTTACTCTGAGTGCAAGCGTATCCCTTAATAATGGACTTTGAGACCGCATTATACTTCTTAATGCTGGACTTTGTGGTTTAAAATATCTTAGCGCAGGGCTATGTGGTTTTGCACCATTAAGAGCAGGTGGTGCTGTGTCTGCTGGTGTAGGCTGTGGAGTAGAATGAGCAGAAGGTAAAACCATATCACGCCATCTTCGTACCAAATCCTTTGCACGCTTTGCCAAGGCATCATTGTTTGTTTTTCGTCGAAGTTCATTGATATATTTTCCAAGTCTTGTACTCTGAAATAATTCAACAGATCATTTTTATACTTATGTAATTAACCAGGAAACTAATAGAAATAAGACTAGATGAACATGATGCAATTTTATCAAATTATCATGAGATGCAATTTCTATCATTCTAATATATAACTTGTTTAATATAATATATTTGCAGCATTTTTACCTCAAGCACTTCTTTAGTGATCGTCGTCTTTTCCAGGGCCGTAATGACATCCACAACAGCTCCCATGTCGATGACCTAATGAAATTTAATAATTATGCCATTATGAAGTATTTATTTTGTAAATTAAATGTATTATATTTCTATACAAATGTACCGCTTACATTAAATTGCTAGAATTAATAAAATAATTATATTTTGTATATTTGAAAATACCTTTTAATATATATGCTATTCCAATTTCCTAAATATTTGGGGAAATAAATATTTATATAAATTATTAATAAATTATATGTTTTTACATAACATATAAATAATTAATGACATTTCATTGTGCTTGTCTTATTAAATATTTAATGCACACAATGATTAAATCATTTATTATTGAAAATAAAAATAGATGATGAACTTGTATTAACTTTACTTAAAAAGAAAATACCTGTGCATTGTTTTAAAAATTTTATTATTATTTGAAAGAATATAAATTAATTAAAAGATAATAAATTTAATACTTAAAATATTTTAATGCTTTATTAATATACAGAAAGTTTTAAAACTCTGATAAATTTACATTTGTGTTTTTAATCAATTATTATATTGTTAATAATAATTTGATAATTACATTCCTAGCAACACGTAACAAAAGATATTTCATTGCCTGATAAATTCGATCTTACAATAGTAAAATCGAACCATACTTTGATATAAAGCTCAAACATCTGTAACTGCAAATGCAAATAATAGTACGATTCGATCATTGATACATTTAATACGTGATATAAAACATGAACGAACGTAAAATACAAATAATCAACACGTGTCTATATACATTTCCTTAATCTATAGCGAAGCGAAAGTAGACTTATGGTAATGTTAACTTTTATCATAAAAATTGTTCGGAAACGGCAATCGGGCCAGAACCGCAAGATTTTCCCAATTATCCTCGAATCTTCATTCTCTACATAAAATTCTAAAAAAGATATAAATACGGTAAAAAATGGTAATTTGCGAAAGTACTGTAATCGAGTATAACTAGAGTCTAAACAGCGGGGGACAGCTAGAAAGGAAGGCAACGATGATTTCTTTGTAAGTTCCTTTCGACTTTGGACAATTCGCTGGAGGAATGTTAAGGTTATGCTCCAGGTAGCCGAAAAACGCGTTTTACATTAGATGTATACACTCGTGCAAAAGGAAAATTGGCTGACTGGAATCGAACGTACACAGAAGAAACGCATTACTCACTCACACGCGGAACCGCCACCACACTACACTCTCAGTGACTCTCGCGCACGCTACTGGTACAGGCACACGGCGCACGGGGGATCGAGAGTGGCCCGATAGCCGTTTGCGTGAACGGACGGACGGCGCATCGCGGATTCATTCCGCTACTTACATTGTATTCCTTATCAAGTGATTTCAACAATCTATCGGTGAGCTCGGTGCAATATCTCTGCATCGGGGGGGCACACTTAGGGCCCTCGCGGGGAGATTAGGTTAGCGCAAAATCGTCTCCACGCGTCAGAGTGTCACGAATACGAGAGCACGGGGGGACTTGCAATGGCGACTACTGAACTGTGCTCTGCTCGCATGCCCTCCCTACCTCCCAAGTGCCTCCTAGTCGCAGCCCATGCATCGTCCCTAGCCCCACGCCGCCTCATACTGGCAGACGAACGCTACTAGCTCCTCTCGTGGTTGGACGAGACTCCTAACCGTTACCACACCTCCCTTCTATCCCCACTACCATACCGATAGCGCTTCAATCGGTTGCCAACATTACGCAGCTAACTTCAAACTGCTGCTCTCGTCCACTCGCGTTTAACCCAGTTGTGATCGTTTAATTCTTGTATTTCAATCATGATCTTGTTTCAGCGAATAAAAAGAATTTTAATATTCCAGAAAAACGCTTGACATAAAATTGAAACCAGAAATCCATACAAACCTGATTTTGGTTAGTTGGTATCCAACAAATAATAATTTTTCTCATATTTTTACTATATTCGAATTTCAGATACTTTAAACGTTAGAAAAATTCAATTGGGTTAAAAGCGTCCTGAAAAATGCAGTAGAGTTAATTCCCTTCCTATTAATTCGTCTTCAATTTTGAATTGCTCAATTTTTCCGTCAAAATTTGATCGTATAAGTAGGCACCTGTATGTTTCATTCTAACTTATTATGTCTAGTAACTTAGACTTATTACCAGATTTAGAGGAAAATTTTAAATTATATAGTTACTATATTTTATGTTTCAGCAAATATTTCATCAAATTTAGGATATAATGGTTGAAAATAGTTCATTATTGTCTGATTACTATAAATAGAATGTAATTTTCACACATAAAACATATACAATTTCAATAATAAATATTGCATTTGCTTTTAATAATCAAATTTGTAACATTGTAAAACGCTTCGAAGTTATCTACACGAATGCTGCACTTATAGTACCAATATAAAAAACGTGAACTAACTATCTAGTTCTTTATTTGCAACATACAATGAATTTACATAAAAATATGTGTATATATATACAGTTATATTAGTATTTTTGCTTAGTTGTGTAAAAATATACGAACATTTAAAATGATAATAATGTTAAAAATGTTGATTATTTAAATGGAAGTTTATTAATTGTATCGTTCATTATACTCATTACTTTTTGTATTAATTATCATGGTCTGTGTAATGTGTGCTTAATAGGAGAAATTTTGTGCAGATTAACAGCAACTTTCTACTATCAGAAATCAAGAATCGTTTATTTCATTGTCGTTGCATACTATTATTCTTCATTGGAGTGGTATATGTGGTTGATAATTAACAGTTTCTCGTATGTGGTACCCATAACCTATAAGTATCAAATTATTCAGAACAATCCAATATTATTCTTATCTTTACATGAACAGCACACTTTCATCACATTTATTACCTTCATCACATTTAAATTCACGAAAAAAATTGTTTAACAAGTACAAATATGTAAAATACTTATATGCTAAGTTTTTGACGGAATAATCGAAAAATATTTTGTGATCTTACCTGTCTAAAGTTTCAAATTATTCGCGTATTTTCTCTCCTACGTCTTTAAAATTATATTTTCATTTTTTGTCTAAAATTAAATTTTTGAATGGCAAGAGAAATAAATATTTTGTGTTGTGTTGAGCATAAAAAAGTTGAGCTGTTGAATATGTGATACATCTGAATAAGTTCACGCATGCATTATCTCTATCAAGTGCATACTTATTGTATGGTAAATATATTTTATCAAAATAATTTACAAAAGTTACACTTAATGATATAGTCTGAATAAGTGTGCAAGACTTGAAAACATAAAAATGTAATTTTGCTACTTCAGTAATTTGTTGTATCAATATACCACGAAAGTATTAATTACAGATAATTTTTTATATCCTACAAGTATGTATTTCTTGAAAATTCTAAACGAATTATTTCATAATATTTTGTAGGTAATTTGAGATCTTTAATATAATACGTAACATTAGTGTTACATATTATACTTTGTTAAAGAAAAAGATAATGATTACTCATTCAATAAATTTTTTTATAATATAAAATATCATGTTTTCATTATTTATTTATGCATATTGTTCGTAAATAATTGTAGAAAATCAATTATATTTACCTAATATGTTTAGAAAGATATAACAAAGATGGTCGGAATTTTGAAATAAGGTTAAGTAGAACATATGTTTATCTGGCTTCTTGGATATTTATGTCAAAATTATTTCGAAAATTCTACCAGCGTATGTAGTAATTTAGTTTATATATTTGTAACTATAATTATTGTATAATTAAAGAATATAATATAATGCATTGCATATTTTTATTTTTAATGATTCATGTCTGTCTCCTAGATTAATAATCAATTGTTATAATTACTTGTAATATTACATTCTGTAGAATATCTTTATAAATATTCTCATCAGACTTTTATAATACTTGAAAAAGAAACTATTTCTGTAATATATCATGTACATCATAAAATTAAATTCTTTTCTATGGACATATATATATATATATATATGTATATATGTATATACTATATATTACATACAACATGTATATATATATATATATATATATACTTTAAAGACCTATCAGGATAGCCTATGTTTTAAATGCAATACACTTATAATTACTTTTAATATTATAGTACAAGTTGAAGGACATAGTGATGTAAAGATTCAATTTTACAAGAGAAAACTTACGTGATTAAATAAACATATTTCAATTAAGTGATTAAACTTATATCTTATTTGTATATTTGCTAATAAATGTACATATTTTTAAATCATTTCATTATTTATGATTGTTGTTTCTAGTTACGCTAATTTGATGTTGGTAATGTTATTGGTTTAATGTATTCATAAATGATAATTCATACAATGTCCTAAATTTGGTCTAACTACGTCTATTTTGACAGTTTTCCAAGTGTGAATATATGCAAAATTTTACTTCTTGTTAGTACTACTAACTTTCGAATGAAGGCGCCACCATGCTTAAATTAAAAAATGAAATTTCTCGATCTGCAGGGCAAATTCTTAAACTATTCAGGGATTAAATTAAAGTTTTAACTCTCATAAATCATCTCTGTATTTATACATCATCTCTGTGTTATTATTCCAATTTTCTACATAATTAATTAATTACATGCAATGAGTGTAGTGCCTTATTTCGTACATGGTGGCGCCATCTTATGGTAAATCAATGGTACTAAAAATAAGCACAATTTTCATATAGATGTTTTCACCAAATCCAAGATAGAACACTACACTAATCACATCTAATTAATACTTAGATAAAACTAATCTTAATTAATTCCTTACATTCAATACTTTTTTTCGAACTTCAAAAATTTTTCCTGCCCAAGGACCGATAAAATTTAGACCTTTTAATTTTGCCACCTGTCGATTAAACATAAGTAATTATTACATACGCGCACATCAGGTTTAAATATCTCGAGATTAAATGATGGGAATAGTATAGCTATTAAGATTTAGTACACTCTATAAGAATACCACAAGATAAATATATTTTGTATTATCTTATATCTTATTTAAAAGAAATAGCGAGGACCTTGAAATCTTGTAAAAAAAATGATCATGAGAAGAAACTATTTTCTCTGTTGTCCTGAAAAGTTTTATCACCCAACAATAAATAAAGCAGATATTTAGGTGACTGAATATAGTTTGGTCACTTTGCATACATGTATACCTTTTAGAATAATATGTATATAAATAAAATGTATTTCACAAATGATCTTTATTTCTACTGATTATAAGTATCTAATAATTTTACATTCGATTTTAATAAATTCTTTATAATTTATAAAATAAATTTCGTATTTCTTAATATTATAGAGTACAATATTTCCTACTAAAAGAATATTACTCTATAACTAATTGATTTAATATAATACTTTCCATCTATTTACAAAGACTTCTATAAAGTTCAAAAGGAAGAAACATTTTTCTTAAAAAAATACTCTAATTAAAATAAACATATAGCATTATCAATACTTACTTTCTATCATATAGACATATATGTAAAAGGTTAAAAAGTGATTAAAATTGAGTAATTCTTTTTATAATATATTTTCTTCTAATAATAAAAATTTTGTCCATATAATTATTAAATTCTTCTCCAAACGATAAATTAATTCCAAAACTTTCATAAATTTTACAATTGAGCATATATCTAGTATTTTCAGATTCTTTGATAAATCAACAATGCAATGATTATGATAAATAAATTAAGAATTATAAGCAAACAAAGTAAAGATTTGAAATTGAAACTGTCTTTTAGAAACAGATTATATATTTAAGGAAATATATTGCTTGAATTTGTATTGACAGAGTGGTTACTAATAGTACAACCTTAATTAAATTCAATTACTTTATAAATATAAGAATTTAAAAGTACAAATCAAAACCTCATAATACATTATTTACTTTATATTAAACAACTATATTCATAAACAAAATAATTCCAATTTTTTAACAAATTTTAAGCATCTACTCTAAAGTGTTTGTAATGTATTGTTTCATTAATTTTTAATTGAAGCAATAGTATTACTTATAATTTGTATAATATTTTGTACACCGGTTTTAAGACATTCAAGTTTCCACTGAAAGACTCCATTCAGCGAGTAAGTATCTTCATCTTATGCGAATAAATATTTATATAGAATTTAGAAGTAACAAAAAAATAAATTTTTATCAAAACAAAGATTGGATCAAACCATTGGTCAATGGTGGAGGCCTCCGACTTTCAGCTTTTTTGATTGACGAACTGTCCTGCTGGTTTCACTGTCTGACGATTCAGACTCTGTGTCATTGTATCCAGGCATTGGTACACCTTCTGACTTTGTGACTTCACAAGTTTCAGCAGCGAAATTGCCTGTTATCTTTGCTTTCTCAAGTGCCCTAACTATAAATAGTACAAAAATACATTTATGGTGCAGAAAAATTTTGGAGTACAATAATATTTTAATATTCTTCTATCTAAATTGTATTTTGAATTTCCAAAGAGTGTTAGAATAAAATCTAATTAATTTTATGATTAATATTTACTTTGAGACTCCAAGAGACTATTCTGGCGTTTCAAGTCATCAATATCCTGCTGATGGGAGGAATTCTTGCGTCGCATAAACTGTATGTACTCAGCAGCTTTCTTGAGTATTTGTGCCCTACTTGCAACCTTTTCTCCTTGCAATGCAGGTACAGAGTCTCTAAGGCTGGAAAAACTATCTTTAATGTGATCCCGACGTTTCCGTTCCAGCGCATTATGGTGTGCCCGTTTTTCTGCCTATCAATATATACAATGTTTCTTCATATCAAATCAAACTACATCATATATAAGTTGTACAAAAATCTTACATCTAAATTCTTGCATTATAATCAATATCAATCTTAACTTTATTATTAAAAATAAACATGCGTGTGTATATCTTAATCGTAATTTGGAAATTAAATATATAGATCTATATACATATTAGTCGAGTATCTTCATTTTATAAGATATTCAATGATAAATTATTTACAAGAATAAATTTGTTAAATCGCACAGAAAGCGTCCACTTAACCTCAACAATATTTACATTTTATATTTTGAAAATAAAACTCGTTTATATCGTTAATTAAATAAAAGATGTTGAATAAATGAATAGAATTAAAAAAAGAAGAAGGAAAATAAGAGTGGATAATGGACGTACTTGAGAATAATATTGGGTATTATTTGAATGCCTCTGCCTAGAATCGGAATCGTCACCTTCCTAAAAAACGATCTCTTTAACAAGGTCCACTGAAAGAACAATTTTAAGGGCTTACATCGCTCTCAATGTCGATGTCTCGATCATCGTCACTCATTATAAATTCCTTGGCTTGTTTAAGTAACTGGTAAACAAAAGATACTTTATCAAGTTTGTAAGAAATATAGTGTACATACAATACATATATAACAAAACGCACGTAGGATTTGACAGCCACGAAAGTCACTAGTTCTTAGGAACTTGTCTCGAGACTTTATTTTCAACATGCGCAGTGTTTGTTTATTTCTCAATTTCATAGGGGAGAGAAATTATTTTTTCTCTGATAATGGATAGAAAGATTTTATCCCAAAAATAAATAATAAACTATTGAAATAATTTATATTTAGTAGAAGCAATTTTTATACAGTATAAAATAAAAAAAATGTTATTAAATAGCTACCGAAATAACAAATTAATCTGTCATTTTAATTAAAAATAAGATTTTAAAGGAAATTTATCCTCCAAAATTTATTGTATCTAATATAATTAATTTTGTTTGTTTATTTTGGAGATAAAGTAAATCAATATTTGGCATAGTTTTCAAGAAATTGGTAATGCTCTTCTGCATGATTCACTTTATTTGCCTGTTACGTTGGAAAAGGAGGAATCATAGTAATTATATCATGGTTTGGAACTTGGAGTGGCCGTTCGTTTATGACTTGGACAGCACCTCTGCCTCTTTTAGGAAAGTCCGAATTTCCTATCACCCAAGTTGTTACGACCAGTGACTCTACGGTGGAGGCGTCCACCAGCTGTGCACATATAATTAATACTAGGTTTAGGGGATCCGTTAATTTGACGGATTTCAAACTTCGAAATAAAATATCCTAAAAACTATAGCATTAATTTTAACCATTTTACATCGTAAATTAATCATTTCATCTAAAGAATTTATACACACAATTTTTTCCTAGGCTTTCTAATTTTTGAAATCAGTATGTAGTATACCTATCTCTACGAAATCCGTTGAAACAGATAAATTTGCGCTGATATCCGAAATATGGAACAGATTTATAAGTAATAACCAGGCTTATTACAAGCCATATGAAAATCTCAATAGATGAACAATTATTTCCAACGAAAGACTGATGCATGTTTGCGCAATATATGCCGAATAAGCCTCATAAATTTGGCATTAACTTTTGGTTAGCAGTTAACGTCCAAACAAAATATATTTTGAATGGTTTCCCTTATATGGGGAAAGATGAAACTCGATGTTCAAGGGAAAAAAAGGACAAGATGACTTTGTTTTGCTCAAATTTATATCAATCAGAAAATTGCACGCTTATTGTATATAAAAGTAAACCTAACATAAAAGTCCTTCTAAGGACCAAACATACAGGTGAGGTGGTAGGTATGTGTGATGGGTGATGCGCTGCTGACTGGTGTAGATGGCGCTGCTGGGGTACTACTGCTTTTTTCTTCCCATTTAAAAATCATGGAAGAAAAATCGGATGACACCAGTCGTCCGGAATTCGAACGCGGGTCCCGAACGTTCGTAACCGAAGGCGCTAACCACTGCGTTGCCATCGTCCAACTGTAGTTGCTGTCGAGTGCCGCTATAAGTCCACCGGATCGAGAACATCCAAAAGGAGTTTGTATTTCGCCAAAGACCAGGCACTTCATCTCTGTCACTTTCAATGTCAGAAGTGCGAAGAAGTTGTCAATTGGGCTACTGCAAAAAAAAAATAGAAGCAATGATTGTCGTATATATAGCAAAACGATCGTATGCGGAAAATGCACAAACAAAATTCAGTATATTTGTAAAAAATGTGCTCAATAAATATAATTACCCTATACCGTTAATATTATTGTTATCATTTCCATGATAATAAAAAAAAAGGCTTTCTACTTATTAATAATTTATTTAAACGTGAAGCCTAATATTGTTCAATTCAGACTTAATTTGAATAAATCGATTTTTTAAAGAAAAGCATATTTTCGTTTACCCGTCAATCTGACGGGTGCTCGTAGAGATAGGTATATAAGAAACGCCCGTAAACCTAATGTTAAATATAAAAGTAACATATAAACTTTTACTCAAACTACAATCATGATAAAATATAATTAATAGAGAATAATTGTAATATTCTTCTATTTAAACTGTATTTTGAATTTCCAAAGAGTATTAGAATAAAATCTAATTAATTTTCTGATTAATATTTACTTTGAGACTGCAAGATTCTATTCTGGCGTTTCAAGTCATCAATATCCTGTTGATGGGAGGAATTCTTGTTTCGCATAAACCGTATATACTCAGCAGTTTTCTTGAGTATTTGCGTTCTACTTGCAACCTTTTCTCCTTGCAATGCAGGTACAATGTGTCTAAGGTTGGAGAAATTATCTTTAATGTTATCACGACGTCTCCGTTCCAGCGCATTATGGTGTGCCCGTTTTTCTGCCTATCAATATATACAATGTTTTTTCATATCAAATCAAACTACATCATATATAAGTTGTACAAAAATCTTACATCTAAATTCTTGCATTATAATTAATATCAATCTTAACTTTATTATTAAAAATAAACATGCGTGTGTATATCTAAATCATAATTTGGAAATTAAATATATAGATCTATATACATATTAGTCGAGTATTTTCATTTTATAAGATATTCAATGATAAATTATTTACAAGAATAAATTGCTTAAGTCGCATGGGAAGCGTCCACTTAACCTCAACAATATTTACATTTTATATTTTGAAAATAAAACTTGTTTATATCGTTAATTAAATAAAAGATGTTGAATAAATGAATAGAATTAGAAAAAGAAGAAGGAAAATAAGAGTGGGTAATGGACTTACTTGAGAATAATATTGGGTATTATTTGAATTCCTCTGCCTAGAATCGGAATCGCCACCTTCCTAAGAAACGATCTCTTTAACGAGGTCCATTAAAAGAATAGTTTTAATAAGGACTTACATCGCTCTCAATGTTGATGTCTCGATCATCGTCACTCATTATAAATTCTTTGGTATGTTCAAGTAACTGGTAAACAAAAGGTACTTTATCAAGTTTGTAAGAAATATAGTGTACATACAATACATATATAACAAAACGCACGTAGGATTTGTTAGCCTCGAAATTCACTAGTTCTTAGGAACTTGTCTAGGGACTTTATTTTCAACAGGCATAGTGTTTGTTTATTTCTCAATTTCATAACAACAGAGGGGAATTATTTTATCTCTGATAATAGATAGAAGATTTTATCGCAAAAATAACTAATAAACTATTGAAATAATTTATATTAAATAGAAGCAATAAAATAAGAAATTCACTGATTATTGAAACGTATATATATATACATGTCGGGTTCTCATTAGGGTTAAGGACGTATAACGAATCTTCATTCGGATTAGTCATCGTTGTGCAATAGATATAATATTTAAGAATTTGACAAGTAACCGCAATGATTAGACACTCGAGATGCTAATGACAATGATCTTAGGTTCAATAACGAATCCATTCTACTGGTTCATTGGCCGATGTTCCAACTTAAGCACGCAGAACAAAATTACGCTTTATAAGGTCATAATAAAACCTGTCTGGACATACGGAATCCAACTATGGGGAACAGCAAGTAATTCCAACATTGAAATTCTTCAACGTTTTCAATCGAAAACTCTAAGATCCCTAATAGATGCACTTTGGTATGTTACCAACGAAACAATACATCGCGACTTCAAGATACCCACAGTCAAAGAAGAAATATCAAAATTCAGCAATAGTTATAGCTTAAGAATTAACAACCACCAAAACCCTCTAGTTACTCAATTACTTGACACGTCGGATCAGATCCACACTTTATACTTTTTAATCATGTCATAGTACCACGCCAGAAAAACTTACTTAAAATTCTCAAGAAAATTAATTGTAAGACAAATAAAAAAAAAAGATGAAAAAGAGCGTGGAGTATTCACTGACCCTAAAGACACTGTGGAATTCGCTGGTGAGATCATACGAGAGTAACCTTCTGTCACGATGATGCTGCAGAGGAAAACTATGATGGGGTGTGTCTAAGGATACGAGATCATCGGATTCGTCGAGGAAAGCCTTCGTTTGGAAAGTGAGGGAAATGGACGTTATTGTTAATTTGTTAATTCCTACGTTAGTGGTTGAAGAAGGATGCTAGCCGCTCTTGAGAGAAAGTTGCTAGCGGGAAGCGTCGTTTGTGAGAAGAGCAGATTTCCCGTATCTTCCCGTAGTAGGTGATAGATTTAGAGACTGTTAGGACGAAGACTATTTGTCCGTTTGAACAGCTTTAGTTAACTAAATCCTAAGATTTATAGCGGATCCTTAGGCTTGCTGGAAATATACTTTTTTTTTATTTTATTTGTAAGTGTCTTACAATCAATTCTCTTGAGAATTTTAAGTAAGTTTTTCTGGCGTGGTACTATGGCGTGATTAAAAGTATAAATTGTGTTTGATTCTAATTGAATCTAGTGCTTAATTCTAAAGAATATTGTCTTTTTAGCCTGCAGATCTGAACCTACGTGTCAAGTAGTTGAGTAACTAGAGGATTTTGGTATTTGTTAATTCTTATGCTATAACTATTGCTGAATTTTGATATTTCTTCTTTGACTGTGGTTATCTTGAGGTCGCGATGTATTGTTTCTTTGGTAACATGCCAAGATGCATCTATTAGGGATCTTAGAGTTTTCGATTGGAAACGTTGAAGAATTTCAATGTTAGAATTACTTGCTGTTCCTCATAGTTGGATTCCGTACGTCCAGACAGGTTTTATGATGGTCTTATAGAGCGTAATTTTGCTTTGGGTGTTTAAATTGGAACGTCGGCCAATGAGCCAGTAGAATTTTTTAAGTTTAGCCTTGAGTTGCTTCGATTTGTCAAAGATGTGTTGTTTCCATGCCATTCTCCAGTCCAGTGTCATGGAAATATACTGTGAAGATGCATCGACATCTGGCAATCACCTTACCCGAGGAATAGGTTCTGTGTGTGGCAAGCCACGGGAGAGAAACCGTTGGAAAGTTTACTGTCGAGTGCCCCTACAACTATATTTTTTAAGGAGAGCTATACAATTACTCCATACCTCTGTTAGGTAAAAATGTTCATCCCGTGACCGCGGCTACGTTCAGCGACTAGTTGTGTCACTTCGAATCCAAGCTCATCATCACAAATCTCGGGCAAATATAATCGGATTAAATTATAAACAATTACTTAAGTATTCTCAAGAGAATTGATTGTAAGACACTCCCAAATAAAATAAAAAAAAGAAAAAAAAATTACTTAAGTACAGCTATGATAAACTCTAGACTAAAGCATTGGGGATTTTCCCAAAATTCCAAAGAAAAGGCCCCGATGTCCTTTCATCTCGGACATATATATATATATATAGGCTCGTACAGGAGAAAATTATGTCACTAGTATCAAAATTTAATTTAAATAAATCTCCATTTTTTGTATTTTTCACGTATCTTATGTTCTAAATTCAATATTTACTATAATGTTGTTTAGTTTAATTGTATTAGTTGAATGTCTTAACAATGTATAATAACATGTGAAATATGTACAAGAACCACGAAATTATTATTAACAGCTCACGAATTTTTAATTCTTTTCTTAGAAAAGTTATATTATTTTAAGATTGATTATCTTATTAATATTATGTTTAGCTCTCAAGTAGGAAGTAATAAAATATTTAAAGTTTATTGTGCCTATATTATTTTAGGTTATTTCATAATCTACAGGTTGCGATAATAATTTTAAAGGAAATTTATCCTCCAAAATTTATTGTATCTAATATAATTAATTTTCTGTTTGTTTATTTTGGAGATAAAGTAAATCAATATTTGGCATAGTTTTCAAGAAATTGGTAATGCTCTTCTGCATGATTCACTTTATTTGCCTGTTTCGTTGGAAAGGAGGAATCATAGTAATTATATCATGGTTTGGAACTTGGAATGGCCGTTCGTTTATGACTTGGACAGCACCTCTGCCTCTTTTGGAAAAGTTGGAATTTCCTACCACCCAAGTTGTTACGTCTGGTGACTCTCTACGGTCGAGGCGTCCACCAGCTGTGCACAAATAATTAATCGGGTCGCAATAATCCTAAGGAACGGTCATAAAACGAGGCTTCTTGATTTGCCGTTAAGGCCGTTAAGTGGCATAAAACATGTTCGATTCAAGAGGTTCCTTATGATTATTGCTTCATCAGGTAAAAATAAGGGAAACGTGGGCATCGTCACCGGATATCACTGGTTCATCGATTACAGAACAGTCACCACATCTTGGACTCGGTCTCTGCTTACAGATCAGTTAACACATCTAGACTCGATTCTCCAATCTGAGAAAAGTCAACGTCTCTTCACAGGGTTCTCACCCGACAATCATCCATCTACTTCTCTTATATCTTACGCAACAGGGTAACTATCTTTTTTTCTTTCTTTTGGTAGGATTTTTATAATCAATTCTCATTGAGAATTCTAAGTAAATTTTTCTGGCTTGGTTCTATAACTTGGATAGTAGCCTTCTTTTGACATGGGTTTTGTACGCTTCAACCAGCTGGTTTGGATGCGTTGCAATTCCTTCTTTGTATCTATTTGTACATCTGTCGATTTCCTCCTTGACCATTGGTTTTTTTAAGTCTTTACGTAAATCCTCATTTCTGACATACCATGAGGCGTTAACTATTGTTCTGATTATTTTTGATCATGGCAACTCTAGTTTATTCATGTGGCTTGTTACTGCTGTTCCCCTTAATGGTATTTCGTACGTTTTTTATAAATTTTTAGTTTAGTTTCTACGCCGAGTTTAGAATTTCGACTAGTTAATCAGTACATTTGTCTTCATTTTATCCATATTTTGTCTCTAATTGATTTAGTATGTCGCTTCCATGTAAGTTGCGTGCTAAGTGGAGTCCTAGGTATTTAACTTACCTTGTTCTGTGTTATGTGCGTACCATTCAATTGGATACTTGGCGGTTTATGGTATATATAGTACAGTATATGTTGTAGATATATGCAAGAAACCTCACAGTCTCCATCTGTGTCAGAATGAAATGTAATCGCATTGTAAATTGAACTGAAATTTTTGTTAATATCTCGAAAACCAGTTCTGCCTGAGCAGCCGAGCTAGACAGACGTGAGAAACTGTGTTTCGGTGAAAATGCAACAAGCAGTGAATTTAGGTGAACGAAAACACAACAAACACTGGCAAATGGTAAAGTTACAAAATGCAGCAGCAAATACCACCAATCAGAATAACGAATAAAGGAGAAATATATTACATAAATAAAGCTACAAAAGAAATGGAAACGATTCAGAATCAAGAAGAAAAAAGCTACGAAGGCGAACTATCATATCAAGATGAACACTGGAAGACAGCAACAGCGCACAAAAAGCGTAAAATAATACCAGGCCCAAGGGCTATGAAAACTTCACATACAGAAAAGCAACAGTGACTACAAGAAATCTCACTCCGAAACTCATTCGGTCCACTAATAGAAGAAATAGATACTGACCCAAAAGAAAAGATCACAATTCATATCGCTGAACCACCACCGATCTACATAGCTGCCCAAATAATAGATTCATTAATCGAATTATTAAACAACACAGCAGGAAAAGAAAACTATAGTATAAAACAATTAAAAATGGACCAAGTAAAAGTTCAAACTAATACCCCAGAAACTTATGGAAAAATGACAAAAGCACTAAAAGAGAAAAACGCCGGGTATCACACCTATCAGCTCAAAACTGATAAAAGTTACAAAGCAGTAATCAGAGGATTACACCCAAAAGCAAACACAAACAACGTATGCGAGGAACTGGCTAAAATCGGACACCAGGTAAGAGCAATAAACAACATAACCAGATATGATACTAAACAACCATTATCGCTATTTCTAATAGAACTTGAACCTAAAAATAATAACAAAGAAATTTTTGAAATTAAAAACGTTCTAAACACAATAGTAACAGTGGAGCCACCCAAACAAAAAAATGACATACCACAATGCATACGATCTCAGTAATATAGAGACACAAAAAACTACTGCAACAGAAACCCGGCGTGTGTCAAATGCGCAGAAAATCACCTAACAATAAATTGTCCATACACAGGAAAATAAATGAAGTAAAATGCTACAATTGTAATGGAAACCACCCCAGCTAGCTACAAAGGCTGTGTAGTCAGAAAACAACTGCAACGTAAACTGTTTCCGCCGCTTGGAAACAGGACATACAATAACTTTCACGCGCAACAGGACAGCACAAAAACTGAGACAACACCAAATTTACAGCATGTAACGAACATTAACCACAGTAACACCAACACCTTTGGCAGCCGAAGCTATGCGCAAGTAATCAGCCAATCGCCACCCTTAGACAACCAAAATCAGAACAACAGCAGCAACGATACTACAGAAATCAAGGAACTGCTTAAACAATCCATTAAAAACACCGAAATGCCAACAAAAATGATAAGCGAACAAAACGTAGTCCTCAGACAGCAAACGCAACAAATCACAGTCATGTTGCAACTACTTACAAACATGCTAAGCAAAAAATAAAAACGGACACGCTGAAAATAACAACTTGGAACTCAAACGGCCTACATCAACGGACCCTAGAAACTAAAACATTCCTGTATAACAACAATATCGACATATTACTTGTTTCAGAAACACACTTCACTCTAAAAAGCTACATGAAAATACCGTACTATACCATATATGATACCAAACACCCCTCAGGAAAAGCACACGGAGGGACCGCAGTGATAAGAAACGATATTAAACACCATTTACACAACCAAGTTAGAAAGGAATATATCCAAGCAACCACCGTTACACTACAAACTAGCAGCAACCACTTCCAATTGTCAGCAATATATGTACCACCGCCACACAAAATGACATCACAAGTGTGGAAAGGGTACTTTCAACACTTAGGTAACAAGTATATCGCAGCGGGAGCTACAATGTAAAGCACAGGCTATGGGGATCAAGAATTACTACACCTGGAGGTAGAACCCTGGAACAATACATTAGAAACAATAACTTCAATATATTATCCACAGGAAGACCGACATACTGGCCGACAGACCTGGGCAAAATACCTGACCTACTGGATATTGCAGTTACAAAGGGACTAAACACAAATAAACTAAAAATATCACCCAGCCTCGAGCATAGCTCCGATCATACATCCATAATAATTGCATACAGAAACAAACCAATACTCTATAACAATCCAGGGACACTATGCAATAAAACCACCAAATGGCAAACTTTTAAAGAAATAATCGAGAGCAAAATCAACTGCAACATCCCATTGAAAACACCCGAACACATCGAACAGGCAGTAACAATATTGACAGAAACTATCCAAGAAGCAGCATGGGCAACCACTACGGACGAGAATACGCAAACCACTAGTACTTCAACTGACGATCACTACACCATACCTAAAACAATAACACAAGAAATTAGGAACATAATCGAGAAAACAAAAAAACAATAAAGCACGAGGAATCGACCTAATCAATGGTAAAATCTTGGAAAACCTTCCGCCAAAAGGGATAAGACTAATGACAATAATATTCAATGCAATACTAAGAATCCAATACTTTCCCAAACTGTGGAAACTAGCACAGATCATTATATTACCTAAACTAGGCAAAGACCCACACCAAACTGCATCTTACAGATCAATATCACCACTTCCCGTGTTTTCCAAAATGCTAGAGAAAGTAATATACGACCGCTTAAAACCAACGCTTAAGACCACCAATTTGGATTCAGAAACAAACACTCCACGATAGAACAAATGCATAGGCTCATTAACGAAATAATAATAGCATTGGAAAACAAACAATACTGTACAGCCCTCTTTATGGACATCGAGAAAGCATTTGACAAAATAAACCACGAAAGCCTACTACAATCAGGAAACAATTCCCGGTGTAAATATACCATTTAATAAAATCCTACTTAAACAGCAGAACCTTCGTAATAAAAATCAAGAACATCTACTCTGAAGTTATAGATATCAAGGCAGGGGTTCCGCAAGGAAGCGTCTTAGGGCCAATATTATACACACTATACACGGCCAACATACCAACAACTACCAATAGCAAAATTCTGACATACGCGGATGATGCAGCTGTAATAGTCAGGCACACTAACCCAGAAACAGCAGTCACATTACTTCAAGAACATATCACAAAAATAGAAAAGTGGCTGCATGACAAACCAATAAATGCAAGCATATTACATTCATACTGCGAAAACAAATACCACCAAACATCCTACTGAACGGCACGCACATAAAGCAAACAAGGCAAGTCAAATACCTAGGACTTCACTTAGATGCACATCTCACATGAAAACAGCATATTAAATCAATAATAGACAAAATACAGATAACAAGGAGACAAATACATTGGCTAACAAGTCGAACATCCAAATTAAACATAGAAAATAAATTAAAAATATACAAAATGATCATAAAACCAATCTGGACGTACGGAATACCACTATGGGGGACAGCAGCAATGAGCAATATAAACAAAATAGAGACAATGCAAGCTAAAATTCTTAGAACAATAGTAAACGCCACATGGTACGTTAGAAACGATGACATACAGAAGGACCTGGGAATACCAATGGTCAAAAAGAAAGTTAGCAGATACGCAGTAAACTACAAAGATAGAATTGCAACACACCCAAACCGGCTAGCTGCACAAACGACCAATGCCTCAAACGTGGAAAGAGGACTGAAAAGGAAGCACCCTGCAGACCTCACAAAGGATATAACCTAACAAAAACTTTCTTACAAAGAAATAAAATAGTCAAACTGGAAGATGGTATTCCGCTGGGGGTAGCCATCCACATGTTATTTAGCAATTAAGCTAGACAAATTTACCGAATGTCCAGCTGGACAAATTGTAAAGTATAAGATAAATAAATAAAAAAAAAAAAATATCTGGAAAACCAAAGTGGACCGACTGTAACATATGTAAGGGAAAATTGCTCAGAATATTCACTTTGACAACATATTTCAAGGTTACTGAAATCGGGCAAACCATCCGCTTTGTAAATAGTTACCAGTTTTTCTTTTTGAAAAATAAATATCTTTTTTACTTAATTATCCAATCTTACCCGAAAGAGAGGTATTTTTAATAGCTTTTATCGCCGCTCTGATCCTTCTTACAGCTTCTATTGTAACCCGAATGTAAACTTACTCTTAACCCCGGTTATCTTCCTTTTCTTTTGTCTCGTTTCTCTTGCTTTTTATTTCTCCTTTCCTTTCTAGTATCAGGGCGGCTAAGTATATTAGCGTTTCTATACTCCGGGACTACTATTGTCACAGGGTCATGGGATGGCCACTTCTCCCAAACGTTTTACAAGGCTACGGCCAGGCAGGAAGTAACCAGATTGTGTCCCTGGCACAGAGGACAATAGCATGATGACTGCTTCTGACCTAAGCTGGGCGGCAATCCTTCCATAGTGCTCAGAATCCGCACTGGACACATTCAATTGCAACATTCTGCACCGTTACTCTGCTGGTTTTGTGTAATAAAGTTTACATAGACTATCGTATCGGAAATATTATTTACTTTATCATTACTTGCGAAACGTTTGAACTACATCTTTTTTTATTTATTTAATTTGTACTTTACAATTTGTCCAGCTGGACAACCGATAAATTTTTCTAACTAACTGATATTGACTCACTGCCAGTGTCCTCATCCTTCAGCATTTTACAAGTGTTCCAAAAATAAGTGCTATCTCTTCTAGTGTCAAACAATGAATAATAAATATTTATATTAATTAATTATACACATTAATTATAAAATGTCAATAAAATTTTTACTATTATTTTGGATTATCCTGCAGGTCCGTATGTTAATTGAAAAACATGATAACCAATATCAATCTTGTAAACAATTATAATAGAAAGTGATATAAGTGTTTATGTTAACGAATAAATGAAAATTACTTACCCTCACTAACACACGTTTAATAGAAAACAAAATATAGTTAAAAAAATTTTGTCTTTCAATAGGTCTTTTCTAAATGTGTATTTTGTACAGGTATTTAATTCATAAATATATTCATTACAAAAAAGTGTGCTGTAATACGAGCCAATCATTTCCTTCAGATCAACAAAACGAAATAGTGTGCCTTTTATTTTGAATTGCGTGTTTTGCTCACAATAGTTAATTATGTAAAAGAAATTGGAAAGAAAATTGGTTTGCACGATAACGGACATAAATAATAGTACATCTATTTGTCATACTTATTAGTAATTATAACAAATCTCAATTCAGTGTCTTCCGTTACAAGGCATATATGATACGTGCCTTGTGATAGATGCCGTGTAATAGATTTATAATAAAATAATTAGAAAATAAAAGGACCTAATTTCTGTATTAAACTTCAATAAGTGTCGTAGTGCTTATGGCCGGCCGTGTATGTATGCAGTGTACTTCTTACCAGTTCACGTGTACACCACAGCCGCACTATAATATACTTCCCCTCACTGTACATGAATATTCTAATCTTTGAATGGGAAAGAAATTTTCATTCCGGTTGATTATTGACATACAATGTTGGCATACAATTATCGTGGAATGGGGTCCAGTTTTCGAAGGATCCGTCAAAAATTGAAAGCTGTAACTCGGGAAGCTTTACTGCAATGGATACGGAGACGTTCCATATTAGAAATGATTTGACGCGATTACCATTTTTACTCCGACGGATGTTAAGCGTGAAAGTGACATTTTGGAGGCCACAACCATCGAGACAATAACCAGGTAGTGTCCCAGGCCTAGAATACAGAAAGAGGATAGCAACTTCTAATAGGTACACGGGAACAACCCACCCTTAGTATATAAATTTTCCCAAAATCAGCCCTCCACACACTCTGTTATAGCATTTTAAATCCTTACTCTGTTGGATTCATATAATAAATTTTACATAGACTATCATATCTAAAGTCTGAATTTCTCATTTTACTTGTGAAACGTTCAAACTAATAATAAACGTGAAATAATTCAGGATAATTGATTAATAATTGAGGAAACAACCGGTAATCTATTAATTTCACGATTTTCTATATCTTCTACGTGACGAAGAAATCTGTTCACTAGTGAAAAGGCTGCATACTACCGAATCTCGATTTCTTCACGATGCGTACGTTCTGATCCACTTCCAATATATAATGTCTAATTTCATCTTTCATAACTTTCCATTGTGGAATTTGTTTCCATAGTGTCGAAACGTGGATGATAATCGGCAAATTATAAAGAAACATAACAAAAAATAAATTTTTGTAATTATAAAGAAGAAAAAGCAAATTATAAAGGAAAATAAAAAAAAAACATTTCTATAATCTTGTCGTTAAACTGTAGAAAAAATGAGACATGTAGCGACAAGAACTAGCTGCAAACGAACAAGACGAAAAGATTTATTAATTTGTCCTAAAAATCCAACATCTTACATATTCTGTTTTTCCCTCAGTTGAACAAAGAAAGAAAAATGCTTTCTCTATTTCTGCAGGCTGCTTCATATTTATCTTACAAATTTTAAATGCTGATACTTGTATTTGCAAGTATGGGATAAATTATTCTACTTTTCAGAATACATTATCTTCATTTTCTGCACTAATATTTCAACGATTAATAAATGAAAATAGATATACATATTTTTTAAAATGTTCTGTTGTACCAGTTCTATAGAGTAACGCAATTACTTCGGAAAATACAAAGGATAACCCTTAAATTAACAGCACGCTCAGATATGGTGCATACTCTCGAGTGACGTGCTCTTATGAAGAAGTTTGAAACAAACAATGCATACTGTTTTTTATTTTTATTATTTAATTTGTACTTTACAATTCGTCCAGCTGGACATTCGGTAAATTTTTCTAGCTTAATTGCTAAATAACATGTAGATGGCTACCCCCAGCGGAATACCATCTTTGAGTTTGACTATTCTATTTTTTTGGTGAGGTCAGTGAGGTGTTTTTTTTTAGTCTTCTTTCTATGAGAGTTTTGCTGGTTTCAGCATCCAGCTGGTTTGCATGCCTTGCCGTTCTTTCCTTGTATTTATCTGCCTACCTGCTGATTTCTTTTTTGACCGTTGGTATTTTTAAATCTTTGAGCATACCTCGTCTCTGACATACCAGGGGGCGTTGACTATTGTTCTCAGTATCTTCGATTGTAGCGACTCTAGTTTATTTATGTGGCTCATTGTTACTGAATAAATATATGTTCATTCTGATGTAATACTAAAGAAGTTTGTTACTAATAACAATACTTCGCAAAATGCTTCTACAAACTACGAAAAATTTTACATTACATTGACATCGCACAGTTTCCTTAGTTGGAGATTGTTCACTCGGCTTAAATTCTAGAAAATTCAGGATTAAGGCGAAACAAGAATCCTTTCCATGAAAAATCGTAAGACAACAATAGCGTATTTTCGATTTTTTACACAAATAATTATTTATGTACTTACCTTAATATATCAAGGACTTTTTTGTTACAAGAATGGATGCACATTTATCTTATATATCTATCTTGTATATTTTATATACATGCTTATATACATACAGCATATATAGAGATACATGCTATTACGTTATGATAAGCCCAATTATTACAGAATGATTCTGGACAGAAGAATGACGTGGAAACAACATATCATAAATAAATCGAAGCAACTGAAATCAAAATTTAAAAAAGTCTACTGGCTCATTGGCCGACGTTCCAACTTAAACACGCATAATAAAATCATGCTTTACAAGGCCATATTAAAATCTTGTGGAGGGATAATAGAGGATTTATAAAGATGAAGACTTGCGAATGCTAATGCAAACCATCAAGTATATTTGAATAATAAATAAGTTATAAATACAGGTATATCGTCAAGACGTTCGTACTAACAAATTCGCTAAGATATAATTGCTCGCTTAGGACTCGGTATACTCTCGAAAGATACTCCGGAGATTATTCGCTCGTGATCGCATTCGTTTATTTATACTGGCCGGGGGAAAGTCGGAAAATTCAAATTCGTCTTTGTTCAACGGTTGGACGTAGCGGCGACATTATTTTGCCTGGAATCTATTTATTCTTACACACTACCTGTGTCCTTTTTTTCTTTCTTTTTTTTTTTACGTGGAGGAAATCCGCACAGACGCCGCGCCGCTTCTGGGAGAGAGAGAAGCCGCTCGGTAGTGTCGGACTCCAACCGACTAAAACCTCCACGATAACTTTCCCTGTAGCGGTCGAGGGAGGCCCAGGAACTGCAGGTAAGCAACAAACACTGAGCCTCCCCCGCGCGAGTCATGATTCGTCCATTCCCTGGTGACGCGGTGTGCGGTCATGTCACACCGTTGCACGTCGCAGGGGCCGCCGTGCAAGGTAGTCCGGATCCCCAACTGGACTGCTTGTCGGCCCCTGGGCGCTGGGTTTGTCAGCGCCTAAGATTGGACCCCACCGGGTCTCGTCGAGGCGCGTCCACGGCCTCTGCCGCGACCTCGCCCGCTGATCCTCTCCGGGAGAGAGTCCCGCTCTCTCACCCGCTCTGCCGCCACCTTCCGGAGCATAACCTGCTGGCAGAAGGAGACGACGGCGCGCCTGCCGCTCTCGCTCGTCAGCATCGCATTGAAGATCGCCGACGAGGGCGACACGGCAGGGCAATCCTCCAGCGTGTGCTGCGCCGAGTCCACACCCGCATCATAGTGTGGCAACGCGCGGTCGCCTCCTTCCCGAAAAAATATATTTTTTTCTTTTTTTCTTTTTTGCGAGTTCTACGCAAAGTGTTTCATCAGCACCTATCACGACCTGCCCACCTCATACTTTACTACGGTACTTTATAGTTATACTTTCCTACAGTTTTTGTAAATTTTCTTTTTATAATGTATATAATATTAACATAATTATTTTTCATAGATGACGTCGAAAAATTTTCCAAGAGGTGGAAAACAAGTTCAAAAAAGAAAACCATCGGATTTGGTAAATTTATTACATATGTTTCGATAGTTCGCGGAGAGACGCGTTCAGAGATATCGCGTCAACGAGAGTCGTAAGTTCTCGTTACGATTAAATAACCGACGCCACGAACTGATCGATCCCCTATTTCTTCTACGATAATAGAGGTGGTTTAATTGATGGTAGACTGGATTCACACGTATAAATATGGTTTATTCAAACAACTCAACTACAGTCTTGACAAGGCAGAATAAGCGAGGTAAGAGTACAAGACGACTCTTCGAACAACGGTGTTAGACTACTTTTCCACGAAGATGATGCTAAGGAGGAAACCTAGCGATGGGTGTGTCCAAGGAAACGAAAAAAGTCGATTTGTTAAGGGCAAGTTTTCGTTGGTAGTAAGGGAATAGGTTTTGTTGGTGAAAATAAAAAACCATTTCCGGTGTCAACACGTGTTAGACAGACGGCAAATAAAGTTGGAATTGGAAAGTGATTGTTTTTGGTCTGAAGGACCTTAGGGGTGTATAGGCCAAGATTTACGATAGATCCTTGAGGCTATTGAGAGACCATGCATCTGGTTGCTATTTCTCCCGCGGTGAGTGACCTGGTCCAGATAGAAAGTCGCCAGACGTAACAACATACATCCATCATATTTTAATATCTTAGAATTACTTATTCAATATTTGTATGTTAATAGTTATTTGACAAATATGAGAAAATTGGTAAAAGGAAACGTGAGAAACAGAGAGCAATGCAACAAGACAAAGGAGAACCAAATTTTGTTCCCAACATTGCAGAACGATTATCATATGCAACAATATCTGAAGGATTAGTGGTATTAGGATGTATTTCTCAAGTGACTACGATTTGCTGATATCTTTGCCAGGCGGTTAATAGGTCGTGCCCAAATTACAGATATCAGTGAATGTTACACAAATTTGTTGCAAAGTTTAGTCAAATCACAGGATTCTCAGACAAACGAATTTAAGTCCCTTCCTGTACTTATATACCTGTGGAGATTATGTCGTATGTTATGTAAAAGCTATACAATCACTGAGACCAGTCTGATAAATCAAAGTTTAGATGTTACTTATTTAGATAGTGGCTCAAAAATAGTATGTACTATTAGTAGTATAGAAGATCACGGTTATGTGGTAGATACAGATTTAATAAACGTAAGAGCGTTTATTCCTACTAAGGAAAGTAGCAATGAAAAATGTTTGTGTAAGTAAATTTAAATAGTATATACATTTATAAAGAAAACTAATAGTTATTACTAAGAAGTCTTATGTAGTTCCAGGTAAACAGCTTCTATACTATGTTAAAGAAGTTGAAACTAATGAGAATACATCAACGATTAGATTAACTTTGAAACAGAAGCTTGTTAAGGCTATTTATGAAACAAAAATTAAATCATTGGACAGCTTGATGCCAGGCACAAAATTTAATCTTTCTATAAAGAAAGTTTTGTCTAATGGCTTATGTGTTTCATTAGAAAACAATATAGGATTTATAAATCAAATATATTTAGATGAGCCCTTATCTAAATACTCAAATAGTCTAAAAATTACTGAGACATTATTATATATTTTGCTGACCATCAAATTTGCATACTTCAGCACGTCGATAGATAAAAATAGAGACAATACTATTAAACCCGGAGATGTTGTAGAAAAAGCTACTGTCTTATTCCGAGAATCTGGTGGAATAGTACTACAATTGACTAAGAGTGGAATACGGGGATTCGTTTCCTTTACAAGAACAAGCGTTGAATATGATAAAATCATTGAAAACTTTGCACCTGGTACCACACATAAATGCAGAATATTATCATACAGCCGGTTAGATGGAATTTATATCTGTACCATGCAGCATTCGCTGTTGGAACAGAAATACTTTTCATTGTCTGATTTTAAACCCGGCGACATGGTAAATGTAAAGATTGCTAATATTGATAAAGTGAATTCATTAATGTACAACTTGGTAAATTTAATGGGCAAATTGCACCAGATCATATATCTGATGAAGGTTTAAGTGCTTTAAAAAAGCTGAAAGTCTACAAAGAAATAGAAGCAAGGGTCTTGTTCGTTCATATAGGCCGAAAAAAGTATATTTCATTTTAAAAAGGTCTTTAATAACGAGTGACTTGCCCATTTTAACAAACATACAAAACGCGAAAATTGACTTGAAACACCACGCAACTATCATACAAATAAATAAGAATGGAATATTGGTAAAGTTTTTCGGGGATGTTAAAGGTTGGATTCCACATACTGCTCTCAACATGGATACATCTAACGTAAATTGCAACTATTCAGTTGGACAAACAATTTTGGTAAGAATTGAAACAGTGGACACAGATTCGGGAAAAATAACTCTAAATGTGGCTAATCAAGATGTAAAAGTTGAAGAAGCAACATTCGACATTGGTGAAGAAGTAGAAGGTACAATAATAGAATCATCCACTCAGGGATTATATTTAAGAATCAGTAGAAACAAAGGACAAACTGGTAGTACAGAATTTTTACCAGCTGGTCACAAGTCACCTTGTATGGAGATTGCAGCTCTACAAGCATCAAAATATGTTCCTGGTGATACACTTTCAGCTCTTGTATTTGCTACAGTACCTAATTTAATTTTAACTAGGACTTTTGTAACTCAAGGAAAATACAGAAATTTTGAAAAACTGCAAATAGGAGGCTGTATACCTTGTACGATTAAAGATATGGAGCCAGATGGTATAAGACTAATTTTACCAGTTACAGAATGTACACCATTTGGATATGTGTCCTATAGTAACGTTAATAACTTCAATTTACTGCACACAAACCAAATTTTATTGGGAAAAATAATTTTTATTAACAAGAAAGAACAACAATTAGGACTGACATTGTTGCTAAAGAAAATATACGATGATGTATCTGATCCTAAAAGTAGAATGATGGCAGCATTGAATACATTGATCCTGTATTTTAATAAATTAGTAGAACTTTCAAGAAATTCATATTACAAAAACAGACTAATTGCATCTGTAAAATTAGGGCAGAGAGTTACAGGAAAGATTGAATAAAATGACATTTTATAATAATATAAATTTATAATAATATAATATAAATTTTACAGATGTAAATCTAATAGCAAGGTTTGCCATAATGGAGAAGAAATTTGGGGATAAAGAGAGATCACAAACCCTGTTTGAATAAATCCTAAGTTCCTATTCAAAACGGGTAGATATATGGTCTTGTTATATTGATTCCCTAGTTAAATCTAATGATATTGATATAGCAAGGTAAAAATATTTTTTCAACTATATTTTGTCTTTTTAATTTCATAGAAAATTTACCTTATAATCATTTGTATTTACAGGAAAGTTCTAGAGAGAGCAGTTGTTCAGACATTACCACCTAGAAAGATGAAAATCCTCTTTAAAAAGTTTATCAATTTTGAAGAACAGCATAGTACTCAGGAAGACGTAACTCGTGTTCAACAAATATGCAGAGAAGCAGTGTACAAAGTGATGAAAAATAATAAAACATTTTGACACGTATTTCATTACATCATGTGAGCAAAACCTTAATTACACAATACCTTAATAGTCCAGTTACATAAAGTTTTCTACCGCATATGCAAAATACTAGTAATATTGATACATATAAAAATGAAAAAAGTAATAATAAATTGACATATTTATAATTTTTCTGATCTCGAGTGCGTTCTTTTCATTGATTATGCTATAAAGACAAAACCAGAAATACATCTAATCGAGAAAAAAAATAAAGGATGCATATATGATTTCAATCAAAAATTTTTTAGCACGTTTGGGACGCAACTGCTCCACTGTACAGCAGTAGTTTCAGCTGACCGATCGTTACAACCACGTCCGTGCTATTGACTTCTTCAATTCTCGGCAACATTTGAATTGTGCCTGAAATTGTACTAGTTAGTTTTGTAGGTACCCAGGTAGATACCCTTATCCAAGAAGTCTTCGTTTTTGTACTTCCCGCTCGTGGTTATTAGCATATTTCGCATAAATATTTGCCTTTTCCATTATGTGAGAAATTAACTCTTTTGAAA
This sequence comes from Bombus soroeensis, assembly GCA_014737365.1. Taxonomy (NCBI): domain Eukaryota; kingdom Metazoa; phylum Arthropoda; class Insecta; order Hymenoptera; family Apidae; genus Bombus; species Bombus soroeensis. The sequence goes on along the minus strand of JACXIL010000270.1, from coordinate 401,817 downwards.
AGAAGAATGAGAAGAACTCGAAACGAGTGAAATTCGAATTTATATTCACTTTTTTCCCTGCATCTGTTTCAAAATGATGTAATATAGGGTTCAAATTATTTTGTGACCATGAAAAATTTGTAGATGTGTTTTCAAAATTATTAATATTTTCATTAATTGAATCTCTTGAACATGTACTTATCATTCTGCACCTTTTTCCATTCCCATTCAATAACTTTATGTTGTTATTTATAATATTGTTTTCACCTTCTAAATCTGATGTTTCCATGATCTCTGTACTGTCTTCATTATAAGCTTCTTCTGCATCGAGTATAATATTTCTATTGCTGCTGTTTTCCTCACTTACTTTACACTTTCTTTACACTTTCTTTTCATGTTGGGGATTACAAAATTTTTGTCGAATGGCGAGAAGAACGTTGGCTAAACGCGAGTGACTCAAGATTCCCTTATTACAGATTGCCATTTTTTAAACGCGTATATGTATACATATGTACTTAAAAAATTTCAATCTGTAAGAATGAAATGTTAGCTTCATCACCACAGCAATATGTTTATGTGAGACACACGTAGTCTTTTGGTTCTATCCGTCGTTTTCGCCGAACGTATATATGAGTTTCTCGGCCATAGCGTGGCGTTTACGTGGGACACATATATGCGACGTAGTCCGCAAAGGGTTAATGTTACTAGCGCGTGTTGTTTGGGCCGTATTTTGGGACTGTTGCCTGGAATTCGCTGTCGACTCGATTGATCATTTGCAACTACTGAGCCCTCGCAACTAGACACATATGTGTTTATCAAAATGTGTCGGATGAACTCCTGTTTTACATTGCACACAAATGAAATAAGATCTTTTAGTGCTATTTTTGGTGCTACAGATTACACATTGTCGCAAGTTACGTTGTGGCAACTTTACTAAACCAAATGTTTTTTCTCTTACATCACCACATTGGAAAACTTGTGCTTTCTTTTCCTTCATCACATTCAATTTCAAAAATAATATTCGAAATATAATCTAACCGATCCATTGTTTTACCGTTAACTTTTTTCCTTGTAAATTATATATGCATTTAAAACCATGCGACTGATTATGCTAAAAGCTACTTTTTTCCAATAATTAATTATAAAAGTTCTTGGTTCATTGAGATAGGTATACAGGATTTTATCTGATTCATCGACACCATCCATGTAGGTATTATAAGATTGAATAATAGCGGCTTTTGTCGAATACACTTTTTTGTTGTGTTGTCTTTTTGTTATCACATTTTGATTAGCTATCTTCGTTGGAATTAGTAATACAGGATTTTTTACACTCTTCCTTCCGCGATGCGCACAGAACAACACTTCATTTTTTCGAAAATATTTCACTTCACTTATATTAACTCTTTTCAAGTAATCGGGAATACATTTTTTATTTCTCCTGATAGTCCCAGTTAAATAGCTTTCCGTAGAATATAAATATCTAGCAAAATCAGCGCTACTAAAAAAGTTGTCGAAAAAAATGTGATATCCCTTATTCAAACAACTACTTTCTTTTAATAAATTTACCACGACATCATATCCAAGCCCAAACTTTCTTTTATCGCTGTCAGTTTTTAGTTTTGCACCTTTGTAGCAATAAAGCGTCAAACAATACTTTGAAACTGCATCGCACAGCATCCACAATTTTATGCCTCGCCGATGATGTTTCTTATTTTGCAAATATCGGGTTATGCTAGAATGACACAGCGTCCCAACTAACGATTCGTCAATTGATGATTCTTTATGTGGTGTATAATGTAATTTGAAGGCTCTATTAGCGTGTCTAATAATTGACTCAAATTTTGCACAGGGATCGTATTTCTCGTGACTTGGTGCAAAACAAAGAATTCTCAATCAGGCGAAAATATTTCAAAATTTGTTGAAATCTGTTTCTCTCCAAATAGCTAGCTCAGTTTCTGACCTCGAATATGTAAGGTCTTAAATCTCGGGGTAATTCAGGTGATCGATTCTGAAGTGTGAAAATCGAGTTTATTGTGAAAATACTTAAATGAATTACAGGAGTAAACAACAATTAATACCAATCGATAACAGTAAACAATAAATAACAAGTTCTGTGCAATGTCTACCTGAAAATCGAGAATCGATTTTCAACGTCCTGAGCTACAAATCTTTCTCCGTCAATCTTCAATGTTTTAAATAATTATTCTTTCTTCTGTGATCTTGTCTATCTCTGATGGTGCTCTCTGTCCGTCCGTTTGGGAAATAAATGTCTCTCAAAATAGATGCCCCGTAAAACAAAGAAAGTTCCTCTGTCCGTGAAACAAACCAAGAACCAATTAACAACAACGATCATTTTCCCCATTTTCCTAACGAAAGATTTCCTCGACGAATTCGATGATCTCGTACCCATAGCCACACTCATCTCAGTTTTCCACCGCACCGCCATCGTCATAGACAGTTTCTCTACGTTCCTTGAGCAGTCATCGCATAGGTTATATCACGCATTTTGCTCAATCGGTATCTTAACTCATGGTCTATAAGTCAAGTTATAACCGAGAAGTGCGAATCGTCAAGTGTAATCGCGAGTTCTACGTAAAGTGTTGAAAGTGAGAATAAATTAAGACAACATGGTACTTGCCAGAAGAATAAAAATAAAAAATTTACAGCAAGTACCAAAGATGAAAAACAAAAGAAAACGAAACAGAGAAAAACCAGTGAAAGATTTAGAAAAGGAATATTCTAAGAAAATGTGTATTGAACAAACAGAAGAAGAAAAGATTAAACTGGAAGATACCAAACCTTCCGAAAAAGATTTGAAATATGCACTTAGCAATAATGATAAGGATAACGAGCAGAAGCCAAGGATACCTGCCTGTGGATTTTCCTGGGATGACAACCCTGATTTAACTGTCCATCAGGATAAAGAATCATCTAGCGAGAGTGAAGATGAAGTAGAGAAAAAAACAAAGCTTAAAAATAAAAAATTAAGCGCCGCTGAACGTCGAGAACAAGAAAGGCAGAAGGAACGTGAAATTCGTCAAAGAGAAGAAGCGCTCGCCAATAACCAGTTACCAAATTCTGTAGATCAGTTCGACAGATTAGTTTTAGCTAGTCCAGACAGTTCAATAGTATGGTTACAGTATATGGCATACCATTTACAGACGACAGAAATCGAGAAAGCAAGAGCAGTTGCGAGAAGAGCGGTGAAAACGATTAATTTCAGGGAAGAGAATGAAAAATTAAACGTTTGGAATGCTTGGTTGAATTTAGAGTCTAAATTTGGAATTCCTGAATCATTGAATGATGTTTTTCAAGAGGCAGTAAGGTCTAACGATTCACTGAAAATATACAATCACATGTTGACTGTTCATGTCGAGGCTGGCAGGCAGATCGAACTAGAGAAAACAATTAATACCATGATTGGAAAGTTTAAACATATTCCCGAAATATGGTTCAATTGTGGAGAAGCTTTGATAAAAATGGGTTTGAAGGACAAATCAAGGCATATTATGCAGAGAGCGTTGCAATCTTTGCCAACATCTGAACGTATGTACATAACAGAAATAAAATGTCATAAAGAATAAAATACTAATATCATATAAATTTTACAGATGTAAATCTAATAGCAAGGTTTGCCATAATGGAGAAGAAATTTGGGGATAAAGAGAGATCACAAACCCTGTTTGAACAAATCCTAAGTTCTTATCCGAAACGGGTGGATATATGGTCTTGTTATATTGATTCCCTAGTTAAATCTAATGATATTGATATAGCAAGGTAAAAATATTTTTTCAACTATATTTTGTCTTTTTAATTTCATAGAGAATTTACCTTATAATCATTTGTATTTACAGGAAAGTTCTAGAGAGAGCAGTTGTTCAGACATTACCACCTAGAAAGATGAAAATCCTCTTTAAAAAGTTTATCAATTTTGAAGAACAGCATGGTACTCAGGAAGATGTGACTCGTGTTCAACAAATAGCAGTGGAATATGTAGAGAAGCAGTGTACAAAATAATCAAAAATAATAAAACATTTTTACACTTATTTCATTACATCATGTGTGCAAAACGTTAATTACACAATACCTAAAAAAGTTCAGTTATGTAAAGTTTTCTACCACATATGCAAAATACTATTAATATTGATACATATAAAAATGAAGAAAGTAATAATAAATTGACATATTTATAATTTTTCTGATCTCGAGTGCGTTCTTTTCATTGATTATTCTTTAATGACAAAACCAGAAATACGTCTAATCGAGAGAAAAAATAAAGGATGAATATACGATTCCAATCAAAAATTTTTTAGCACGTTTGGGACGCAACTGCTCTACTGTACAGCAGTAGTTTCAGCTGACCGATCGTTACAACCACGTTCGCGCTATTGACTTCTTCAATTCTCGGTAACATTTGAATTGTGCCTGAAATTGTACTAGTTGGTTTTGTAGGTACCCAGATAGATACCCTTATCCAAGAAGTCTTCGTTTTTGTACTTCCCGCTCGTGGTTATTAGCATATTTCGCATAAATATTTGCCTGTTCCATTATGTGAGAAATTAACTCTTTTGAAAAGAAGAATGAGAAGACCTCGAAACGAGTGAAATTCGAATTTATATTCACTTTTTCCCCTGCATCTGTTTCAAAATGATGTAATATAGGGTTCAAATTATTTTGTGATCATGGAAAACTTTTTTTTTTTATTTTATTTGGATGCACATTACAATTAATTCTCATTGAGAATTTTAAGTAAGTCTTTCTGGCGTGGTACTATGACATGATTAAAAAATATAAAGTGTATTTGATTCTAGTTGAATCTAGTACTTAAATCTAGAGGGTATTGTCTTTTTAGCCTGCGGATCTGATCCGACGTGTCAAGTAATTGAGTAACTAGTGGGTTTTGGTGGTTGTTAATTCCTATGCTATAACTATTGCTGAATTTTGATATTTCTTCTTTGACTGTGGGTATCTTGAGGTCGCGATGTATTGTTTCGTTGGTAACATACCAAAGTGCATCTATTAGGGATCTTAGAGTTTTCGATTGGAAGCGTTGAAGAATTTCTATGTTGGAATTATTTGCTGTTCCCCGTAGTTGTATTCCGTAGGTCCGAACAAGTTTTAGTATGGCCTTATAAAGCGTAATTTTGCTCTGTGTGCTTAAGTTGGAACGTCGGCCAATGAGCCAGTAGAATCTTTTAAGTTTTGATTTGAGTTGCTTCGATTTATCTATGATATGTTGTTTCCATGTCATTCTTCTGTCCAGAATAATGCCCAGAAATCTGACTGAATCTTTGTTAGGAATTGTAATATTGTTAATGGTCACTTGTGGGTAGATTTATTTTCGTGAAGCGTGAAGGTTATATGAGTGGATTTGTTTTCATTTATTTTGAAGGGCCATTTGTGGAACCACTTTTCCATAGCGTCGAGACCTCGCTGTAGAGTAAAGGATGCAATTATCGGGTCTGAGTGGGAAGCTAATAAAGCTGTATCATCAGCAAATGTCGCTGTGGTTATCTCTGTGAAAGTTGGTAAATCGGCAGTGTAGATGGAGAACAGCAGGAGTCCGAGGACACTGCCTTGGGGTATGCCTGCTTCTATTGGAAATGTTGCGGTTGTGGCGTCTACCATGAATAGTCTATTGGTTAGATAGGATTTTATGATGGAGTAGTAGGTGTGTGGTAGGATTTTCTTTAGTTTGAACAAAAGTCCTTCAGAAGTTCGCAGGATGCTCTTCTTGACAGAGGATGCACTTCGCAGGAGTACCTGATGATTTAGTGCACTCATCTGTAGGATGAAGGTCTACACATTTAACGCAGCGGTAATTATGATTGCAATATTTTTGCGTGTGGCCGTACCTTTGGTACCTTTTACATTGAACTATTTCCTTTTTTATAAAAGGTGGTTCAATTTTTACTACAGAATTCATTAGACGGTTGATATTGTAGACTTCTTTGTTATTTGGCTTCTGCTTTAAATCAACAAAGAATAATGAAAGCGGTTTTTTTTGTGATTCCATGCCTTATATTGCTAATATTAGTTACTTCATGGCCATGGTTTAAGAGTTCAGACTTTAGTTCATCTAAGTTAGCTGAGTGGTGAATGTTACGTAGTACCACGCGGAATGGTCTTTCTTGTTTCAGTTGATAAGTGTGGAAGGTAGCATTCAGGGTTTTTAACAACTTTGTTAGTTTTCTATATGAGTCTGGATTAGTCGGCAGAATTTTAACCTGATTATTTTTAATTTTTAGTTGGTAATTTTCTTTTTTAATATCTTTCTCGATAGACTTGATCATTGTTTGAATATCAATAACATCATCGATGAAGATTGGTGGGGGAAGAGGAATTTTTTGCGTATACTGGTTTGTTAATGATTCTACTACGTCCATAGAATCGTCTGCAGAATCTAATATTTCGAATCTATTGTAAGTAGTAACATGGTTTGTTGACGGTTTGTTCTGTCTAGTGTTTACATTTTTATTAACTGTATCTATCTTACGTTTTTTACTATCATTTATGTGGTTAGAAAGATGGGGCAGATTATCCTTTTGCCATGGAGGAGGTAGAGCAGAATGGTTATAGTTCAGCTCATATGAGCCTGATCGAGATAGGTGGGCCATCTTCGAGCTAGTTAATTCAATTTGAAATAACTAGTCGAGAGGCTATGGTTTGGATTGTAGATTGGAAGTGTTGGCAAACTGCGTAACTATCTTCTGTACAAAGTTGTTGGAAATATATATTATAACCTGTTAACCGCAGTGTTATACTAACTCAACCACCTCTATTATCCTAATAGAAATAAGGGGATCGATCTGTTCGTGGCGTCGATTATTCTAATCGTAACGGGAATTTACGAGTCCCGTTGACGCGCTTCCTCGCGGTCGCATCTCTCCGCGACTGGTCGAATAAACACAAGTTATAAACCTTTACGATGTGGACAGATGGGTCAGATCTAAAGTAAACCTCTGGTATCAATCAGCAATACCAGAGGATATGCGCCCACGAGAGTACGTAAGTACAAGATTTGAAGTAATAGATTCCCATCCCATAAAAACCATGGTAAGAAGGAAAATCCGAGGATGGAAAGTTAGTATATAAGGACCAGGCGAGGCTTCTTGGAAAGTATTAACAGAATCTCTTCCAACAGTCTTCATCAGAGTGGTTAGAATCTTCGTGTCATACTACACTGTACTCTGTATCTTAACTTGCAAATACATAACCTAATTACATACTACTACTCGGCAGCTTTAATTTACCTCCACCTTGAGCGTTATCTCATTCAAAGTTCGCGATATCAACCGATCAGTTCCAACCTGACTGATCGCCACATAGTTGAGAATTCGCAACAATTATATTTTTGATTTTACTTATTTATTTATATTATTGGCAGAGTTACGGGTTATTATAGTTTTATTGATTTCTCATTTAATAATACTACTTTCGTATCTACTTTATTAATGAATGTATTTAGAAAAATATATCAAATGTATCTTTTATTATGTTCGCAACAGAAATATGTAAACAATTAATTGTATAATTACAAAGAAAATATATTTCGGAAATATGCAAGTTTAATAAAGAAATATTACAACTATATAAATAAAGGTTCTACCGATAAGGTTATAAATATTTTATTTATGTACATATATATGCATATAAAATTTCTCGATACCGACTGCAGTTGGCGTTAGTGTTGACAGATTGTCTCACAGATGCCGACTGTAACCAATGCTAGAAGTGAAAAGGTTAACAAATAAAACGTCGGTACTATCCTATAGTACTATCACTGATGTGTGGAACGTTTGGAATTTCTAATTTATCTTTTTGATTAATTAATTTTAATAATTCAAGGGAATAAAGTAAATTGAAGTACAATATACAAAGTTAAGTAGTCGGGGGAGGGGGGTTAGGTTAGGATTAGGAAAAGAAATGATACTTAAATGATTCGTTTAATTATTTTGAAAAGGATTTCGAATAGTCTTAACTGGACTATATTAACGTAGTTCTTAGCTTGGCATTATTTTCCAAAGATTAGGTATTTGATTGATATAAATATAAAGATTAATCTTTGAAAAACTATGCCAATTAGCAGGTCCCGCATGAGATCCGTCCACGAGTCACTCAATATTACACGTAAATCTCTATATTCAAGCTATTAATGCGAATACAAAGTTCTGATCCTAGTTGTCTGCGCATTTGCGTAAGCAGTGATAGATATTTCGTAGCCTAACTTGGGAAACATTTATCTCCCACGTAGCTCTTACATGAGTCTACAAACTTAAAAGAAAGCGTACACCATGCAACATTTATTTTCTACACAACGCATGCATGAATCTTTATAAACGCCGTATACTCAATAATACGCAACCCTACTGGCAGCAGTCAGTATCAAAGATAGGCACATTTGTCCAACTCGCAATGAAAGAAAGAAAACGAAGCTACTGACGTTTTATTCGTAATTTCGTGTTTTGCAAAGGAATATTCCGATCGGTATATGGATAAAGGAGCGTTTAGACGATCGATACGATCGTCGATATTATCGTCGATAGTGAAGGTTCCCAACATTGTACCGATAGAGCATAGGATCGATCGTCCAGAGAGTCTCTTATGTACGACAGTGTTAAGAATCTTAAATATCGATGATAATATCGACAGTAATAGCGATCGATTGAACGCTCCTTTAATGCTACTTCCTTGATATTAATATCTTTTAAAATATTGGAAAATTATCTTATCACTCTGACGTGACTTAAGCAAATTGCTCTTAAAACTAGGAAGGTAAAAAGAAGCAACTTACGCGATGCACTTCCGTGCACGATTTAGCATCAAGTTTTAGCGGCAAGTTTATGATCAACCTTCCATCGATTTCTATCTGTCCGTGCGAAACTCACAGCAGCCACGGTCGAACCACCGAACCGATGATGTCGCGGTTGTTCAGCCAAGGATCGAGCATACAGCCCTGCAATATCTAACTGTTCCCAATCGAACAAGCTTCATTTCTGATTGGAGGAGCCACTGAACAGGATTACGAAAGACCTCGAGTTAAAGGTTGTAACATTCAACCCTACCTTATCCTAGCAGGGTTGCAGATCGAGTCGATATCATTTAACTGACACGGAACTTACCGACGCTGATTTTTATTACTATTGTTTAAGTGCCTGTCACAGCTGGTGTAAGTAACGTAACACAACGTAACAGAAATGTAATAGAAAATAAAATAAAATAATGTATAACGTAAACGAGATAGGAAGAGAAAAGACTATTTCACACGAGATCGCGCAAATGACTTTAAGAGTTGCTACTATATTAAATATACTATATCGAGGCTAAATGTACATAATCACGGGATAAGTTAAGTTCGCGGCAGAGATTGCTGGCACTTACAGTTACAAGATTAAGGCCGTGATGTGTGCGATGGGTTTCGGTTACGAAGAGAACACGAGTTCTTAGTCACACTAGAGTAGAAAAATTAAATTCGTAGAGAATGTGTGGACGAATGTGTAGAGAATGAGCCGGTGACTAGCTTATATATAAACGGTAAATACGGTGCAGCGTTGATCGATAATCGTTAATCCCAGATGCGACAGAATCGAATCGTAGTTGTGACTATAAATGGACACGGGTCGATGTGAGAAGATAATCGCATTCGATCTATGGTGCAGGCTATCGATCAACGGATCATGACATTCGTAATACGGAGACGAAATAACAGAGCAATATTCGAGCATGAGACGCGCCGAAGAATTAGAGGCAGCCACGAGTGTGTAAATATTAGAAAAGCATTTTGACAAACCACGAAGAAAGCCGCGGCATTTAAAGGCGGAATTAATTATACTGTATAGAGTATATTTGTAGAAAGGACTGTCGAATCGCGTACGATGCTATCGGCGGATGACAGGCCGTCGTTCGGAGAATAGGAATACGAAACGTACGAATCTTTGCGACTAAGACGGATAACGTGGCACTTTGAAACGTTGAAATCGAATTTGTTAAGCGAGGAGGGAGAAGCGAGAAGAGAGTCTGTCGTAAGAGAATTGCATCCTTCACGCACGAAACTGAAGCTGTCGGTAAAAGTCGATAACGATTTATCGACGATAGAAGACTTTATCGACGACAGCTTTCATCGAGGAAAACGACGATTCACGATATACGGCGGGGTGCGAGAAGAATCAAGGGTTGAATATCTCCGTTTTTTTCGCAGATACGACAATCTTTTCGTAGCTGTAGGAGTTTCGGAAATTTCAAAATCACCTCGACTTTTTTAAATGGTACGCAGATCGATACCTACGATATTGTAAAGTCTAGCAATTTTTACCCGAGTTTACTGCAAGCGGTTGAATGAACCCCGTGTCGAGTTTCGTTATTGTTGGTCAAGTTCGGTGTCGATGAATCGTCATCGGTAAAAACATCGCTCGTCTATCGAATGACACGAACCCCCGCGGATACTCGACGACTGGACTCGGTAAGCAGCATCGGCGCGATGACAGATGCCGCGACTCGACGCAAACGGCGACCAGTCGTCGAGCGATCGCGAACGCCATAGGTGTCCTTGGAGCGACGAATACAAAGGAATCGTCGAGCGCACGCTGCCTCGCGCGCCTCAGCTCAACGCTCAAAGATAGATAAGCGTACGTACGTGTTATCATCGTACCCTACGCTCGCAAACGAACTTAACTTAGGCTCTGTCTTGACATAATTTTTTAATCAGTCGAAATTAAGACGTATGTTACCTTGACGCAAGATCCAGCAATATCCCATGGTGTTCAATGATTGGCGTTAGTTGATGCAACTAGTAACAGCGAACTAATTTAATTGTCGTTAATAGGTAGAATTCAGCGGTACTAGTTTTTAGCTTAGAACCGTGTCGATACTAAGGGTCAGTTTATGAGCAAAATAAATACGCTATAATAGCAAAATATCGAGTCGACCGTAACGTATCGTAAGAAGAATTTAATATAAGGCATTTTAACGCGTAATAGGTAATTACCGATTTTTCCGAATTTTCTTATGGCAGTTGCAATTTTTCCTACCTGAAATTTTACAAATAATTCAAAATTATCTTAACTCGATTCTAACCACGTACATACCTGATTATTCGTCATCCAACGATTATTTGTCAAATGATATAAATTCAACGTTAAGTACGTTTTCGCGCGCGCAATTCTCTTCTGCTTCGTAATATAAGATCGGTATTCTTTACCTCGATCGCAACTGAATAATTCCTTATACGTTCCTTGTCGTTCGATCCCTAAAACTCAACTATACAAATCCTCTTATCCTCGCCCCTTCCTCCAAAAAAGCGAAACAAAGCCATCTGCAGCGTACGCAAGATCGAGCGAAATCGATCGATTTCGTTGGATCGACTCGAACCGAACCGACTCGAAAAAACCATTCCCTTTCCTCTGTAACCGTTTTGCGGAGGGTTGGTCTGCGAAGCTGGTTCGCACGTTCATGCGCTGCTAAATACGGAGCGCGCACCGGACGATCCGGTTCTGTGGAGCGTGACGCGTCGCTGTAGCCACGCGAGTGGGCGTGGTCGCCACTCCCCGCCGCCAATGGTGTCTCGCCTCTGAAATGCGCGACTGCTTTGGTGGGGATAATTGGCGGAGTGGGGGCAGGGTCGACGGTCGAGCACGCGGTACGGCGAGTTATTGAATTCGTCGAATTGGCTGCTCGTCCGGGCAAAAAGACGGACGAGCGAAAAGAAGCGGATAGCCAGATAAACGGCTGGCGGAGCAATCGTTTTATCCGTGCTACTGATCAATCTATTAACCGGCTGCGAGGTTCAGCGATTCCGCGTAGCGTACGGAATGTGAAAACGCGGATAAGGGAACGTAGGAATGCAGTTCCGTTCTCGTGATTCGCATGACGTACGCGTTGCTTCTAGATTATTTGATTTTTAAATCAACGCACGTTATTACCAGACTTTTGTGGAGTCCGTAGCAAACGTAAAATCGCGAATGCGCGCGAAATACATTTCTACTTCGATCAAACACAAATTTGCGATGAAAAATCCACAATCTGGCTGTTGGTAAAATTGTGAAGTAAAATGATAACTGCGATGTCATTGGACGTTCATATCGATGACTCCATATAGTCGACTACGTTGTCATTTAGTAGTACTGTTTATTTAGCGATCACAGAGGTGGCTGCTTGGAAATTCTCAGCAGAAAAGAGATATTGCAGGTAGTGATGAAAGTCTACCGAATTTTGTACAGTACCGTACAATCGTTGTTGATACATGTATTTCTAAAGAGGATGGCAAAAGCTAAAGAAAGCTCGACTCTGTGGCTACGTCAGAAGTTCTCTTCTCGTTCAGAAATCTTCAATCTTTTTCCATGCCGAAAATACAGCGGAAGGCTATCGTTGCATACGTTTCGTGATTTCATGTGAGTACATGTAACACCTGTACTTGGTGTTATGTTAATTTTTCTAACGTTGTTCTGTTTCACGTTCTTTCGCTTCTTTCCTCTTGATAAAGTTAACACGAGATATCTAATTAACGCGCCGACAGAATTCATAACAGCTAACGTGTTATATACTTACATTTATGTTTGATGCTTCTATGGGTTCTACGTGTGATACGAGATCATTGTGATCGACTGTACGCGATTAGTTTCAGTTAAACACCCTGTACATACGTAGCATCGCTGTCTATGTAACTGTCCACGTACTTACATACGCACGAAGTTCGTAATGAGATTTTGCGCGATGATCGCTTATGGCGAGCCATCGAGATCTTACGGTTTTAAAGATAGGTAGTTGTAATATTTTACGAGACGTTTAATGTCGCCAGCTTTTTCTTTCTTACGCTTATATTATAACGACCTATATCCCGCGAGTAGCCGACATATCCGGTCGTATCAGGTAAATTATTCGTTTGCGAGCAGGCAAAACCCGTCTATTCGCAGCTTTTAATCTCAGCGACTTTGTCTCTGTCTCGACTCTTCATTTCGCATCATTTGTATTTTCTACACCGCGAAGCCTGCGTCTAAAAATTTTACCAACATCGAGCTACGTGTCGTCGTCTCTCGTTGCTCCACTTTCGGTAAGTTGCAGCAACTTTTTGTCCAAGCTAAACGATATTCAGCAACGAGCGGCGAAAAAAAGTTGCTGCGTGTCGCCTCAGCGAAGACGTTTACGTGTTTTCGAGCTACGATGAGACGGTTCGTTCTCTCAGACAGAACGAGCAACGCGCTGCGTATTTAAATCACCTTATTACGCGAAGCAACGAACGCGGAGATTGCGGCGTGTCTGAATATTAACTCGCGTAACTGATACTTAAATATTAATTGCAATAAAAATTGATTTATATGCAACGTGTGATTATTGATTCACTTACGCCCTCCACCCAATATGTATACACGCTGTGCAACGAGCAGTTAACGACGTTTCCTGCGTGCATCGATCGAGCTTGTATTTCGCGCGTGCTTGCTACCGTACATCGCATAGGTGGGGATAGCGATACGAATTTTTCAAGAGCTGAGAGCCTTTCCATCTCCCGCCCCTTCTTTCATTTTCCTCCAGCGCTGCACGCTTTTTATGGATAGCCTCGGTGAACCGCGAGTCGGTCGACGCGTCCGCAAGTTTGCTGAGTTGCTGGTAAATGCGGCTCACGCCCACGGCCAATAGGAAGATGGGTCCAGACGAGGGGGCGTGGCCACTTGCGATTCATGGCGGTGAAACGAGGCCGACAGAGGGGTGCACTGTCGTGGCCCACGCCCACTTCTCGGTGCACTTTATACGTATAGAGCGAATTATATAAGCAAGTAAGCAAGTAAGTAGCAATGTATACGTAATTACAAAAATATAGTACTATGGTAAAGATGGAACACGTGATATAGAACGTAACAAAAAGGCGCTCTGTTGGAAAGTAACGGGTACAATGGCCAACGATCGAGAGTATATTTGACGAGTTCGTTAAGTGCTCGAAAAGTAGAGGAAACTAAGGAACTTGCGCAAGCATCGATCACGCGTTTTGCCACTAAAATTTCATGAAGTAGAACGGCCCAGTTCTCGCCACCACTGTGTATACCGTGTTCGCCAAAACTTACGATATTCGAGTTAAAATTTATTTACAGTCGTAAGAGTTGCTTTTTCGGAGAAGAAGAGTAGGAGCGTGCAGCAACGCGGTTGGGTGCAGGCCACGCCCACAGCGCGGCGTAGTGGGAGGCACTGGAGCGGACACGGAGTGGTGGAAACGAGAGGCGAGGTAATTTACGAAGAAACAATAAAGCGACTGGTGGCATTCGGCGCGATTCGAGTTCGTGACGCAACGAGGGTGGAAAAAGTGGTGTCGTAACGTTAGAGTGGGGGAACGAATGTATGTTTTTGCGTCTATGGAGGAGGAATTGGTTGGATGGTGCGATAAGATAGCTAAGAGAAGTGGTCGGCTCGTTGGTGGGGTGTTTTAGGTTTGATGAATGTGGAAGGTGGGAATGTTACGAGCTTGTTTTGACCTGATATACGAGCTGCTCGGAAGCCACACCGATCGACTCCGCAAATGGAAAAACTACATACGTACGATCGTAGAAAGAACGATGTGACGTTACAAACCTTGTGTTTTAAAATTCACATTAGCATTTTCGTGCCAATTTTATATCGCTTCTTGAGAAACTGCCCTAAATTTAAACTTTAAACTTCTCTCTTGTCCGCAACCGTATCCACTCGCGTTTCTCTTCGAACCTCTCTACGTCGTTTAAACTTCCTCCTTAAACCCTCCGTAAAAGTCGCTTTCTTATCGCAGTCGTAATATTTGATCGCCAACTCGTTCACTCGGCTGCGCTGAATATGCAACGAAGCTGCTTCCGCTACTCGCTGTCTCGTTCCAACCATCATCCGTGCCTATCTTTTCTTATTTGCCATATTTAATTTGCGCTCTGTCCTTTTCCGTGCACTCTGTACGCATTAAGTATAATTACGCAGTCAGGTAGTTACTTAACACTTTACCGACCGCTAACGATTCAACAGCATACGCACGTCCGACCGGCATCTCAGGCGCAGATTCTCTCTGGCGCCGGCTCTGTTCCGGTTTAGACTTTTCAATACCATTCTTTCCGTTCATAGCGAACGATAAGTTTTTCAGATTGGTATAAAACTGTAGGAGCTTGCAAAGCAACGCAACTGACGCAACTGAGCAAGGTACCTTACTACTAAATAACAAATTACTGCTGAAATAATGAAAAAGATCGTCGATGACAAAAACTCGATTAATAGACTATCGGTCGGTAAGCGTCGGGGACAAAAAGCCGATTAATCGGCTATCGGTCGATAAAGTGTTAATCTTACTGTCACGCGAATTTACCAGACAAACACTGGTGGCTCTGCTGTCACTTCTAAACGGAAGATTCGAAAAGCAGGAAAATTAGTAGTTCGAAGTAATTTGTCGTATGAAACGAGCAGCTTACGTTCTAATACGAAGTGTAACATTGTAGCCATTATATGGTAATTTGCAACGTAAGATTATCCAAGCTAAAGGACAAAGTTATAGGTAAAGTGTCGTAAGGGAAACATGGTGGAGACGTTACGGAGGAGGGTGAAGAATAAATTTACGACGGTTGCGCATGTTTACGAGGATAGAAGGACGAGCCAGTGTGCCGGTCTCGCCAGTTGCACGTGTGACAAAAGAGGAAAGATATGTCATCGCGGTGTCTTGCGAACGACTTGTCACGGTGACATTCACGGTTAGTTGTGGAATAGGTCGTGTAAATAAGAAGGCGTGTCTGTGCAAGGATATTATACACAGGGTGTCTCGTTTTCATTCATCCACGCGATTACACTGGAGCGATTGAAATGCGAGTTAAAAGATATCGATATACCGACGTAAGTAACAAATAGATGAGAAATATTTTTTTTTCTTTTCGCAAGAAGGTTAATTCCACGCTATATATTTTACTTATTTTAATATTACGTGTAGCAAATTACGAAAAGAAAATAGTTAAGTCGTGACTGGAACAAACGATCTTTTTTATAGCATGGTATTTCATGTGATCAGGGGAAACCAGACAACTTGAATCAGGTTGTTCCAAAAGTTTCTTTCGTTTTATAGGAAAATGACAGACACGCTGCATTTTTTGTTTTAATGTAAACGAAACGTATGCTGAAGTGACTGAAGATACAAAGTATTCGACAGATCAATTCTTTGCACTCCTATGTCGAGTGTGAAACTGATAGTTTTTATCTGAGGAGCTCCTTTGTCCAGTCGCACTCGACATTCTTTCATGTCCATCTTTTTTCATGAAAGAAAAGCAGAATTGCATTCTGGAAATTGTTTCAAGATATATCATAGAGTTAAAAATTATTACAAGATACGACAATAGTGTGAATAAAATTGGTATTTAAATGAATTTCTTTCTTCCTTTATGTATTTAAATTGTCTTATTTTCTAGTTAAAGTAAATTTCAAATAAAACACTTAAAAGCGTTGCGAGCTGCTGGTAACGAAATTGGAATAAAATTCGCAGTGCGAAGGTTTAAGTTTCCTATTTGTATGAACATCGCCAGATAAAGCAGCTACCTGCAGATAGCGAAAGACATTTTTGCGACAACCTAATATTACAAATGTGTAATATACCAAATACAAATGTCCGTAGTGTATCTATCTGCTCAGTCGGTATTGTAACAACCAAAGAAGAGCGAGTGAGACCAATATACAACTTTGTACTAACAAAACTAAAAACAACAGTCTTCCGTCGAAATGAACAGAGTTAGCAATCGTCAGAATAATTGTTTCTACCTGTTTTATCGGCAACTAAGTTACTGCGGATTTTGCAATACCACCTAATGACAAAATCCGCAATCATTTAGTTGCCAACCTAATAATATCCAACCGATCACCGATTATCGGATGTTACTATTATTCGTTGTTATTCAAACGAACGATTTTTTATTCGTATGTACTCGTTGCTTTCTGTTTTATTCGTACATTTACCTATTATTATAGACAGATAATGTATACGTGATTTAGGTATTTGAATTGCTCGAATAGGTACGTTAGTTACATTAGACATGCAAAGATAATTAATCGAACGATCATAATTGCATCGTAGGTTTTTCAAAGAATAGAAGCTTTTTTTATTTTTAATTGCAGCTGGAGCATCGGTGAAAACGAATCGCCCGAAAGTGGCCGCATCTTATTGCCGCATCCGTTACAAGCAGAGGAGGTTATGAATTTAAATCAGTGAGAACTGGGAATGAATGATCTCAGACTTTCGAACGGTAGCGTGTAATTTCAGCTATCTGGAGAACCATCGTACCGTTTATTTCAACACATTTTACTCGAGGAAAGCCTAAATATAGGTTTTTCTCTACGCAGCTTGCCGCGATCTTAATTATCCCAGCGACTCTGCGTGTCTGAGAAACAGCTGAGGATATGTAAAGAGCTTCGAAGCTCAACTATCGCCAATTATCAGCGCGAAGAAAGAGTTTAATATATAGGGTGTCTTTAGCAAATGGGACAAGCCATCGCGTTGATACGATAGAAGATGGGGAAAAAAATTGAAATAAAATTGAAATAGAGGAAATTAAAGTAAAATAAAGAATTGAATTAGTGTGCGATTTTTCCAAAAGTACGGGAGTTTCAAACGTGTGGAGCTCGTCTCTAATTTTCTAGACGAACAGTACGCGTTTCTTTCTTTTACACACCGTTCGATGCACTTTTTCATTAATTGGTTTTTCATTAATTTTATTCGCCTAGTCAAATATTGCAAATAATTTCCGTAATCAACGTGATATCAGTAAAATTAGTTAAAAAATTGCATCGATTAGGATGTCGATCAGAGCTGAAATCTCTGGCTGCGGACTTCATTAATCGACTTTCTCCTCTCGAGATTTTTTGATAAAATGCTCGAAAAGAAATATATTCGTAACAAGATATCTACGCTGGTCAGATGATTAATTTGGTAATTTGTAATGGAAATTCTTAAACGCGATTACGCTGTCGTGCGTTCGCGTCAAGATCGTAGTATTATTTTTCCTGGACGAGCCTCGATTATTAAACTAACGCGATTATTCTCGTTAAAAACGTACGTAGAAATTCTTCGAGGAAAACAGAAGCAGAAGATAAAATATAAATCGACTTCGCTTGGCTTCCCTGTGGTAAAAAAAATTTTTAATTTATAACGAATATGTAAATTATTTCTGTTTTAATGGACAATTTCGTAATTAACGCTTGCAACAAATCGTCTTAAATTATATCTGCTGGCTATTGAAAATCTGAAAGAATATCGTCGTTAACAATCATAAATTTACCTGCAGATTATTTTCAAAAATATTCCATATTTTC
Organism: Bombus soroeensis; assembly: GCA_014737365.1. Classification (NCBI taxonomy): domain Eukaryota; kingdom Metazoa; phylum Arthropoda; class Insecta; order Hymenoptera; family Apidae; genus Bombus; species Bombus soroeensis. The sequence continues at coordinate 383,559 of JACXIL010000270.1, read as the reverse complement.
ATAATTTTCGACTAATTCGGTTATTCGAAAGAAGAGAAGCTTCGACATAAGCGCTTAAATAATTACTCGCGAAATAAACAATAATATTAAAATGTTCGTTAAAAACGAGTAAATACGAATTTTTATGGAAATTTATACTTTGAAAATCGATAGGAATTGGATAGGAAGTGCTATACTTTGGGTATTTTACACGTTTCTTCACGTATCTTCAAGTTTCCCACATTGGCTAGCATTTCCTGAACTGTGAACTTTTCACCTTTCCACATTCCTTACATTTCTTACCATGACGCGACTACAACGTATAAACCTTCGCGTAGTGAACTATTAACGCGAATGTCGATTAATCCTGTCGCCTTTTAATGTTAGTTTCATCGAGAAAAAAGCACGTTTGTCTTTTTGACAAGCTTGTAAAAGCTTCCTAACATCCACTAACGATATTTCCAACAATTAACGCAAATAATTTCCATCTGCAAACAAACCCAGTTCCGTCGTAGCCAATTCAATCTCCTCCTCCGAAAAATCCATCGCCTTACTGGCACATTCACCAACCTTGTACGTACATATCTCTATAGCCTGTGTGCACCGTGTGCACCGCCAACAACAGGTTAGAATCGTTCAGCGTGGACAGCGACGAGAACAATGTTAACAAAGCGTCCGCGTAACACGACACGAACGCTCCTCCTATGAAGGAGGAACGATGGAACGCTGGCGTTCCACGCGAACCATCGTTCGCCGTTCAGCAACGAGCGGAGGGGATGAGGCCACGCCCACTAGCTGGAACGCTCGAGTGCAGCGCGATAGGCGGCTGACCGCGCGGCCAATCAGCGCGTGCATCGCGGAACGCGGCCGAGCGGTGGGGGCCAGGCAGCGCATCGGGAGTGTGGGTATCGTTCGAGCGCAGTGTCCCTGGAGACGCGAAGTTGGCTGCTCGATTTTCCTCTGGCCTTCCGGTTTTCCACCGACCGGTTTCCGGCCGCGTGCGTTCACTCGCGTCGCTTCCGGTTGCTGCGAAACATTTTCACCAGGCAAATTCACTGTTTCGTTGATCTCTCGTTGCAAGAAACTACGAAGGAAGAGTATTTTCGCGGAATATTGCACCGAGGGCGAGAGAGGCCGTGTTGTGTGGATCTTGAACGGCCGGAAACGAGACGCCGCGGAGACTTCGATGCTGCCGCAGCTACGTTCGCGGAGAAACGCAGACGTTCTCAAGCTTTGCCGAGGATATTTTTCCTGCATTTCGAATATGCAGGTCTTTGTAGAGTTTTGGAGAACGGCGTGAGCCTCGTGCAACATTGTTGCGCTCTTTCTCAGATGCGGAAAAATGGTAGAATCGAGACTTTCGAGAGAATCAGCCGAGTTTGAATCGGTTGCAGCTGTTGGAATCGTTTGAAAAACTATTGGTGCTGTTTTTGTTGGTGAAAGGCAGTGATTTCGAGGGAAATTGGTATTTTGTGTGGCAAGGAACGTCGATGTTTGTCGAACATTGGTAAACTTCGAACTTTCATCGAACATTGAAATTTGTGTGAAAGTGGATCGGTATATTTGGAAGAGTATCCTCTGGATTTAAGGATTTTTCCATGGACTGTAGATTCTTGGACAATTGGAAGGGAGAAGAGTTCCGGAAGATTTCAGTGACTCGCAGCGATATTGCTGCGTGCAATTGAAATTGGGACTCTGATCGAGGCACAGCATGGCGAAAGGTACGTGCAAAATTATGCGACTCGATGGAAAAGCGCAGGTTAAGCGGATATTACAAATTTTCAAAAGAGAAGAAACTTCGCGGTTGCAAAGCTACGTTGCTTCCATTGTGTGCTTTTTTCTTGTTCGATAAGTTCCTGTTAATTTCGAGCCGTTTTACGACTTTATATTGTACAAGCTATGACATTGCGCCGGGTAAATTGAAATGAATATTTTTTATCGAACAACGTATCTATCTGAGAATCTCGACAGAAAATTACCTTTATTGCACCGTAGCAACTAAAGACTGCTTGAACACGAACTTCAAAATGGGGCAAGGTTTTATAGCGAACAACTAGATGTTTTATAACAATTCCATAGAGTTTGAACAGCGAACAGCAAAAAGAAATAATCGAGTAAATGATGAACAAGGTTCTACAGCGAACAACTAGATATGTTTCCTAACAATTCCATAAAGTTTGAACAGTGAACAGCAAAAAGAAATAATCGAGTAAATGATGAACAAGGTTCTATAGCGAACAACTAGATATGTTTCATAGCAATTCCATAGAGTTTGAACAGCGAACAGCAAAAAGAAATAATCGAGTAAATGATGAACAAGGTTCTACAGCGAACAACTAGATATGTTTTATAGCAATTCCATAGAGTTTGAACTTCGAACAACAAAAAGAAATAATCGAGTAAATGATGAACAAGGTTCTACAGCGAACAGATAGATATGTTTCATAACAATTCCATAAAGTTTGAATATTCTGTGTGGGAAGAGTTTCGTGTTTTAAATCGGATTTTAAGAGTTAATTGCGTACAATAGAGCAAAACGTGATAAGACAGTCTGAAAATTATCAGAATTAACGCTGTCATGTGGCATGTATCGTGAGAAAATATCGAATTAGAAATAGAATCGATGTTTCCGAACCACGTGAAACTCGGCAGATGACACAGCAATGAGGAAGAACGCGGCATTAAAATTAATAAGAAAATAATGCAACAATTACGAGCTTCGAATTATTAAACGTGATAAGCAATCTGTTTCCTCGCTGTTATTCAGTCTGACTGCGTATAAATTAAAATATTATAAATTTATATATTATACAATCTCAAGTATAGAATCTTATACACATCTCTAATACAAATATAATATAAATATAGTACATATAAAACACATAGTGGTTGCGACAACTGGTTTCTTCATATCATCTTCCTCTTTTCTTTATTTACCACCCAGCAAATATCGATTACAAGACGATCCACTCAGACTAGCGTGTTATAGCGCAGCAAGGCACTTACACCCGATGGCTACAAGTTATAAATAAAATCCTTCATTGTAGAAACTGTTGAACGCATAATATCGGCGTGTTCCATAACACGCAGCTTGTAATTAACCAGTCGAACAAGTCGATACGAACAAGAAAACGACGCTTTTCCGAGCAATTTTCTATGAAAATAGAGCGAATATTACAGGTAGTTTTCGACACTTTCCTACATACGATATAGTATCTCGTTAGGAAAATGATATAGTGGCTGAAAAAAGTATTTGTACGTCGCTTACTAATTAGATCCGACTGTAATAAATCTTGTATTATTTATAATTATTAGGTACATGTTATAAAAAAAAATCGATATCTAACAAGAGAAGTTACTGCAACATGGCAACGTTAAGAAAAATATCCCTCCACACTCTACAATTACCATATTTATCGTTGTTGTATCTACGCGACATATTAAATATAGTATCGATATATGTTTAGCATCGAAGTACGTTAAGATAAATTTGAGAAGTTTATCATAGAAGGTACGAAAAAATAATTTTTCAAGATAAGCCAGCAACGACAATGTTCAGCGTTGCGTCGTGCACGCAGCACCGTGGAACTCGTCTGTTCGCACACGTTCATTGTTGCTGGATGAAATTATAGTGCAACTTTTTTTTAAATGCGATGTAGTGACGAGTACAGTTTGCAGAGATCCTAAACTAATGTTCTGAGAATTGTCTGAACAGAAAGCCAGTTTCTTGCTGATCAGTGCAGTTCTGCGAACTGCCTTAAAAGCTGCGACTGTTTTACGACAGCCCATCATTTTCGTACAGTTGCTTCAATGGTTTTCCGTATTGACTTTTCGCTCTGTCTTTCTCCTGCACGCTCGTTCCACCCAAAAACGATCGTTTGTGGAAATGTCGCCATTCTGCCTCGAATGTCACAACGTTAACGACGATGTCTTCATCTGCTTACGAGCAACGTTCGCGGTAGAAAAGAAGATCAGGTTCGTTGGAGACAGAAGAGTCGCCTAACTGTGACCATCGGTGTCGCTTAAAATCCACCTGTTCTTTTCTTCTCATCTGTTGGTTCCCAGCAACACGGAAGCACAGCAAAATAAACTTTGTTTTCTTCTGCCTCACGTTTCCATACGGTGGAAATTGTTGCTAAATTTCCACGAATTTTCTTCTTGCTCTTGCGTTTACAATAACCTGGAGAATAAAACTAAAAGCAATTCGAAAATTAAAATTGGAATCATACGACTGGAAAAATTCGAACAGTACCTATGCGGATAAAAAATAAAACGTGGAACCTAATAAAAAGAAATAAAAGGAAAAAAAAGAAAAAACGTTTCAGTGGAAAATAAGGGTAACGTATAAATACTTCTTGTAGCTGCTGTAGTTACATAGGCATACGTAGACTGGCTGTTTTCACGCGATCGCTAATTGTTAATGGCTCGGTGTATCGCCGATAAGGAAAGTTATTCGCGTGTGTGTCACACCGCGATCTTATCCAGCCAATTCGAAACTTTATTTCCCGCAATTACACCCCGTTAAACGCGCGCCCTGTGCGCCCCCTGCCCCTCTTCCGATGGAAAAGTTGATTTTGCGATTTTTAATTTCATTCCCAGCAATTTTCCTGGTCACGAATGGTGCGTGGCTCTTCTTGTTGCTACCCAGTCGTCGATCTGCACGTCAGATTGCCTCTTTTACGGCTGTTTTAATACGGGAAATTGTGCAAAAGAGTATTTAATCAAGAACGAAGTTCGATTACACATACAGCGACATACCGGGTGATTCATAAGTGCGAGTCGTCGCTTCAGGCCGTAAATCTACGCGCTGATACAAATAGCAACAAACATGTGACTGTTGCGTAGTATAGTTTTTGTGTTATGCTTTTTTGATTACAGCGTAACATTGTTCAAGTGGTTTCCTCTTTGCAGTAAGAACAGTCCGTAAACTTGCACCTTCGCGATATTCTGAATATTACGACGAACAGAGTGAAATAGCATGGCCAACATGATCCTCCAAATCTATCGGTTTTCTGTCTTTTTGCTTCTTCTGCCATCTATCGTATTTATATTGGACGCGTGCATACAGGGCCGGCGCAAGGCAGGTTCAGCGCGTTCGCCGGAGCCCGGGCCCGCGTTTTGAGAGACAAAGATCATCAAAGTTCAGTGTAACTCCATAAAGTCCTCATATCCTGGAAACTACTTTAGATAAAAAAAATCCAGGCGATTTTGAGAGAAACGTACTTTTTAGAGAAATTAAACCACACGAATAGTTTTTTGGTACAAGTCATACAAGATTACAGATTTTGTACTTTCATTGAATTTTTTGCCCCTTGAAAGCGAATTATGGATGCGAAAAAATATTAATTGGATTTGTTTAAGAAACTGCTTATAAAAAATATATAATATGTAACAGCATTTGTAAATAAATAATTCCTCGTTACAAAATTTAAATGTAGGATTTGAATGTGTATTCAGGCCCCGCAAAGTTTTCGAACTCGGCCCCATAAATGGTCACGCCGGCCCTGCATGTGTACGACATACATTCCTAAAAAGCTCTTTTTCCTTGTTTTTGTAGCGTAGGTTTAACGGCTGAAGTATTTACAAAAAGTGCTTCTATGAATCATGGAAACGTTGTATTGGGTTGTCATTGGGTGCTAATGACAAAATCCGCAATCACTTGGTTACCAACACGATAGTTACAGAGTAGGTAGGTATAGAGTGTTAGCTGTCGAAGAATTATTTCTCTTTTTACTTAAAGGCAGCTTAGTATATAAACGTTTGTCGAGTACCCATTTTGGCGGCGATTAAAAAATTACGTTGCATTTATTTTGCCAATAACACCAAATGACAAAATCCGCAATCACTCAGTTGCCAACCCAATAGAAACACGAAGAAAGACGACTGCTTGACGCTAAATCGCTGCTAATCGGAAAATTATTGGGTTGGCAACTAAGTGATTGCGGCTTTTGCCAATACCACCAAATGATAAAATCCGCAATCACTTAGTTGCCAACCCAATAATTTTCCGATTGCTCAAAAGTTGCGTTTTTCGTTCAGACAAAACGAACGCTTCGCCACAATCGTATTAGGTTCCTCTGACGATTGAAGATATACAAACATCTGGCATATTTTCGAAATTTGTGTTCGTCGGAGATGGTCAAACGAAGAACAGATTCTTCTATTTTGTTCGTATCATCTGCCTCTGTTTATATTAAACACGGATAGCTAGGCATTTTCAGAAATAACAAGCTGCTTCGCCATGATCAATGAGACGTTCAGGCGGACCACGATGCAGAAAAGATGGAGAAGCACTGCCGTTTTTAAAAACCGATTGAAATAACGTGAGGTCGATATTTGTATATCAGGATTTTAGCGAAACAAAGGAGATCCAAGAGAGAAACCGCGCCACGTCTAGCGTTTTGTTAAACCGTGTAACAGGCATCGTCATTGAAACACTATGATTCATGAGAAACGCTCGGAGGAGGGTTAGGCTGAGAGGATCGTATTTCCGAGAATTCACAGACCGAAAGATGTTCTCGGCCGTTTTGCCGCGGCGAAAGAAGGCGGAAGACTAAACGAGACAACTATGAGAAAAAGGGCAAATAGTCTGCGGACAACAAAGGCCGGCCAAAAACAGCATTTAAAAAAACTTATGGTAGCGTGATTCGTAAAAAGAAAAATCGCCAAATGTTTGTATTTCTAACCATCGCATGGACGACGGAAAGATGTTCGGCGAACGCTTTCGGCAGTTCCAGCCAGTCAATGTTTCAACACTTTTAACCTGCTTGCAGAGTACTCGACCTGCTCTCTAGCGATGACAGCCGAATTTAATCGACAGCTGCGTTCGTTATGTTCGTTCCGCGTGAACATCTATGCTATTTCCTTTAACACTTGACTGACCGCTAGCGGTTCAACAGCATACGCACATCCGACCGTCAAATTGGCATAAAACTGTGGGAGCTTACAAAGCAACGCAACTGACGGAACTGAGCGAGATACCTTAGTACTAAATAACAAATTACTGCTCATATAATGAGAAAGATTGTTTATCGCCATGGCAACTGATTATCTATAGGTGGGCTATAGGTCGGTAAGCGTCGGCGACAAAAATCTGATTAATAGGCTATCGGTCGGTAAGCGTCGGCTACAAAAACCGATTAATCGGTTATCAGTCGGTAAAGTGTTAATTTGCGCGCCTGATAAGAGGCACGTGGATATTTGGAAGAGAAACAGGGGTGTGTTACCCACTGGACGCTTTTTCCAACGAGTAGATTCTACGTCTAATTATTGGATTGGAAACTAAGTGACTGCGGATTTTGTCAATACCAAGTAATGATAAAATCCGCAATGACTTAGTTTCCAACCCAATAAATCATTATCGAACGCGTATAGCAACTTCAGTAGCTAAATCTCGAAAACGGATTATCTCAGGCTTTTCAAGCAGTCGTTGTAAATTAGAATAGACGTAAACAGACTTGTAAAGAGAAGATCCTAGCAACTTTAACTGCGAATGCTACTTGTAGGTACGTTTGGTAGCCGGACAAGTGTGTGGAATTTGAAACAAGTGAAATACGTAGCCAAACGGTAATTAAGAATCGTCAAAGTGCGTTCAATTTATTATACGATAGGATCCTTGATGTGTGCTTGTCACGTAAACACGTAAGTTACATTTGAATCCTATTTCTTCTGGGAATCTGACGCCAGTGGCTACATCTTCGATGTTTCATTCGAAGGAGAGACAGTGCGGTTGGCACTGAGCGAAAGAAGACATTTCATTTTATCGTTGATTCTATCGTTTCAACTTTCCAATTCTTTTTTTCTTGTCCTACGTTCCACACGAAGGTATTCGATAAATACAATTTTCGATCGCACGATTTCTTTCATAAATTCGAAGGTTCTACGCTTAGAACCATAACCCTTCGCATTGCGAATTTTATTCCAATTTCGTTGCCAGCGGCTCGCAACGCTTTTAAGCGTTTTATTTGAAATTTACTTGAACTAAAAAGTAAGACAATTTAAATAAATAAAGGAAGAAAGAAATTCGCTTAAATACCAGTTTTACTCACACTATTGTTGTATTTTCTAATTTTTAAGTGTACGATATATCTTGAAACAATTTCCAGGATGCAACCCTGCTTTTCTTTCACAAAAAAACGTGAGACTCGACAAAGGAGCTGCTGAGATAAAAACTGACGTCGAGACGTACGAGTGCAAAGGGTTAAGGTTTTTCTACGGGTTTTGCCTATTTTAAAAAACGTTTTAAAAAATAGTTTTGGCTGTGGAGTGTGGCTGGAAAACCGACAGAAATTTATCGAATGACCCTATGTATATTCTCGATCGATTTTTGCACGTACGTAGCCTAAGTATACACAGGAGCGCAAATATACGTAGCTATCCAGCAAAAACTTTCCACTAACGAAAGTGACAAATGTGTATACCGATTGCGATAAGGTTTCATTCGTGGTCATTTCTCTCGGTGTATGATTAACTAGATTTAGGTCGATTCAGATCGTTTTATTCGACGTATCATTTCGTTCTATTCGACTGACTTGTGATTTCCTAAGGCTGCTTGTACGAACACGATTTATTATACCAACGAACGTGTCTGCTTTTCAACGTTGATTAGGTACACTGCTTTTTATTTACGTTCCTAGTTAATTACTCCGAGGCGCGAGAATTTCGGAAATTTTTTCTACTCCGAGAACTTACCATTCGATTCCGATAGGAGAAGCTTCACGACCAATCAAAAATATGCATCAGTTTATTTGACTTTTATACGTGACATTATGTCATCCCGAAAGTTTCTTTCGTTTTAGAAGGAGATAACCGACGCACATTTTTTCTTTCGTATTATTTCGTTGAATCATGCTGCGACATAGGTGGCGATAGAACAAGATGAATATAACGAAAAATGTGCATCTATTATTTTCTTCTGAAACGAAGAAACTAACGTATTCACCAAAATTAATTAATTCTTTCTACAGCTGCTAACTAAAGCGATGAGAAATTTGAATATCGTTGCTAGAACATCTATAAATTATCATCCGAATTTTCCCCTCGAACGTCTCGTCTAAACTTCCAAATGTTTCCTAACGAATACGTTTCTTCGTTTCTCAGGACGCCTGTGAGCCTCGTCATCAATCGTCGCCAGCACCAGCCAGTGTCTAAAATGACTATCATCGAGCCAAGGTAATAACCATCGAAAACGCCATTGGAATTATACACGACACTCTGAAGACGCAGCAGTGTGTCCGCGCGCGAAGAGTGTCAAGGAAGGAAGAGATGAGAAGTGAGAGAAAAATGTGACAGAAGGAAAAGAGAAGAGATTAAGAAAGAAAAAAAAAGACGTTCGATGAGAAAAGTAGGCGAAACTCGCGGTGTGTAAGTGTTCTGAAGAGATCGAGGCGAGGAACTGTTGGCTGGAAGATGCCTCGACCATCGAGGGATACTTACGGCGACCAGAAGCCACCATATTCGTATATTTCATTGACAGCGATGGCGATCTGGTCGTCGAGGGATAAGATGTTGCCTCTGGCTGAGATCTACAAGTTTATCGCCGATCGGTTCCCCTATTATCGCAAGGATACTCGCAGATGGCAGAACTCTCTCAGGCACAATTTGTCCTTCAACGATTGTTTCATCAAGGTACGTGGCTGTATCGAGTCGTGTGTTTGTTTCTGTTGCATAGATTGTGCAGGCTGATCAGTAGCGTATCAATTCTTCTCGCTGACCAAATGTAGGTTTGTTTATTTTACCTTAAGCCGAATTTACGCTTGAGCCAACGCGGCGGAGGAAGGCTGTTTTCATCGAGTGCAGATTCGGCTTTACCCGTACGCGCGACAGTTCGAAGAACTGGATTCGAAAAATGAAATTTATGGAAAATGTAAGGAGGTGCAGTTATTTTCGACAGAGTATGAATTGGTTAGAATATTAGAAATGGGAATTACAAGTCGCCAGGGGACGACTGTTCCTTCCTTTGCGCGGGCTATCGTGCACGACGAAGCTTCCCTTTTAAAGTTAATACGCGATAAAACGACTGGGATCTATAAACGTCGATCATTATGGAGTAGCTGGTGCTTTTATCTGAGCGTAAATTCAGCAGAAACATCGTGCTTTTTGATTAAGAGCCAATTACTTTGATTTCGTAGCTATCCAAGCGACGCGTTCTATTATTATAATAACACGGTTGCGTACCTATTACGAGAAACAAAAACAGTTTTCAATTTTTCTCGTGCAAAATCAACAAAAATGAAAAAGAGAAAGAGGAAGAAAAGCGACAAACGTCGACAAAGTTTGCCATATTTTATAGAAGACACGTCACAGACTCTATGGGATACGATGTCACATTCGCTAACTTCTCTTTCATAATTTTTTTTTTTTTTTTTTTTAGCAAGGAAACACGTTAAGACTTTGACTGCCACGCCGAAATGACGTGTTTCGCTGAGGACGCCACGGGAGTATTTTTATTATTCAAAGCATATAATGGCAAAATAATACTAAATTGATGATGTAAGACAACAATCTTCTTCAATGGACCGTTTATCTTGTTGGTGGTCACGGGTGATCATCGTGGCGCCTTGGTAACAGTTAGCGACAGCTTGGTGACAGCAGAATATATTGTTGAAACGCGTAGAAGATATTAGTAAACAGTATTAGGATTATTTTTATGATTTCGACGAAACATTCGGCTGAAATGGTAGAGGTCCGCAAAAAAATTATGTTTCTGATAAACCAATGGTAGTTTAGATTACAAGAGAGGAAAATGTGCCGTAGATTTACCAGATCAAATGATAGCATGTTCTACACCACAGAAAGAGCCCTCAAGTGGTATATAAAATTAGCTTGAGAGTTATTGTTAAATACATCAATTTCAAACGCGATGATACTCTCTAAACAAGCAACAAAAACAAAAATCAAGGTATCAGATTTTAGAATGGCGCTGGTAATGCACTTTACACAGTGCCATTCACCGGAGCAGTCAAATGTACTTATTCGACAAAGATTGCGACACGAAATACAGGAGAAAGAAGGGCAAGCGTACCTGGCACGAAAATATTGCAGAGAATGGTATAAAAAAACCGTTAAACAGTTAGGATCAAAAATTGCTAAGAATCGGAGAAAAAAGGTGACCACCTATTGTCCAGATTGTATTGATGAGCCACATTTATGTTTAAAGTGTTTTAACACAGTGCACCGTTAGATGCAACATTTCTTCTCATTTTTTTTTATTGATGTTCTGATAAAAATGTTTAGTTGTTCAATGGGACATTTTTCATTTCAAAGTATCTTCTATTTATTGGTTATATTGAAAATGCCCTAACTGTTAATTTTCATTCAATTTTTACAATTGTAAGAAGTTGAAGCGCTCCGGTCACCAACGACCACCGTGGCGTCACAGGAGAAACCGTGATGGGTCATATATGACCCACGTGACAGTCAAAGTGTTAAACAACAAAATTGATATTTAATTTGTCCTATCTGCGTTACGTTTGTAATAAACGTTAACGTTTCGCGTAAATACGACAAATTCAAATGCAATTTTTCCTGTAGCTGTTGCTTTGATGCTTCACAGACACGACAACGTGATACGTACAGCAACAGCAGAGCAGACACTAACTTGTTTTCCCAGGCACACAAACAAAGCTATAACAATACGCAACATGTATAGTATACAGTTCTCTTTCTCCGATCGGAAGATATTATTAGGTCGTCCGAAAAGTTTCTTTCGTTTTATAAGGAAATAATAGACGCACAATGTTTTTTCTTTTATATTAGTTTATTGAATTATGCAGGAACATAATAATAGAAATATAACGAAATAGATCATACCCAATTCAATAAAATAATATAAAACGTATTATCTTATAAAACGAAAGAAACTTTTCGGACGACCTAATACAAGCGTAGCAGATCTTCGCACCTGTGGCGTCTGTCCTGAATTTGCTCCAAGGAGTTTGCTATACTCGGCTCGTCTAGTCGAACGTAAAAGGTAGGTTGTTACTTCGAGCAGTAACAATTACGAATTTTAAGAAGAAAAAACAAAAGAAAGGACAATTAATCGAAGATGGTGGCGTTAAGGCGAGGAAATCTTTGTAAAGCAATTGTTTTCTGCCTGGTAACCGTGAGATCAAAGTGTAGATAAAAGAAGAGGAGACATGATTAATGGAACTTGATTTTTCTTTCCTAGTTCAAACGATTGTTCGTATAGTTGTAACGCTAACGTACGGAAGTCGATTATTGCAGTCTTTGTGTTTTTTTACTTAGACAACAGAAATATAAGCAAAGAAAAAAAAAATAGAACGCGATGGAGCCAATACAAAGACGAGAGAAGCGACGTAAAAAAAAGAGAACTATTTGAGCTTGAAAAAGTGTCTTTGATTTTATTTTTTTAATTGAATTGATGAAAATAGAGGGGAGGGGGGAAATAGAGGAAAGAAAATGCGACCGCGTGGATTAAAATACGTTTTACGAAATTTTGTTGGCGTAGGAAGATGCGATCGTGTTGCTAATTAGATGTTACAAATGAAACGACGTGTACACCAGACATTGCGTAGATCTGTATCTGACTACGCATCCGTTTTGTTCGCTCGTGTATTAAAAGATAACACACCGGCAATCTTGTCTTCTTCTTCGCGCTTTTTATCGCGCCAACAGCCCATTAAATTCCAAGGATACAGTTAATTATGATTAATGATTTAGGGAAAATGAGGAAGAAATCTCTTAAGGAAAATATTTCTTCGTTATTTATGTATTATTATATCGCTATACGAGAAAATATCGCATAAACGATCGTTTGAGGTCTCCGTAAGGTAATCTGCGGCAACATTCCTAAGCTTTCATTTTCCAAATCACGCACAACGTCTAATCCACTTTGGGTCCGTTTTTTCTGCATTGTTTCATATGTACTTGAACTTATCTTATTGTTTCAAATGTGTTGTGCTTATCTACCGAGATAAGAAAGTTACAAGCTCTGTACAAACACAGTGTCTTACCCCTATATGTTGAACAAAACACCTTCTTCCATTACAACACATTGCCAATATCTAGCGGCAGTAAACATTTTTACGGACGTTACAGCATAATCTTCTTGGAAACATAGTATTGCGTTGGCAACTAAGTGATTGCGGATTTTGTCATTACCACCTAATGACAAAATCCGCAATCACTTAGTTTCCAACCCAATAGATACTTACGTGGTATGTTGAAACAAAAACCGAGCGATATTTACCGATCGACAGACGATTCTGTTAACACTTTACCGACCGCTAGCGATGCAACGGCATACGCACGTCCGACCGGCATCTCAGGCGCAGATTCTCCGTGGCGCCGGCTCTGTTTCGGTTTAGACTCTGTAATACCATTCTTTTTGTTCATCGTAAACGGTACGTTTTCCAAATTGGTATAAAATTGTGGGAGCTTACAAAGCGACGCAACTGACGCAAGTGAGCAAGGTACCTTAGTACTAAATAACAAATTACTTCTCAAATAATGAGAAAGATTGTCGACGACGAAAAGCCGATTAATCGGCTATCGGTTGGTAAGCGTCGGCGACGAAAAGCCGATTAATCGGCTATCGGTCCGTAAAGTGTTAACGTCTACTGGACAAACTCTGAGTTAAGGTTGCTCTTTCCCCTAATTACCTTATCCTATGTGGTATTTTCTATTGGAAGAAGGGAAGAAAAATACGAACAGATGAGATTCGCGAAACGATTATGATCTCAGGTAGTAAATAAGAATTAAACTACAATTATCGACAAATTAAATGGAAAATTGTCAAATAATATTTTCTTGCCAACTTCTAAAAAACTACCAACCTTCGACCACCGCTCCGCGCTTTGTTAACTCTGTTGTATTTTTGTCGCTCATTTCCGACCCAATGGTATCTGGTAAGGTTAAGAAATATTTCACATTCGAACGAGATACAAAAAGATCGTTACTGGTATAGACGATAGCTCGTCTCAATTCTACAGGAAATATTTTCTTCAAACGCTACGAACTCTTGTCGTTGCTAAGACGAGAGGAAAATTAATGTAAATGAAAATTCGTTGAAGAAACTTGGTCGCACGTATCCAATGGAATTGCAACACGAGGATTGTACATCGCGCGATCCTCTGAAGCCAGAACTATCGAACGAATCACGGAAGCAACCGAAAAATGAAGACGAGGAACGAAGAAGGAAGAGCAAAAGGAAGCAGTGGATCCTGGACATTAACTCGATCGTGTTTCTCAACGATTTGGGTCGAGGCAGGTGCGAAACAGATGGTCGAGAGAAATATAACAGAAACGAAGAGGGAGACTTGTCCTACAACGTTATTTAACACGGCCGCAACTCACAGGGACAAAAATAATAAAAAGATTGGCTCGTTTTATCTCAGCGAATTCGAACGATCGTTTTCCGCCTTCCGATCGTTCTTCACAGATTTCTTTAATGAGTATTCGTCATCTAAACGGTCAATTTCACCAGACCTTTTTTCTATTCTCGTAGAGTAGAAGCTACATGGGTCGTAAGATCGGGATTGTTGTTTTACCGCAGACTAATCGCGTTACTTTTCTTACCAGCTATTTTATAATAGGCAATAGATTTACATATTTTATATCGATAGTTTATCGAATCAGTCGTTTAACTTCTTTGGTTGCGCTCATAAAATAAATTTCCATAAAAATTTCTAGTCCGTAATAAATATGCAAATGTAGCCTCTTCTTAGCTCTCCGCCACTATTTCATTTCTCGAACGATCAAATATTTGAAGTTGTCAAGTGTTTTCATTCCTTAAATAGCTGACGTTACGTTATACAGCCTGTTACCAAATCAAATGTCATATTATTCTTTTTATTATATATTATATATTTGTTATTATTATTCTTGCGTTAGGATTTCGTAAGCTTGTGTAATAAGCGAGCTACAAATATACGTAAAAAGGTAAATGTAAGTAACAAATGTAATTAGAAAGAATATAAAAAAATATATAAGTAAAAATGTTGCTTGCTGCAACATCGACTTCTCTTCTACGTCTTTCAGTCTTGTTCCTAATTGCCTAATATCTAATTTACATTGCACTGTTTTAAACGAAGGTATGCTATCTCGGTACTTTAAACAAATTACTCTAATTTTCACTGCGCTCTGTACGAACTTCTTTTTACACTTCTTTTTACATTCTCTTCCAAGTTCGTTTTCATAATTTTCCTGTTCTTTTTATTTCTATATATTTTTGGTTTGCATTTGCTGCATATGGCACAGTGTCTCAGCACGTGCTCGGTCGATTCTGGCTTTTCTCTGCCACATGTTTGCCATAGTTCTGCCTTATTGATATATACAAAGCTTGTTTATTTTCCTGATTTTCCACTGTTTCTTTCTGCCAGTTTTATTCCTGCTACAATTCTTTCCAATATAGTTTTCACTTAGCTCTTTTAGCTGTTTGTAATTGTACGAGGAATTTCCTGTTCGTTTGAACGCTTTCTGCGATGAACCAGCAGGCGATATTTTTAATCGAACGACGAAAGGGCACGAAGTGGTAACGCAATTTTCTGAAATGTCTCGACATGGATAGCGCACTTAAATAAAATTGCGAACGATTCGACAAACTATCGATACAAAATACAAATATAAACGTACCGGTATCTGTATGCCGTTTCGTTTGAAAATTATTTCAAAACAAAGTGGCAAATCTTCTTTTACGAAGAATTCTCTACTTCGATTCTATAATTTTCCTTATTTCAACTGTAGCTGTTATAAACAAGAGCGTGGTGAAAATCCGCTTACAAGACGACTGGTTTCGCTTGATTTCACTGGCCGATGCTCATGATCGAGTGTAGATACATTTTATCGTTGGACAGGTGCAACATCGACATTCGCATCGACCATAAATCAAACGAGGTACGAGGTCATTTTTATGATAATTCCTTGGTAATTTCAATTTGCACGAAGATACTCGTACGATGCTTGAAATTTCAAGTTGTTTTCGAGTGTCCAGGTGAAATATGGTGGTCAGTTTTTAAGTATAACATCATCGGTCGCGAGTAGTAATTTCGGGGACATAAAAGCGAAGTAGAAATACGATACGAGAGATAATGGACGTTTGTAGTGGTGAAAATTGAATTTTGCGCCAGCACTTGTATTTTAATTATTTATATAAAAATATACATTTTCCTGAAATTATATCGCCACGTAATATAAATTCGTCTTGTACGATATGTATAAAAAGAAAACTAGGTACGTTAGCACCCAATGTTTGCTGGAAAGCAGAAACATCTTAAACACCAAGTTACAAGATCGTTTAATTTGATCTTTTATACAACGAAAAAAAAAAAAAATTTTTTTTTAAGGATTATACATATTCAACGTAGAATGTATTAGGTTGTCGGAAAAATGTCTTTCTTTCGCAAACGTGTTTCTTACAACAATGCACCTTCAGAGAAACGTGAAACCAAGTCTGTGAAATGTCGCGGTGTTTATCTGAACGGAAGAAAATGGGTCGTAGGTAATTCGGCAAAATAATATCAAAGTTTATTATTTGCTCATAAAGCGAAAGAAACTTTTCCAACAATCTGATATATTTAAAAATAGGATGAATTTACGTTAGAATCCGATATATGTCAGGACCAGTTTCGTCTTAGTCTCCTCTTTTATTCTATAGCAAAGCAAATGTATTTTTAATCACGCGTTGAATTAAAATAACACAGGTACAAGTAATCGCATATATACACAGTTATTTCAGTAATCATAAATTACAGACGATAATTACGATATCACCGTCGCTATTATTCCTCTTGATACATTGCTTTATTATACCACATTTTTCATCTAGTATTCCGTTATACTTTAACTCAAGCAGAATAATAGCTCAAGCTTTTACACTACGTTGCACGCTGCGCTCTTTTTTGCCAGATATAATGGCTGGTGTTAAAGGAACGAAGAACGAAGATATGAATTGCAAATGTATCGTCAGATGTAACGTATTTGATAACGAAATAAAAAAAAAAAAAAAAGAGAAGGATGTTAAACAGCAAAGAGTGTATTAATAGAATGTTAAAAAAAAAAAAGAATCGAAGATTTTAATGAAACAATAAAATGGAAGTTCCAGTATGGGAATTAATGGGGTCAGGTAACTGTTCGGAAACCACGCGCCTCTTTATATTTCAAAATCGATAATACAAAAACAATCGTAAAGAATACCATGTAACGTAGGCTTATTTACAAATTCTATAAAATTAATATTACTTGAATTAATACTACTTGAACTACGTTGAATTATAGTCTGTTTGTACGACAGATCATTTTTAAGTCGCCTTCGAAATGCCATAAATATTTCAAAATAAGTTTTGCCATCGTCACTTTCGCTCTGTCCATCTCCTTTCCAACATCAGAACTGAAATTATTGATGATAATATTTGCCCAAATTTCGAAAACATTTTCGCGTAATATATATGTCGGATTTGCATTATGATTTGGGGCGCGTAACAAATCTCCACTCGAATCGGCCATTGTTGTTATGCAATAAAAATAATATCTACTAGTGTCAACTACGATTATTACCGAATTTGACAAGTAACCGTGGCGATTAGATACTCGGGATATAGATGACAACGATCTTAGTTAAGTAATACTCAACTTTCTGATCGACGAGGGCGATGTCTCTTCACGTAAAGATACTCAGTGCACGTAGAACGTATGTAACTGAAAGAACGAATCCTCGGTCTCAGTGGAGCTGTCCTTATATACTCCCGTCTGTACCTTCTTCGGTCAATCTTTGTTTTTAAAGGGAGTTATTTAATTACTCCGTACCTCTGTTAGGTACCTGTCCCTCCCGCGACCCTTTATGTCGCTTCGGGCCCAAGTCTCTTGTCATAATTCCCGGGCATCCATAATCATAGACAACTATTTCTAAGTTTTATCACTTAAGTACAGCTATAATAAAAAGTGTAGCCTAAATTATTGGGGTTCTTTCCCAACGAAGATGTCCCTTCATCTCTGACATATATATACGTCGGGTTCATGTTAGGATTAGGGGTAGGGGCGTGTAAGGAATTGTCACTTGAATTGGCCATCGGTAATGCAAAGTTTATTACGCTGGTACGAATGTTATAGAATTGTTAGATGATCACGGTGGTCAGACACGAACGAGGATGATCTTAGGTTCGATGACGAATCCGCGGCCAAGGGGATAACAAGTGTACTTTATTCCAAAGTGTAAGTCGAACTCTTTGTTAAAGCGTGAAGTATGAACTGGATTGCAAAGATGCTATGTAACTCGTTGATCAGATCGTACGAGAGTGATGTTTCCGTCGCAATGATGCTGCAGAGGAAAGCTATGATGGGGCGTGTCTAAGGACACGAGATCATCGGATTCGTCGAGAAAAGCCTTCGTTGGGAAAGTGAGGGAAATGGACGTTGCCGTTAATTGGCTAATTTCTATGTTGGTGGTTAGAAAAGGATGCTGGCCACCCTGGAGAAAAAGTTGTTAGCTGGAAGCCTGGTTCGTGTGAAAGGCAAATTTCCCGTATCTTTCCGTTATTAGGACAAAGGCTGTTTGTCCGTTTGAAGGACTTTGGTTAACTAAATCCTAAGATTTATAGCGACTCCTCGGGCTAGCTGAACGTGTACTGTGGAGATGCATGGACATCTGGAAATCATCCGACCCGAAGTGTAGGGTCCGCGCGTGGCGAGCACGGGACAGAAATCGTTGGAATGTTTACTGTCGAGTGTGGCTACAACTATATTTTTTAAGGAGAGCTTTACAATTACTCCATACCTTTGTTAGACAAAACGCTCATCCTGTGACCGCGAACACGTTCGACGACTGGTTGTCGCCTCGAGCTCAAGCTCATTATACAAATCTTGAAAAATATATTCGGATTGAATCGCTGACAATTATTTAACTATGGCTATGGTGGAATCTAGACTGAAACATTAGAGGATTTTCCCAAAACTCCAAGGGGAGGCTCCGGTGTCCTTTCATCTCTGACATATATATATTTACATATCTTGAAACACCCGAGTAATTTTCATTTACGCCTTTCTGTTCTTTATTGCAGTTCTAAGAAAGCTGTTACTATACAGCAGAGCGTGGGTATTTATTTCACAATTCCATTCAAGTTTTTCCACTTGTTGAAACACTTGCGCAATTTTCAATTACAGTTTCCTGTTTTTCATGTTCATTAATTATACATCTTCCGACGTTGTGGGTTTTTGCGATTTTTCCAACACCTCCGCGCCTTTTTCTAACTTTCCAAGTATATTTGAACTCTTTCTATTTTTCTTCTTTCCTTACAACGCTCGATACAACGCGTGTCCACTCTGATTTCACTATACGCAAGATACGTATTAACGTATGCAATATTCATTCAGCTTCGTATTAACACTTTACCGACCGCTAACGATTCAACAGCATACGCACGTCCGACCGGCATCTCAGACGCAGATTCTCCCTGGCGCCGGCTCTGTTTCGGTTTGGACTCTCCGATACCATTCTTTCCGTTCATCGCGAACGGTAAGTTTCTCAAATTGGTATAAAACAGTGGGAGCTTACAAAATGACGCAACTGACGCAAGTGCGCAAGGTACCTTAGTACTAAATAACAAATTATTGCTCAAATAATGAGAAAGATTGTCGGCGACAGAAAGACGATTAATCGGCTATCGGTTGGTAAGCGTCGGCGACAAAAAGCCGATTAATCGGCTATCGGTCCGTAAAGTGTTAATGTCTACTGGACAAACTCTGAGTTAAGGTTGCTCTTTCCCCTAATTACCTTATCCTATGTGGTATTTTCTATTGGAAGAAAGGAAGAAAAATACAAACAGATGAGATTCGCGAAACGATTATGATCTCAGGTAGTAAATAAGAATTAAACTACAATTATTGACAAATTAAATGGAAAATTGTCAAATAATATTTTCTTGCCAAGTTCTAAAAAACTACCAACCTTCGACCATCGCTCTGCGCTTTGTTAACTCTGTTGTATTTTTGTCGCTCATTTCCGACCCAATGGTACTGCTCAAATAATGAGAAAGATTGTCGACGACAAAAAGCCGATTAATAGGCTATCGGTTGGTAAGCATCGGCGACAAAAAGCCGATTAATCGGCTATCGGTCCGTAAAGTGTTAATGTCTACTGGGCAAACTCTGAGTTAAGGTTGCTCTTTCCCCTAATTATCTTATCCTATGTGGTATTTTCTATTGGAAGAGAGGAAGAAAAATACGAACAGATGAGATTCGCGAAACGATTATGATCTCAGGTAGTAAATAAGAATTAAACTACAATTATCGACAAATTAAATGGAAAATTGTCAAATAATATTTTCTTGCCAAGTTCTAAAAAACTACCAACCTTCGACCATCGCTCCGCGCTTTGTTAACTCCGTTGTATTTTTGTCGCTCATTTCCGACCAATGGTACTGCTCAAATAATGAGGAAGATTGTCGACGACAAAAAGCCGATTAATAGACTATCGGTTGGTAAGCGCTAGCGACAAAAAGCCGATTAATAAGCTATCGGTCGGTAAAGTGTTAATGTAGGACATAGCCACTTTAATCCGAACACTGCAACGTTCGAACGTTCTATCATCGGCGCGTAATATTTTCCACTAACCTAAGCCTTTCTCCGTTTCAAATATGTACAAACTTTATCAGCGTTCATACGCCATGTACTCGTTCCTTTATTTGACCGAGTGAACTTTCATTATGAGAGTTTAGTATGAAACCAATAGCGTTGCAACTACCGGAACAAGATACGATATAATTAAAACAGTGGAAAGTGGCGTAACTGCGGCACGGTGTTGGAAAAGCCATACGATAACAAACGAAAATAGAGTATTGGAAATTATCCGAAGCACGTAAAATTCCTCCGATGCTGACAACAGCATCGGATATATTGGCTTGGCAACTAAGTGATTGCGGATTTTGTCATTAGATTGTCATTATTTTGTCATCCGAATATATTGATATATTTTGTTATTAGATGGTATCGACAAAATCCGCAATCACTTAGTTGCCAAGCCAATATTAAACGTACCGATGCGATGAAACGGTTTCGTTACAACGAAGACGATAAAAATGGTAACAAAGAGGTTTCACGCTGAAGAATTCGGGGCATTGGAAAGAAGACTTCGATAGTTCGAACTACGAAAAGAATGTAACTCTATGCGGTAACTTAGGTGGAAAAAAATTATGTGAATTTTGGATGTTAGCAGCCAGGAAGATACGAAATCTATAGATATTTGAAGGATGTGGTAATCGATCTTAATTTGTATTTGAATGAATGAAATTTCATATGGAAAGAGTGTACTCTATCTTAGTGATTAAATAATAGGAAATTAATAGGAAATTATAGAGAGGACAGATAACAAAGCTGATTTTTATTATTACGAATAATAATATTTTAAATAATATTTGAGAAGCTCTCTGTTAATTTTCCTGTTAAGAATCTAGAAATTCGCACGTTCAGAAGTGGTTCTTTGGCTAAACCTAACGCGTAACATTGAACATTTTCCTTCGTTGAAACATCGCTGGACAATTCGACGTAGCAGATAGCGAGGCAATTATATTTCACTTGCTTTTTTTATAGTCGATGTTCATCGATAAGAGACACGTAAATTAGACGGAACATATTACGGTTTCTTTATTTGCAAAAGCATGTCGAAACAAATTGAATAGTGGCGTCATCAAATAAATCTTCACGCGGTGTGAGCATAATGAATGCAGCTGTCAATCAGCATAACTGACATTGCTAGTGACGAGCTCGAGTATTTTGCAAGCGGGTTGAAACATTCACCAGATTCGAGTGCTCTTTCAATATTTCGATAAACAGAGGCAAAAACGGTAGACTTTTGTTTATCTCACACTGTCAGACGACCTACAGTTGATACAATAGAAATTCATTGTTTCCTTCTCATTGTCTATGATTGTTCGTCAAATAATAGCAGTTCACAATAAGATTCTTTCAAACCTTTATTTCTGCATACTTAAAATTTACATAAATACATAGATATTAGTCTACTGATTTAATTCCTCTCTCAATGATCACGAGCTCACCTTCTTTGGTTCGATATCTAGCTATTATTATTTCCATCTACTTAACATTTATACTGAACGTCTAACTCTACAGCTACAGGGCATTGCATGCTACACTAAGCGATTTGTCATTACCACCTAATGACAAAATCCGCAATCACTTAGTTGCCAACCCAATAATTGAATTCTAAAAGTTCCTTCTTTTAGGCCAAATTCATTCGAAAAATAAACGCTTTAAGATTTTTCATATTAGAATATCGACTCATATCTGGCCACTGTATCTCGCTACTCGCATTGCTTTTCTTGAGAGGTTTCGGCACAGACTTTTGCGTGTGGCCGGCAAATACTGCGATAGACCGTTGCCTTCTACGTGTCGTACGAGTATCGGTCCATAATTTGTTTATTAACTTGTTGATTAACTTGTTGATCTTGGACTTACATCGTTGCAATGTAGAAGAATAACTCAATTCCTATTTGCTCATAAAGTATTCAATGGCTCTATAGACTGCGCTGAAATCGTTGAGAATTTCAACATCAATGTCCTTGCTAAAGTCTTCAGACATTAAATACGATCTCCTTTGTGCGTAGCCTGGCGATTACATTTTTCGATATACAAGACGTCCCAGTTTTTCCCCCACAAACTTTACCAGCATATTTTGCAAGCAAAGTTAAGAAAGAGTGCTATATAAGAGTATAGGCCCTTGAAAGTTTCGTTGACGCAGCATAAGAACGCGTTCCCACAAAGTCTGATGTTTACTTGGTCGTTGATTTGCTGAAGCTGTCCGGCAATGTTTAAACGACTATCACCGATGGACAAGTCGAAGAGAATCAATTCCTCGGTCATGAAGATCATCAGATATGGATTCTTACTTGCGTCAGGAAGTTATGCTGATACTGGTGAGGAGTTGACGCAAAGGATTCGTGACGTTAGGGAAACAGATATGAGGTGGGGTTGAATGTAAGTGCCCAAGAAATACTCTCGAAGTTCAACAATAAAGTTTATTTAACAATTAATAGTCAACATTCAACATTCAACAATCGACAATCGACAATCGACAATCGACAATCGACAATCGACAATCGACAATCGACAATCAACAGTCAACAATCGACAATCAACAATCAACAATCGGCAATCGACAATCGGCAATCGANACAATCAACAATCAACAATCAACAATCAACAACCAACAATCAACAATCAACAATCAACAATCAACAATCAACAATCAACAATCAACAATCAACAATCAACAATCAACAATCAACAATCGACTATCAACAATCAACAATCAACAATCAACAATCGACTATCAACAATCAACAATCAACAATCAACAATCGACTATCAACAATCAACAATCAACAATCAACAATCGACTATCAACAGTCAACAATCGACTATCAACAGTCAACAATCGACAATCGACAATCGACAATCGACAATCGACAATCGACAATCAACAGTCAACAATCGACAATCAACGATGAGCGATCAACAATCAACAATCAATAGTTAACAGTCAACAGTCAACAATCAACAATCAGCAATCAACGATCAACGATCAACAATCAACGATCACGCTTCTCAAATGTGTTCGCTTCGCTGTTACGCTAGATCCTTTGCACTTCGTTGTTCGAATCGGAATGAATCTTTTGTTCAAACCAAACGGATTCTTCCCTTTGTTGCCCTTCAGTGTCCCCACTACGCACGCGTTTGTTAGATGTCCGCAACAGTTGCCACGTACGTCTTCTTCCAAATATTCGGCGGAAGAACCGTAGGGATATCGATGGTGCATTCGGCATGTCGACGTTACGCTTTGATGGTAGAGCGCTTTGTGTGGCGAAGCCGTCGGAAAATTCCGTCGTCGAATGCTGTCACAGATATTCGTAATGCAAGAGATGCCAGTCCTGCGTTGATAATCTCGCAAAATCACGTGCAACATTTCGAAATGGAATTACAACGTGAACCGACGATCTATTCTTGCGTGATATCGAACAACAAAATCTCTACGTCTGAGCTATAAGAAGCACGTCATTTCGTATTTTTGTTATAACTTTTGGATAGTATCAGAACTCTAAAATTTGTTATGTGAACGTGTCTTAAAAAAGGAGGATCATTTTTCACGGTTTGAAAATTCACTCGACGAACGACTTACCTGTAGAAATCCGCGTAAGGTCGTGATCATACAAAGCGGTAAGTGGTAAGCAACAAAGCAAACGATGGCACAACCATAATGCCAACGCTTATAAATGCTTTCAACGGTGTCTGTATGATCACGGCCTAAACGCCTCGTGGAAAATAAAACATAATATGATGGCACATCCACAGGTCGACTACAATCTTCTATTGAAAATTATTTGCCTCATTTTCCGTAAAGACGTCCCTCATTTTTGGCACCAGCGACCTCAGAAACCCCTCAAAAGTGTTATTTTAGCCGAATATTTCGCAGTCCACATACCACGCTAGAGCTGAACTTTTCAATGAAGCATTTAACACGTATGGTCGCTCTATTGGACTGGCAACTAAGTGATTGCGGATTTTGTCATTAAGTGGCATTGGCAAAATCCGCAACCACTTAGTTTCCAACGCAATAGTTCTTAACTATACTGTGTCCACTAATCTGTAAACAGAAGATGCTGAGTTCAAAATTTGCCAAGTTCAATATCATCGTATGGAGCGAGGACTTACAAGCAACAGAACGTTTGTTGCTTTCTAAGTAGAATTCTCATTATATTATCGTGAATTTGC
Organism: Bombus soroeensis; assembly: GCA_014737365.1. Lineage (NCBI taxonomy): Eukaryota > Metazoa > Arthropoda > Insecta > Hymenoptera > Apidae > Bombus > Bombus soroeensis. Next base: position 358,842 of record JACXIL010000270.1, on the reverse strand, counting down.
ATTCTTTATACCAACGAGACAATTACAGTTTTTTCAGTTAGGACAGTTTAGATTAGTTAGGGCGACGATATATTCTTTTAGATTGTGTACGGTATCGACTTGGATGTAGCATCTGAACTAAAAATCCTGAAATTATGAAAAAGTAGATATTTCTACTAGAATCGTACGAAATAAAAATCGTTGTGCGTTTATGGTTATATAATATTTCTTTTTTTACTTTTTCTTAGAGAATGCTATCGATACAGTTTGGCGGAAAAAGTGGGATATCCTGTATTTTCTCAAACTTGCCGAGCAACTAACTTTTTGTACCGAACCTCGCCTTAATTCATAATTAAATCACAACGTATGATTAAACGATGCAATAATGTATATTCTAATAGGCTTTTTCCCGTGTATAAATTGAAATTAAATTAACTGAACGAAATTAAATTATACTGGCTGTCGTAAACTTTGGTATGCTCTATCCATTTGAACGACAAGGGGAAAAAACAGGGAGTGTCATAAAATAGCATTGGCGAGAAAATTAATATTTGTATCCACTAAAGAAGAAACAACGTTCGATCAATTTAACTGTATTGGCCATAGAATGAAGTTTATACGTTACTTGGTCATCATAAAAGACAATGATATTTATCACAAAATCTTCGTCAATTTTCTTCGTACTTTGCTCCAATACAGAGTGGACATTTTCCATTTTTGATCACTAGGTATATACGAAATCTTGAATGTTATTTTTTCGAAACAGTTTGAATATTATGATCATTGTGACTTGATAGGTAGTTTTGCATTGCCAGTTATCATAAACAGAACGTGTTATAAAACGGTTTTCCTCCATACTCTCATCATTTACTCTGTACGTTTCTTTCTCGGTTTCATTAAAGCAAGTAATTCTGATTAGTATTCACAAGAAGGTATTAATTTTCATGCGTTTGTTAATTTGCAACAGAGTGCAAACATACATATTGCGCGTACCTGCGCGTGAAATATTGTTTCCTCCAGATAGATACGAAACGTTCTACATATATGCATTTATGTTAATTAAATAGCCGCATGTACACGGTAAGCTCGCCTCTAACGAGTTACACCAGCGAATAGAAATCTGCATTATACGCTATTTCTTGTTTATATAACATTACACGCCTAGTGAAAAATGTGGTAAGCATCGTGATGCGATACAAACCCTCGTGCATCATACTTGATTTGCCTCTTATTTTTTAACAAACTTATTCAAGTTAATTTGGTTAATGGTATTTAATGGCCACTTTTGTCAGTTATACTTTTCCCGCTATATGGGAAAGAAATATCTGGAGTCAGAATGTTGACCTTGACATAACGTATTTCAAGGTCGCGGAAATATTCCGCATAACCAGCAAAGACTTTTCTGTTCTTTGAATAAACATAATCTCAAATAGGTAATGTTAATATGACTTGAATCATGTATGAATAACGAGAGAACACACTGTGAGATAGCAAGTTGTTTGCTATTAATAAAATCCATAGTATCTTAATACATCCCATGTTCATATTTTATTTAAAACTCGTTAACCATTTAATTTTAATAAATGAATTTCTTAATAGGAGAATTAAATGATAATTGCTTGTGTGTTGCCACGTTCTTTGTATATAATTGGATATTGTCGGGTCGTGAGAGAATTCTTGATAATAATTTGTTAACAATGATCGAGGTTCCTTTTTATTTGAGGAAAAAATTCGTGAAACATCTTCAAACAATTCTCTGTATCCCGGAAACTTCTGGTTGCAGGTGCCACGGGGACCCCATCGACCTGGCAAGGGCGCGTACTGGGCTCTGCACCCGGCAGCGCTGTCCATGTTCGAGAACGGGTCCCTCCTTCGCCGTAGGAAGCGTTTCAAGCTGCACAAGCCCGACAAAGAGCTGCTAAAATCCGAGCTCCAAGCCCTGGCGTCCGCCATGCCACCTCCTCACTCCGAATCCTCGCCTGTACTATCGATAAACCCGAACGCACAAACCACCAGCTTGACCGTTGCCAATCTGCATCGTCTTCGCGACGATTTGCTCCGCTGGGAGCTGCAAGAGCGTCGTCTAACGATGGCATCCGGTGGCAACAGTTCTCCAGGCTTCACGACACCGGAGACCAGCTCCAGCTATTACCTTCTGTCGCCAGAAGTTCGACAGAGACTCGCCGGGACCGATGAGATCCTCCGTGGTTATGAGAACAATTTGTTGCAAACCGGAAGCTGGAGCTTCCCCGGGTTCCAGGTGTCTCCGTACGTCTCTCAGCTGTCCTACTTTCAGACAGACATTCCAGAGAGCAGGCAGATCTGCGCTGGAACCACGGAGACCAGTGTTCCCGAAAAGACTGACTCGAGGGTCTTCCTGGAGACCACGAGAGGCTCCACTGTCGAGTCCACCGACAGTAAAGTTCGTTGTCCCGTGTTGGAGGCTGGTATCTCCAGTCAGACAAGCATCCAGCCTGAACAGAAGAAGAAGAAGAAACCGTTCACCATTGAAAATATCATTGCGCCCGACGATGAACAGATTTCTAGTAATTCGGAAGACGAGAAGAGGTCTTCCGGTCATCTTCTGGTTCCCAGGCCGCTTTATGCGGGTTTTTCGTTTGGTCTCACTGCTAACAAAGTTCCGTACGAGACGGCTACTTGAATTTACTAGATCAACGTGCGTCTAGTGGATGATTCGAACGGGAACCCTAGTAGCGTGACGATCGCCGCTTGGCGACGCTAGTGGTCATTCTGGTGACTATGACTAGCGATTCGTTCATCCTGTTCCTGGGTTTTCCCGTGTCTTTGCGAGGAAGTTTTGGAAGAAAAGGCTTCTGGTGGTGTTAAGCTCGGAAATTTTATTAAAAAATTGTAATTTTACTTTGTGTTCTTTCCCCTCTTGTTTCTTTTAGAAAATTCGCAATATTTTCGCGTCAATTTTGTTTGAAACAGACACAGTTGATTTTGAAGTGGAAATTAATTTATTAATTGTGTTATGTATTCATTTCTTCGAAAATTATTGGTGCTACAGTTTTTGCGTGGAATGACTTTAAGTCTGAAATCGAGCAAGTGAGTTGGCGTGGTTCGAGTGACGCTTAAAAGTGAAGATAAATATCTGAATCTAACAGAATTGTGAAACTGGTATTATTTGTGCTTTTTAATTAACTAGAAGTGCTTTACGCGCCGTTTGAGCAAAATCGTCGTAGCGATCAGACTAATGAGGTATTTTATTAAAATTAAACGTTTATATGCACGTTAGTAAAAACTTTTGAAATGATTCTTAATCTATGTAACTTATCTAAATTCTTGTTATGGATTATTAATATTCGACTGGTTAATTAGAAACAATGGATAAACTAATTGAATAGGCAAAGTAAGAGGTTACTTTCTAAAGAAATATGTGAAAATTTTGAAAGTTATAAATGTACAATAAACTCGTATAGATATTGGTCGCTATTTAACAATTTTTAAAACACTCTTCGAAATTGGAAACTACAGTAGATGATGTAATTTATTTCCATGAGAAGATAAGTGTCTCAATTTAAATATTCAAATGAAATTGCGTTAGTGCTTAGGTGACGAGAAATTATATCAAAGAAATTTGAAATTCATTTTTCACATCTGTTTTCCTTATTAGTTGAAAGTAAATTACATTTATTTTAGATTCATGTGACTGTTTCAAATAATAATATTTTTATCAGATTTCCAGACTTAAAAGATATTTCAAATTCAATATATCTGTAAAGTAAAATTATATCAATGTGACGCATTTAAGTGTTTAAAAATTAATGTTTAGATCAGTGACTCGTTTTATTAGGGCACTACCAATAGTCTTTTCTTTCCCTTTTCAATGGAACTTAAAGGTTTCTTGGAGTGAAAAATATTTGAAGAGATAATGAAGGCGAACGTATCAATATTAAACGTAATTTAACGAAAATGATAAAATCGATTAGTGATAACGCAAAGGAATGCAATATGGTGTTCGATAATTATTTAACAAATTAAATAATAAAAATAAGTGATTATTGAACTATGTAGTATTTTTGTTTACGGGTTGGTTACCCTGCGTGTAACTGCGTCATGTGCAGTGAAAATATATTTTTTTTGGCTCATGTAACATTCCACTATGTTATTTAAAGAATAAAAGAAGTAAAAAGGAATTTGAGAATAAAAAGAAATACAGACGTTATATTTTTGCTAGGTTTCAAAATTTTTCTTACTCTTTTCTATTCTACTTTTTTTTAATTCTAACCTCATCGTGTAAAGAAAAGAAAACTAATAATTAAGGGAAGAATATATGAAATAAAAAATTAGTGAATTAAGGAAATTTATCGCAATAATTATTTGACAAAAATGAGCATAATTTGTCAAATAATTTTCGAATACCTTATAAATAACGATAAATCGAGCATAATAATATATTTAACATTTAACAACGTATTTGCATTTAACAAGCAACGACATGGACATTTGCCTGTATATCATTGTAACATTTTGTATTCGTTTTACAACGAGGAATCTTATATAAGCACAAGAAAGAAAAGAAAACCATTAATTAACGAAATATGTATGTACATTGACCTGCGAAGTTCTCGAAGGCATTTAAAAAAAGAATAAGAAAAGAAGATAATATTAAAGTAGCAAGTTGAAACGTACAATAAGGTGTTTTGCAAGAACACGAAATACGATTTAAGGAATAAAAGAAGAAATGTGTTCTAATGTAACACGAAATATCGTACTATTTAGAAAAACATTGAGAAATATACCAATGTTAAGAACAAACAATAACTAGAGATGCTCGAGTGAAAGTATTAAAATTAGGGAAGTACTCGAGTACGAGGAACTATTATACCTGACGGATACTTCAAAATACTTAATACATAACGATAATTAAGCGTGTAATTACAGGTTCTCGGTTCTTGCGAATAATTTAAAATAACCGAGAAAGTAAAAATTCCCTAGGGCTAGATATGTGTATCACACGAGAACTGATCAAACAATATTAAGAATTCGAGTGAAATTAGAGTACAACAAATATTTATTAGACTAACATTTACTAAACATAAAATCGGGTTGAATAAAATTCTGTTCCAGTAAATGAAGTTTTCGCAAATTTAGGTAGACGCAAGTTTTCAAACAATTATTCACAAATTAACTGTACTTAAAAATCTAAAATAATCGAAGTCATAATTAATTTTTGAATAACTTAACAAATAATAATGCTACCCAATTACGTATCTACTATAATTTAACATCGATGAGATAGATATATCAATATTAAATTTTGAAATGAAACAATGTTCTTAGTATTATTTGATCAAACCTCATATTTTGAAAACCACATACCTTCCAGCAACGGAAGTGTTCTTCAATATGGCCGAAGGAGGAACATTGAACGCGTGAGAATTGGCAACTTTGTAGCTCTTATATTCGTAGCTTCTAAAGCCGGCTCTGCACCTGACGAACGAACACGAACGAAGTATAGTGAATACGAATGAATGCAAATGGACATAAACGAAGGATATGTAAGTACTAAATACAGTCATTCACGAAAGTCTTTGAATACTTCATAAAAGAGATATTTTATTAAAATATGTTAATAAAAATATTAATACCAAATAATCAATATTAATACAAATATTATTAATAAAATACATTTTTATTAAAATAAATTGTATCCTTGTATTGTGTTTGGCGACTACAGTAACTTATGTATGTATGCATAGTCGTCCATACACAATGACAAGACTAAAGTATTTCATCATCCTTCCTGGTACAAAATACAGTAACTTTACGAATAGATTTGGTAGAATTTTACTTTAGTAAGAATAGCTTTGTTATTAAGTGTGACAAGATTTTCGTGGCAGCCTATAAACACAAACAAATTTATTACTTACGAATGTAACTCATCTTTGATTCCTCTCTATTCACTAACATTTGATCTCACACTTTGATTTCTCACTATCAGCAACGAAAAACTGTGTTAACTGAAGATTCAAGTATTTTATTCACATTACACCGACACGAATGAATAATCTTTGATATGCAAAAATTATAATTACATTGTTATATGTGTACGCATTGAATAAAACGAATGCTAGAAAATCTTCTAAGTGAACTACTGCGTGATGCGCAAGATAATTTTTTAGGGCGTCTTTTGCGCATCGCACTGCGCTTCAGATCAGAGAAAAAGGAATATCGATAATCGATATTAAAGCAAGTTTAGTTAGTGCGAGGAAGTTTAACGACATCGTGTTGCGAATTTGTCAATGTTAACTATTTTTTAACAAACTGGTTGTGTTTTGTCGTTCACGTTAGTTCGTGCTCGTTCGTGATGTGTAAATCTGACTTTATAGTCACGCTCTATCGTCCATTATGCATAATTGCGGGCCTAGTTAACGTAACGTAAGATCCTCCGAAGCTTTCCATAAGGCGTTTCCTCTTCGATATCTGAAAGATAGGTAAAAGTTTTATTAGTGAGTTTTATGTATGTGCTTGGATGATTCGAAAAGAATTTTGTGATGCACGGCTTCTGGACCACAAGGAATTCTGGGTATGTAACATTTCAGTAAATCTTCATTCGTTTGATGCGGTGTTCTTTACGTAATTATATGAACGAATATATGAGCGAAATTTGAAAAATTACAATGGCTACAGGAAGCATCGATAACAAAGCCTTCTTCTATCAAGTTCTACGTTTCATTCTCACAATATCACATTTCTGCAATCGTATGAAAATCGATTTATACGACTTGAAGTTTAATATATTTGTATCTAATTCGTCAGTATGTAAATGCTATTTATTAATTAATAAATACAATGTACCAATATTTTTTGTAGCCACTGTACATCATCACATCAGTGATGAGTGTTTCATTGCGCATTAAATATTTTGTTTATCATCCAGTGCAATTACCGCTTTAGTTTTAATTAACGGATTCTGTTATGCATACGATCCGAAATTAAAAACTAAAAGATTAGCCATACGTGGTAGTGTATCTTCAAAAATTGCTTTGACCAAACATAACCTCATTAATGACTGTCCCCATTATACGTACTTAAAAAATGAGAACAAAAATTACAAAAAGTTTGAACTTTGATATATTAAAAATTCAAAAAAGTGAGTTATATTCGAAGGGGAAATTAATTGAATTAGAATCAATATTAAAAGTAATTGCCTTAATCGAAAATGTAGTTTCAGAAATATATTCGTGCTCTTGAAATAAACAAATCAGCACGTTTGCTTCTTCCGAAACAAAGGAGATCATTTTCGTTTCAAAATGATGCAAAACAATTTTTCATTAGTTCAGTGGAGGTTTTACGATTAAAACAAATTTTATACGTTTTCCGTTTATATATTTATTTCGTTTCAATTTATGTAATTTCTGTACAGCAAAAAAATGCGAGAAAATTTTATTTCACACGTTTCTCTTGCACTTTAACGCGATATGTAAGTAGCTGCAAGTAGTTTCCCCATTTAATTTTTAACAAGCGTTATTGAAAATAAAATTTTGCTTCTTGTCTTTGTTATTGAACTTTAATTAATAATTCTAATTAATAGCACAGATTGAAGATCAGGTATATATGTATATACTATATGTATAAGGAATATTCCCTCAAATTGTAACTATGAGTAACATAGACTGTTCTTTTTTCCTCTATTCTTAAATTAAAACAGAGGTTTCGATTGTTCTTTGTTAAGAACAGAGGTTATTTATAGACTTATGGTATGTAAATTTCGTTTAACGGGATCACGTGCGAATCCATTGAAAGGAAGTTCATCCATTGTGCGAACGTACTCATAAATGATCTACAGGCGTAATATAATTAATGTACTCGATCGTACTTTCACGAAGATGCTCGTAAATGTAAACATTGCTTCGTGGTTAAATAAATTATTGTATATATATCTGGAAAATATTGTTCATTTTTTTTAAGATCTCTCGAACACACATATATATATAAGACTTTATTATATATATTACACAATTACCTCCACTACCTTACGTTCCTAGAAGACAAATGTTACTTTCTTGACAGACTTCCTTTCAATCCTGCATAATCAAGTCGAAAATCGAATCCAATATCAGAAACCAAAAATATAAAATGGACGAAAAGTAAATGGAAAGAAATAAAATTAAGAAAGCAAAGACTGTAAGGATGTTAGATTGTTTTTGCAATGGACGATCGAGGCGCGAGATAATTAATATGGGAATAACCATAGCAGAACTATCGAAGGGGAAAGTCGTGGAGCGGTACGGCAGAGGAGGGAAAGAAAAAAGGAATTCTTTCTTTATGGCGTTTAATGGGATTCTTCGCACTTCGGCCGGTGCTCCGACAAAGGGCCAATTCTGGCTTGGGCCAAAGGGCCTCCTACCAAATTAGAAACCTCCGAATGATTTATCGGCCAAGGATATTAAATTAGAACGAATTTCGTGGTCGAAAGTAGCAAGCCCGTACTTCTTCCTTTAATAGCAATAATTGCCCGGACGCGAAACATTCGAAGCATCTTTGATACCTTATTTACACTCACCGTGAAATCTCTTGAAAACTGTTCCCTCTTCTCTCGGAGATATATCATGCTCTTGAAGGAACAAGCGAATATACCGCAGTTATTCGCATTAACATTCGGGCACAACACTATTTCTGCATTCAGTGCTTCGTATACGTTTACTTTCTAAACTTGTACGTATAAGTTTTGCTTATTCCACGATTTACGAATATTCTAATTGGGCCATGTTATACATAAAACCTCCAATCCCAAATAATACGAAATCGAATGAATTTAGTTTGAAGATTTTAATAAAAAAAAAGATAAAGTAGCTTTATTTCTATTGGGTATACTTTATTTCTTCTTGCTGTTTTACAGTGTTTTTTAATAGCTTATCGAGTAGTGTAATTAATATAATTTTAAGTTTTCTGTCGTTTCTGTGTGTTGGTATCATTCGGCCATTACGATTTCAATATCATCCATCAAAGTCAAGACGTTCTACATCAAAGTTGTCTATCTTCTACAAATTCTATCGTCACTTTTTATCGTCATAAAAATTTAGACAATCTGCTGAGGCGAGGTGCCTCGTTTCTCGCCAAATTTTTGAAGCTTTTAATAATATTATTAGCAGTAATATTATTAGCAGAACCGTAAAAGCATCCATCATGTTGGAATGTCTGCCGCGCAGTAACTTTCATCAGATTTCTATTATTTCAACTATGGCTCGGTAGTGTCAATAATTTTAAAGTATTCGTTCTACGGGTTGGCAAATTTTTTCTTATTTTAACCGTTGCTAGGTTTCTGCGTAATACGATTGAAATCGTAGCTTGGAAATATTGGGCCGTCCGGAAAGTCCTTCGCGCATTCGCCACTCCGGGCCTTATCTCGTTCTTCTTAAGTAAACAAACCACCAGATCACTTTACCGCCAATCGCGTGGTCACTAGTTATCCTCTGGTAAGGCAAAAAAAACAGTTCTCGACGAAAAGAACCTTTTGGGCAATCTAATACTCGAAGCAAATTGCTTAGTTTCGATGATATTTCAATTTTAATTTCATCAGTACGTAGAACGTAGAAGAGACAAAGAATACATAAAGAGGCAAAAGTGCATCGTCTGAACTCTCTATGAACAATTACCAATTGTCTAACCATTCTATAATGCCAATATCGAATGATATTTTATTTTACGTAGCAACTTTCTCTCTTCCTATAAAGCAAAAATAACAGACGCTCGAAAGAGATGAAATGGAAGAGAAAGAAAAAGAGGCAGAAGAAAAAGAAGAATAGCACAGAGGGTGGTTGGACCACCAACGATCAAGATTCGTTATTAAATCTCGCAGGTATCGAGATTACGGTATAATCGTATTGATAACAGCGGCGTATCCTTGCCTCTAGATGCCCTGTCCACGACGGTTTCCCATTTGCCAGGACAAAGCCCCTTTTAAACCGCGGCCTTTGTGCTCTTAATTTCGGTGCCGTGCGTGAAATCGACACGTTTTTCCACTTAATTCACGGACACGCCTGTTTCTCTCGCGTTTTTCTCTTTTCTTCCATCCCTCTCATCCTCGCCTTCCCTTTCTTTTTACTTTGCACGTTTTTTTTACATCGTAATTGTAAGTGTATATTTCGTGTTATACATTGTTGATGTCTTTTTCACATTTCAGCAGGCTGTTATTTAGCAGAAAACTAGCAAGAAATAAGAAAATATCGTCGCAGTTATACTTTGTTGTAAAGCACCAGAAATTTGTTCTTTTCTTTTCTTTCTTTTTTTTTATTTATTGTTTAACATCACGTATCTGTTCGCTGGAATTGCAGATTTCGTATGGTGAAGTTCAGAACTTTAGATTCTGAGGTTCTTGAAACAGATTGAAAAAGATCATCCATATAATATGAATACGAGAAATCGTATTCTTTTCGACTTTAAAGTTACGTAGCAGTTTCTCGAACGCTTTTCATCGAAGCTCTCCTAGATTAGTTTCAACGGAGATAATTGTTGCTACGAAGTTTCACTTTATACTTCACGCGAAACGCGTCTATCGCTTTTGCTTTAATTTACATTGCTCACGTTCCGTTGAATTACTCCTTTGATGCCTGGCTAGATAAATTGTTTCTGTTAAAACGTCTTCAAACCGCTGCTAATACTTAACGTGTTGCCTGTTAATTACGACTTACATATAATATAATAAAATGAAGTTACACGTGATTTTATTCACATGGAAGTCAATATATCACGATAACATTGAAAAATACATTTTACATCTTACGTTTTAACGTTACAATGTACATGTTACGTTTTAATTACAATAAATTGAAGCTACACTTACGATAAAATACGGTTCTCGATAACAATCAGACATCGTTAATAAAAATCGACCAGTGTCCGCATACTTATAAACTGAATTCCATGCTTCTACATGCAGAAAACTGTGATAAAACTAGGATCTTGGGAATAAAATGGTATAACTTTACCATTAATATACTTGAGCAAAAATTACAAGCTACTTTATTAAAGCAATATTTTTATTACATTTATTATATTTATTTTATTAAACGTTTCTTTTTCTTGAGAGAAAGAAAAATCCCCAAAATAACAATTTTACATACAGATACGAATTTACGACTTTGTTTGGTTGCCTGGGTGAAATCGGATAGTAACATCTGTAACTTTAGAATTCATCCTTAGATTCTCTAAATTCTCAACCAGTGCAGCCTTCACGGCTGAACAAATTATACGCTGCACCCAAGCTTCGTTCAATCTGGATACGTGATACGATTTTTGAATACAAATATTTCCGTTGTGCTTGCTATTATATTTTCTTTTCATCGTTACTACTCTCACTATCCCTTCGATTTTTGTTTAACTCGACGTTATTGTAATAATCTACATACGTTTGTAGCATGAACACCTCTTATCTTCGAAACAAAACCAGGAGTCCGATTTTGTCTCAGTTTTATGAACATTATAGTTTTTATATTATAAATTTTATGAATATTATAGTTTATATTTGCCACCACGATGGCAAATTGGAAGAAGCTCATTTACATATTTCCATATATACAAGAAAGAGCGTAATTCATATCAAAGGATATCCATGCAGACGATATCGATAATTGTAAAATTTATAATTCGTATTTCAAAGTTATCGTGACCTTAGAAAGCACGTACGTATGGTGGTCGATGGTATTCCGTTTATGCGCTGACCGGAATGACGACACTCGATAGCTGCAGCGTGGCGGGAAAATTATAAATCGTTTGAAAAATAATAGTAGGTTCCGGTGTTATCCGTGTATCCGGTTCTTCCCTACATTTCCTTTCATATTCGCAATTCATTGAAAAGAAATCTCACGCGTTATGAACGGGCCTGTACGCCATATAAACCCCATAAAGAGGCTGGCGAGGGAATGCTTCACACCCTGTTCCGCTCAAACGAAATTAATTACCGAATCGTAAAACGGCTCGGCCGGAGCACGCTCTTCCGCTCTCTTCATTTTCCATTATTCATTTTGGAAAGTCCCGCGAAGTAGGGCGTGCCCCGCGTTTCAGCGTGGCGAGTTCTCAATTACATTGTTGCCGCGTAATCGCGCCGATACGCCCGCCTCCGCGGCTACGTATCATTTTCCACACAGTGGCTTGACTTTTCCGCGATCCAGTGGCTCCCATGTTCCATCATCCACCCGCTCGCCTTTCACTTCCGCCTTTTCCCTTTGTTCGGCAAACGAAGCACCAGCGATTCTCGCGATCGGACGCGTTCCATGCAGTGGATCGATCGAGGAAGATCGATCGATCGTGACGCCACCTGTTTTTTTTTTCTCCAATTCCTTCGATCATATTGGAAGTAGAATTACGGTTCAGGGAGAAATGCCAATTTCTTTCACTGTGTCTGCTTCTTGTCTTACTACGTTCCGAGTGACTCCTAGTTGGGTCACCTTGCACACGTACATATACACGCACAGATTCTGTTACCCAGACGAAATTTCTACAATTTCATACGTTTCAAGTTACGAATATCTGACCGCTTCCAAGAAAATTGCAAGGAGACTGTCAATGTTGAAATTGCGCGTTAGTAGGGAAACATTAGTCGCGAATAAAAATTATGATAAAGCGTGGAAGATGTTGGAAGTAGCCGAATGTGCAAGCGTTACGTCGTCTCAGTGTGTATCCCGGTGTTGGTTTAATGCCCGCGTTAAAACGATCAAAGTAGCAGGATCAAAGTGGATTAATGAAATTTCGCCTGTGACAGTAGCCGTGTTGTCCGTCTCTGCTGACTCGCCGCTATAACACCATAACGAAGAATACGAAGAATACGAAAGGAGAAGACGAAGAGTAACACGACTAACACGAGTAACACGACGAAGAAGAAGGCTGTGGCGGTCGTGCGTCGAGTGGCAGGAAGAAAACGGGCGTAAGTACCGAGACCGGTCATTATTTATGCCATTATAGCTCGGTCTGGCCGGTTGCTTGCGAGCCGCGTAAGGCTGAACGTGGCCGCCACGACTTAACGAGCCTTCGTTCGCGTTCATCCGAGACCCTGATAAAAGGACTACCTTCGGACCGCCTCTCGACGATCGCTACCCTTCTTCTTCTTCTTCTTCTTCTTCTCTGCTTTTTTCATTTCTTTTTCTTTTTTTCTCTTTTTCCTTTTTGTTTCAAATCTGCTGCTTCTTCCTCCTCTTCTTCTTCTTCGTCCCTGATCTTCTTCATCCTTCTGGTTCCAGCCAGCATGCCGCTCGTTATTAGTCTTCCTCTGTTTTCCGCTTGAAAACAGTGCCGCGGTTCTCTGTGTTTAGATGATTGATATCGCTGAATGACCGGCGGACGCGTTACACGCCATGAAGAATGGAGAACGTCTGGACCGGCTACTCTTCCTTCATTTGCATTTATCCGGATGATCTTTCGCGGCCAGTGTCGGCCGGCCTCTCTTTCTCTCAGCTTTGTTGTGATGCCAGGGGAACGAGGTGGAGATTTGGGGCTTGGGTCTCGCGGTAATTGAGACTGCTGTTTTTCCCGGCATATTCCATGTGAAAGGTGATCGTCGTTTTAGCTTTCGCTGGTGTAGTTCGATAGTTTGAAGATCTAGGTGTTACGTGAATCGCGTTCGACACTGAGTTTTAGCTTACGGCAGCTCTCAGACCAGATTAATTCGTTTAGCGTGGAACGTTGAGAGTGTGGTCGATTATACAAAGGGATTTATCTTTGTCCGTTTGCCAAATGTTAGTTTTGCATCATTTTTCTTCCTCGATACAGTTCGACGAAACATGCTATGTCTTGATGTAGTCGTCTGAAAGTTTGAACTTTGCTTTCCTAGCAGACTCTTTCTTCTAGCGTGGAATGTTGCGTCGCGTTCGATTTACATTATTTTTCTCGACAGAATTTGCAAGGTTTAGATGGTGGATCTCGCTTCGTATACTTCCTCGACTATCGCCACTTTTTAAAATTTCAATGTAGCCGTATTCGTCCGAGGGAACGTTCACAGGCAAATTAATTATCGCGTGTCGCGATAAATGTTGCATAGATCATGCGGACAACGGCGTGTATCTGAATAAAAGTACACGACGGAGCGTGATGTGATCCATCAGAAACGTCAACGTACGGTGCTTACGGGTGCACGATGTCTTATTAAATCATAAATTCGTTTCCTGACGACACTGAAATAACAGACTCGCGGAGAAAGAGAGAGTGTCTGGCGTAAAAAGCCCTTTCTAGGATGAAATTGACGATAAAAGCCGTCCGTAATTAAGGATTAAAGCTGATTACGAGTTGATCATGTTCTGTCGTAACAGATTACGTGTGATTTAATATTAATGTGTATCTTTCTATTTAATTTGAGTAATAACCGAAGGGTATACGTGTGTGTAGCATCGAATTATATATCGCAAGTAATTTCAGTCCGATGCTATGGTTTAAATTAATCATCGTGCACGCTGATAATGCAGCTGGATATTTTAATGCTGGCTTTTCTGCAATTTCTCCTTATACGGGGTGTTTCATAATAATTAACACACGGATTCGCTACCTAAAAGCCACGAAGGAAATTCATATCAACGTGTGTCCCATTTCATCTTCTTTACGGGATACAGTTTACCACGTATCCATGGGATTTTTATTCGCCGAGACACACTGCATATCGCACAAACAAATCGCCACAAAATTGAATAATTGTTTCGACAAGTTCGAGAAATATCGAAGACAGTTTCCTATGAAGATAATCAGATAGAGCACGAAACACAAAACTACCTTCAGACGGTGAATCCATGGCTTAGATATCGTCCGTTTATTACGAGACACCATATAGTTCCATACGAAACGTTCATATTTCTGTGATTCAAGATTTATTTTTTTCTTGGATCGCAAGAAACAAGCGCGGAGACTTCTGCCCGATATTTTTGCGATACTTTCAAAGTTACGACTTTTTACCTCCGGAATTTATTAACATTAATTTCGCTTCATTGAATTAAATAATAATATCAATTTTATTATCAAGGAATGTACTTCGTACGTCGTTAGAAATCTATCGATTGAACGTTATTGTTAGGAAAAAGTGTTTACGTACTTTGGTCCCAAGTTGCGGTAAACGAAAAACGTCCCCGTAGAATCGGCAACGCGATCTCCTGTACAAACCGAATATCAAAGGGAGTAATCGTGTAACATATAGAACGCGCGAACGTAAAAATTTTGTATGGTAAATGTTGAGATTCCTTCGTGAGCCACCGGTGGTCCACTAAAGCGACGAATTGTATGAAACTCGAAGGAAGAGTATTCGCCGCGAACCACATTGAGATTCCTTCGTGAGCCACCGGTGGTCCACTAAAGCGACGAATTGTATGAAACTCGAAGGAAGAGTATTCGCCGCGAACCACGTTGAGATTCCTTCGTGAGCCACCGGTGATCCACTAAAGCGACGAATTGTATGAAACTCGAAGGAAGAGTATTCGCCGCGAACCACGTTGAGATTCCTTCGTGAGCCACCGGTGGTCCACTAAAGCGACGAATTGTATGAAACTCGAAGGAAGAGTATTCGCCACGAACCACATTTTCGCACCACAAACATCGTTACGTTTCTCTTTGGAAGAGCATCCACCTTTGGGAGCTCACGAAGGATCGCCAGACGCTGCAGCGTGCACACTTCCGTTCTCGAATCGATAATTACGACAAAGAGTAATCGCGTGCCAGCTCGAAATCAGCCAGCCGGGCTCTTTCACCTCGTCTCGGGCTACCGACGGTGATTCGATGCACGAACCGAGCAACACCACCAGCAGTTGTCATAATTGGATCATGTTTCCAATGTATACTTTTCGTATATATCTTCTCAGTTTCTCTTATCGTTAAATTAGTTACGCGTTTCTAAGTTTCTATAATACAAAACTGAGAGAATGGCGATACATTTATTTCACTCGGCAAACATCATAAGAAGCACTTTGCTTCGAGCGAGATATTTTTCTACATTTCATAGATTTCTGTACGTGCAAATTTCCCACAAGTACGTACAAATATCTAATTTCCATATACAAACGATTAATAAATACGTTAATTCGATTTACACGATTTAGTATTGGTGGATTGAGCAACGTTTAAACGAGTGGAACGAAGAACGAAATAAAAGGAAAATTGTAGAATTGAAATGTTCGATATAAAATTTCCCTCGCTATCGCGTCCTTCAAACGAAACGACCGACACGAGGTTAGAGCGCGAACCGAGTAGAAACAAGCGCAAACAGCAACAGCGTGAAAGAGAGTACGTATCCGGTGGGTGGTTGATCGGTGAGCGTGAAACACGGGCATTTCTGGGATTTCAGCGATTTCTCGCTGGCTGTCGGCGTTCAACGACGCTGGCAACGAAGAATGGCGGCCCTCCCGCGAGCAAGGCGTCGCTCGTTGAAAGGAATTGGCACGCAATCTTCGTTGCTCCTTAATTGCCTGTTTTTTGCTCGGTTTTGCCAGGCGATAGACCGGCGTTGTGATTCAGCAAATATCAGGCCACCGGCCGGGGGACGACTGTAGAAAGGGATACTTTGGACAATGGAGCGCGTGAAAAGCGTGAAAATTCGCGTAGATGATCGTTGGCCGAGGTTTGAGAGAAAGAACGATAGGGATTCAGCGTGTGCGGCCGAGTGTATTGTACGAACGTAACGTAAAATTTGCAAGCGGATTAATTACAGGAACAAAGCGTGCATTTACCGTGATAGTTTTTACCTAACGTTTTCGATATTATTTATAAAGGAATAACGTTCTTATCATTTACAAATATTGAGATATGTATTACTTTGTGTGCTAGACTAGATTAGCCGTGTAGTAGTGTAGTGACATACGTATATGAGTATGAGTGTATGGAAGAATATGCGTGCGCAGCGTCTCGAAAAACAGACGAATGGCAACTATTCCGTTAGCAGTGTGTTATAGAAGTTGGTGAAACAAAGAGAGTGCTGAGACGCGTGCAAATGTATATCGACGAAGATCCTGGAAATCGTTTATCAAATAAATCTAGAACTATTTTAATATAAATTCTAAGTGTAATCTTGGTGTTCCTTTACTTTTATTTCGGCGATAAAGATCCACAATTCTCAACGATAAACGAAGAATATTTTATGAGAAAGCTAACCAAACTGTAGTTAGTCGCGCGATAACAATGCGATTTTCCCGATAAAAAGCACTGTACTTGGTGAATTTTTAATTAGAACAACACGCTTGTGCGGGAAGGATTGCGCAACGCGTGCTACCAACGATCGATTTAATCGACAGCCGCACGAGTCACGGAATAACTATTAAAATATCTATGCTTTTTCAGTAAACAGTAATCTCGTAGCTATACATAATGAAGCATAATACGAGCTCTGAACTCGTTCTCTTCAAATTTTCTACCATAATCCACTTGTGTTAAAAAGGTTTTAATATGTGTGATAAACAACTCGCTTGAAATGAAGTTTGTCAAACACGATACGTTCTATACATATTGTAACGAGTATACTTGAAATATTTTCTAGATTTCTCCATATTACGTCTGTATCTTTTAACCTTTCATGAAAATTCACAGTCTACCAACGAAACACGACTATCATAACTATACACATTGATCGTCATTTCGAACTAACCTAAAAATCTACATAGAAATGGCAAACATATATCTAGTAAGAAATTAGTATACATCTTTGTTACTAGTATTCAGTTGTAAGTGTAACATTTAAATTGGAAAAACATTGGTGCGTTTAGGGGTGAAAGCAACCCCTTAAACCCACTCAAACCTCGTGAAAGCTGTCTCTCTCTCTCTTGGGAGCTTCTCGTTATCCCCGACACGAAGACACGTGCAAGGAATTCAACGAAGAGAAAGGATGGTCTCGAAAAGGATGATCGAGTTAGCGTGGAATCACAGGTATCGTTCCATGCACTGGCTCTCTGTGTGTTGTCCAAGAGACAGACAAGCGCAGACAGGCAGCAACATCAAAGCCAAGCCAACAAACCGGTGCACACATCTACGAGCCAGAAGAGAGAAACAGAAAGAAAGGAGCAGACAAACAGAGGTGAAAGACGAAAATAGCGCGAGAGCAAGAAAGAAAAAGGTGTTTCAGGTCGGAGCAATTCGCCGCGGCCGAAAAAGTAATGGAGTTTAGAGAATTGTTCGTGTGGGTGGCGGTAATGGCGGCTCGAGCGACGAGGAAGGAAGGAAGCTGCTGGAAAGAGCGGCACACCTGTGGCGGACAAGAGCCACGCTGTCTGGAAGAGGTCGATCCTGTTTTTCGGCTGATCACCTCCGACGAGGCCGCTCGCTCAGCTTTTCGACCCAACAAAGGCCCGGCGACGATAAATCATCCAACCGGCTCTCTTCGAGGCTGCTGAATCCGACGATCTAGAGATCACTGGATAGGCATCCAGTTCCAATGTCTATTCGATGAGATTAAAGTGACTCGGGAGTGTTGGGAGAAATTTCCTTTACGCTATCGGTTCGACTATGTATGACGTTGTTTTACAGCCTATTATGGCAGCGCTTCTTCTCATTTTTAACCGATCGTAGCCGGAATTTTTGCTTGTTCGATGAATCTCGGGTGACTTTGGCGGTTAAGGCTGATTCGACTCGTAGAGTTTGATCGTTTGGCTGTGTGTGGTATTGTTTTACAACGGTTTGTACGAGTATTGGGACTGTCGCGTTTGCGATTTCTTTTTGTTTCAAACGATTTTGGGCTTCTTGTTTATCCGATGTCTGTGCAATTTACAGATTCGTTTTGCAAGTTTTACAAGGTCTGATTATTGTTTTAGTTCCTCCGCGATGGATACTTGAAAGTGAAATTCTCGTATTATTAATATTCGATTTGGCGAATCTACTTAAAAATTCGAAGACTTGTAAAGTATGGTCCTATAGTTCATTTCTAACAAATTTGCTAACTCGTTAACCTATTCCAAAGCAAGCGAATTCTACTTTGAATATGAAGAATACTACAAATTCTACCACCGTACATCTTAACTATGGGTCAAAATTGGCCAAAAGTACCAACAATCTACACGGAGAAAATACACAAAGAAGATGGACGGCCAGTGCGGAGAAAAGGAACAGAAGGAAGAGAGGGAAAGAGGAAGCGCGATTAGTCGAAACTCGAAACGTGTCGTTTGCGTGAGAGCTGAATGGATCGGCGTGGCGTCCGTTGCGTGTCGAAACACCGAGCCCCTTTTATCTTCTAACTCAATGGAATTTCCAGAAACGCCGCTAATTAATTCTTTGAATCCTGATTTCCGCCTGTCGTTCCTCTCTTTCTGTACAAACAAATAATTATCTACCTTTTTCTTATGTTTGCTTACGAATAATAGATGCCCTCAGATGGTCTCAGGTGAGAAGCTCCTATCTTAAAACGGACGTGTCAAAATTGCTTCATATTATTCGTCCTTACACAAAGTACCATTCGCAACATGCTCCTATTCAGTCTTTTCTTTTCAACAAAATATCGTTGTTCGTTGGTCGGAATCACATTCGCTTTTTGCCTGTTCATTCTTTTAATCACAGCAGCGTTAATTCAGCAGACTGCGATGTCATCGAGCCATCTGCTCCTACTTTTCAATCGTAGCGTAACTTATTTGCTTTCGAAGAAAGATATACTCGCTTCGGTTTGGCTCTCGAGCGCACAATCTGTGAACGTTCATTTTTTAGCGTTTGAGGAGGGGCACGCGACTGGACAAATGAATTATAAGCTGCCGTTAACACTTTGACTACAACGCTAAAATCACATGTTTCGCTGAGGGCTCCACCGTAGTATTTTCATTATTCAAAGCATATAATGGCAAAATAATAATAAATTGATAAAGTAAGACAACATTCTTCTCCAATGGACCGTTTATCTTATTGGTGGTCACGGGTGACCATCGTGGTATATAAAATTGGCCTCAGAGATATTGTTAAATACATCAATTTCAAACGCGGTGATACTCTCTAAACAAGCAGCAAAAACAAAAATCAAAGTATCAGATTTTAGAATGGCACTGGCTATGCACTTTACACAGTGCCATTCACCAGAGCAGTCAAATATTCACTTATTCGACAAAAATTGCGACACGAAATACAGGAGAAAGAAGGGCAAGAGTACCTGGCACGAAAATTTTGCAGAGAATGGTATAAAAAAAAATGTTGAACAGTTAGGATCAAAAATTGCTAAGTATCGGAGGAAAAAGGTGACCATCTATTGTCCAGATTGTATTGATGAGCCACATTTATGTTTAAAGTATTTTAACACAGTATACCGTTAGATGCAACATTTCTTCTCATTTTTTTTGGTGTTCTGATAAAAATGTTTAATTGTTCAATGGGGCACTTTTCATTTCGAAGTACCTTCTATTTATCGCTTATATCGAAAATGCCCTAACTGTCAATTTTCATTCAATTTTTACAATTGTAAGAAGTTGAAGCGCTCCGGTCACCAATGACCACCGTGGCGTCACAAGAGAAACCGCGATGGGTCATATATGATCCACGTGGCAGTCAAAGTGTTTGCGGAGAGGCGCGGGCCAGGATTAAAGGCGAAATTGAATCGCGTTCATGTCGCGTTTCCACCGCACCGAAGGAATTCCGTCCGTCAAACGAGCCAGCGAACAAAGTAGGGAGCGACCGTGTGAGAGACTGTGTTCCAGCCGACTCCACAGCTCCAGGCTATACGGGGTTCGGCCGAATAACGCGTACGAGCGAGCACGAGGCGATTTCTTACGAAAAAATAAGGATTGCATGTTGCGATACTTCGTTTTCGAGAAAATGTACTTGAAGAATTTATCAAGCACGTGTACTTGGACGTAGGTAATTGCGGATAGTCGAGACAGAAGCGATAGATTGATAGATTTTAGCGAAAAAAGAGAGAAAAATACATTTGGAAACTTATCACGCACGCCAATATCTTTCGAATATCGGTGTTTCTATATGTTACACCCTATATATGATCTTGCGATTCGATAGAATATTCATACGACGATTATAAAGAAGCTTATCAGATATGTATCAGTTTGAATAAATCACGCGATGTATGTAACTCACGCTTGAATTTGCTCTACCACTTTCGATTGTTCAATTAATCTAAAGCAAATGTAATTACTGTTATTTCTAATTAAACGTAGTTACTGATAATCGATAATTAAATACAGGAATGGCCGATAAAATAGGAATAATGAATAGGTAATTGGATACAGCACGGATGTTTGCGTAGTTAAAATATGCCGAAACTTGCAAATAAAATACCTGAAATAAGAAAGTAAAATATATGAATATTGCGTACCCCTACCTTGCTCAACCCTAAAATATGCGTACGCGTACACATAGATTAGATTCTTTCCTCGGTTTACGGACAGTAAATTAATTTCATTAAAAATAGAAAATTACCATATTCGCATATTGTTATTTTCTACCCTTAGATAAATTGTTCACACACGCATAAACATCCGCGGTCTACCGATCTTGAAAAGCATCTTGGAACGCGTGAAAAGTTTGCAAGTCAAATATCCATTAACTTGCTCATCTGCCCTAAATCCCTCTATTTTTTAATTAATAGACATATTTTACAGTTTAATGGCGAAGCGAAACGTAAGGTCGAGGGTAAATGGCGAAAGTAGAAGCTTATACAACGTATGATGATTGATTTGACTAACGAAAAGCGTGTTGTGTGTATACACACAGAGAGTCAGAAAAGTGTACATGCAGCCCTTAAATTGCTTCTTTTAATTGTTCCCGATGATTAATATCTGCCTGTTGATATTTTGTTTCCTTTTGAAATCGTGTTTTTATCCAGGCCTCTGCAGGCTTACGAGGGTTTTTTGGATATAATGGGGCGCAACGTACGGAACAGAGCTGATTTCATGTTAGATTGATCACCTTGTTAATCGTGCGAACTTTGGTAATTAAGTGATGTTTCTTTTGCGGGGATAGCTAATTGTAAGAGATCGAGTTACGCGAATACCATAATATTCGAATACGGACACTTCCTTTCCAACGTGGCGGGTATAATCAAGTCTCGAAACGAAATTAATTGCACAACTTTGCCACAACAATTAAACGTTACGAGCAATCATTTTATTTTATACGTGGAAAAGTTTGAAGAATCTGTTGGTATATTGACGTATATGCTACAGCTTGAAGACATAACTCACTCAGTTAGTTTCAACAGAACATAAGTGGAATTTAAAGAAATTACAAGGTTACAAATACGTAGGAAAATTCCGAACGATTTTATCCTCTATCAGAGCTAACGCAAAATCACGCGATAGAATCTGTTTTCAAATGTTGGAAAATGTGCAGCGAAAATATTGGCGTCTATAACCCTAAGCGTCAAGCATTGTGAGGTAGATGCCCACTATTTTTGTTCCATGAGTTCGCTATCGGTATATCAAGCTAATATATGCAAATAAGATAAAAAATGATCTTGCAAATCGATCGCGAGACTTTCTCGATTGAGGTTAGGTTCACAATATTTAGAAGCAGCGTATCTCGTTTGAACGTACGACACACCATCCACAGTATTATTACGTAAATAAACGATTTATATTTCATACGATCGTTCCATTGTCTTTTAAAGGAACATACTAAATCCTAACAATCCTAATGTATATCCTAACAAACGGACGTTATGTTAACAAAAATGGACCGTAACGTAGCCAGGTATAGTGACGAATGACAGTATGGCAGAAAGACGAAGAAAGGTAATAGGCGTTGAAGAAGGAGAAGACGTCGTACGATGTTGCAAGATGGTCAGGTGTTGATGACCAGACAGGATGGTTAGGTCCAGTTGGTGGGTTAGGGGAGGTAGAAGCAGAGCGGTGGCTTCACCGCCGGGATGCCTTTCATCTTTTCATCTTCGACCGAGGGAACCAGAACCCGCACACCTACCATCATGGGAACATCACCACCCTCTCCTCTCCACTGTTCGTCTCGTGGATCGTTCTACTCTCTTTTCGTCCAGCCATACCACCCTTCTAACATCTTTCCTTCAGGATCATCGACGATGATCTTCGATAACCATTTTGTTCCATATCTTTTGTCCTTTGTCTCTCTCTCTCTCTTTATTCCTTCTCTTATTCTCTTTATTCTATCGAACGTGCGTTCGCGTTCGAGCGTGTGGGTTGAGTGGAGCGTGGTTTTGGGGCGTCGAAGCGATGGGTCGACTTTGACCCGCTGTTAATACGATATAACAATACGATAACGATGTGATGTAATAAATAGAACGCCGACGTTTATACACATTCATATTTTTATAGATAGACAGGTACAGAACGCATTTTGAGCCAAAATTCGTTTTACCTAGTCTCACAAGAGTCCTGCAATTTCCATGGAATTCAAAATAGATTGCCATATCACAAGCGTGACTAAGGCTGTTACAACACTTTCTTCAAGCTTCCGGTTCATAATCGTTGTTAAATGTTTTATTTTTCACTTTATCAATTTGGATTGGTAAAACACCATGACCTATGGATTCGTCACTTTCGATTAAATTTCTCTACAATTTTCTATCATATTTGTCTCTGTATTGTACATGTGTCTACAATTGTTGGAACACTTTCTTCAAGCTTTCGGTTCATAATCGTTGTTAAATGTTTTATTTTTCACTTTATCAATTTGGATTGGTAAAACACCATGACCTATGGATTCACCACTTTCGACTAGATTTCTCTACAATCTTCTGCCATATTTGTCTGTACTGGACATGTGTCCGCAACTGTTGGAACACTTTCTTCAAGCTTTCGATTCCTCATGGTTCTTAAATGTTTTATTTTTCACTTTATCGATTTGGATTGGTAAAACACCATGACCTATGGATTCACCACTTTCGACTAGATTTCTCTACAATCTTCTGCCATATTTGTCTGTACTGGACATGTGTCCGCAACTGTCGGAACACTTTCTTCAAGCTTTCGATTCCTCATGGTTCTTAAATGTTTTATTTTTCACTTTATCAATTTGAATTAGTAAAACACCATGACCTATGGATTCGTCACTTTCGATTAAATTTCTCTACAATTTTCTACCATGTTTGTCTCTGTATTGTACATGTGTCTACAATTGTTGGAACACTTTCTTTAAGCTTTCGGTTCACAATCGTTGTTAAATGTTTTATTTTTCACTTTATCAATTTGGATTGGTAAAACACCATGACCTACGGATTCACCACTTTCGACTAGATTTCTCTACAATTTTCTGTCATATTTGTCTGTACTGGACATGTGTCCGCAACTGTCGGAACACTTTCTTCAAGCTTTCGATTCCTCATGGTTCTTAAATGTTTTATTTTTCACTTTATCAATTTGAATTAGTAAAATACCATGACCTATGGATTCGTCACTTTCGATTAAATTTCTCTACAATTTTCTACCATGTTTGTCTCTGTATTGTACATGTGTCTACAATTGTTGGAACACTTTCTTTAAGCTTTCGGTTCACAATCGTTGTTAAATGTTTTATTTTTCACTTTATCAATTTGGATTGGTAAAACACCATGACCTATAGATTCACCACTTTCGACTAGATTTCTCTACAATTTTCTGTCATATTTGTCTGTACTGTACATGTGTCTACAACTGTTGGAACATTCTATCTTGCACTTTATCAATTTGAATTGGTAAAACACCATGACCTATGGATTCGTCACTTTCGATTAAATTTCTCTACAATTTTCTACCATGTTTGTCTCTGTATTGTACATGTGTCTACAATTGTTGGAACACTTTCTTCAAGCTTTCGGTTCATAATCGTTGTTAAGTGTCTCATCTTGCACTTTATGAGTTTGAATTGGTAAAACACCATGACCTATGGATTCACAACTTTCGACTTAATTTCTCCACGATTTTCCCCGTATTTGACGAGTTATTCCTTTCTCTCATAATCTGAGAATCTCAGCTCACGAATTGAAATTGGTCGTTCAACGTTATTTCAAGCGTCGTATGTACGTGTTCTCTGATTGCTAATACGAAGCAGATATACGATTTCACATTTATTGTACGTGATTCGTCCTGTGCCCATTTACTATGCTCCATCGCATATTTCAGATGCACAGGAGCCATTCTAACTTTTACAATTTCTATCTCTTAGTTTATGAAAGGAGGACGTTAAAAAATGGCCACTTTCGGACCCACTGGTGAACGAAAAATTCTTCCAAGATATTTGACAGCATCTCTCGAGGAGCAATTAGCATTTATATGATGTTTACATAAATACAATTAAATACCATAAATAACGAAAGTGTTAAAAAAGATATTTGCAAGGATGAGAAAGTGGCAGCGGTCAAACCTACCCATTCGTTACACTTAGTTTTCGTCTTTTGTCATAGTGGCCCATGTACAAAACGATGTTTTGGAAATTCTGGTAAATCGGTGGAATCGATTTGAAATCGAACAGGTCTAAAGTACCGTACGAACAGCAACCAACAGCAGGTTCGCACCAACTCTGCGTGAAATCTCATGACTCGCAATCCAATTCCACTTTTGTCGACGAATACGCAAACAGGGCATTTGCAATTATTTCAGTGCAACGTACTCAATTCGTTTCAATTAGTCGAATACATACGCATCTAGTTATACGAACGAATACTCGACGAGCGTATTGTTAACTGTTATTCTCACGTAGCAACGATCTGCCTGTACTTTACATTTACTTGATTTCGAATTTTTCTTTTTATTTTATTCGGATGCACATTACAATCAGTTCTCATTGAGAAGATTTCGATTTCTTGGATCGATTTCTCCGCGGAATTTCCGAAGAATTATTATATCGACGTATGTGAAAAATAATTCCATAGTTATATGAGAATTTCCAAAAAACGAAGATTAAATGTAATAAATGTCAACTAACGTTTCTTTCTTCCCCGAGATATGCTCTTGAATATCCTCATTCTTAACACTAGAACTACCACACCAGTCAAATTACTGGTTTTACAATTTTATTTTAAAATTCCTACTTCGTTATATTTTTTTTCCAATTACAATGATGTAATGACTTTCGCAACGATAACTAAGAGGATAATATAATGAATTGTATTTTGTTTTTTATGTATTCAAACTGAAAATAATTTTGTATCAAGGCTACTTATACCAATACCAGTGAAAATGACTGGTACTTGTCAAGGTGTAAAAGGATCCTACAATCTGTTTATGGAACTCCAATTAACCAGTTCCCTCGTTTTCTACAACTTGCCACACGTTTTTCAAATTTTTATCGCGTATCGTTCAATATGACGATATCAGTTATCAGGAAAATTCCGGATCGATCGCTAGATCGCTAGATGCTAACACTAGAAATACCACACAAACGTCGAAATGACTGTTTCTACAATTTAATAAATTTGTCAGCCCTCGTTTAGGGATCATGGTGCCAGATAGATTAATAATATAAAAAATGTACTGCATAACATGGAATTGCTTCTGTAAGAAAGTAACAAATCAATAAATATAAAAATATTCTATTATTAGGTATTTTTTAAAGACCAGTCATTCTCACTGGTTTTGGTAGAAATAGTTTCGTGTTAACTATCGGTAGTTCTAGTGTTAAGGAGATGCAAGAAT
The DNA here is from genome assembly GCA_014737365.1 of Bombus soroeensis. Lineage (NCBI taxonomy): Eukaryota > Metazoa > Arthropoda > Insecta > Hymenoptera > Apidae > Bombus > Bombus soroeensis. The sequence goes on along the minus strand of JACXIL010000270.1, from coordinate 332,371 downwards.
CAGCGTTTTCCTCACACTGTCCTTTATCCTTGCGTTTCAATTATCCCGAAAGATATAGCACACCGATGATGATGAACGTGGCGGTTCACATCTTCTTAAAACATTACAAATTCCTGTTGTTCGCTGAAACCGGGGCAAAATTGAAATATAAAAATCGTAGTAGCGGTCTTGATCCTTCCGCTAATAAATTAAACCATGCGTAAATTCGACAAATGATCCAATAGCTCGGATCTCTTGGTCCACCCCCTCCTCCCACTCCTCCTCCATCCCTTAACCGACGAAGACGAACGAATCGTCGACATGATGGATTAGAGCGAAGGGTCTCGTGTGTGGCACCGAATTTCTTCGGGAACACCCGAGACCGCGTACAGCACAGAGTATCGTTCCCTCTGGCTCTCGTAATGAACCGCCTATTCAGCCGACGGCAAATTTCATCTTTCCCGCTGCTCGCGGCTTTAAACCGCGATAACTCATCGAGCGGTTACGAGTCGTTGTGAGAAGTCGAAGAAAAAGAAGAAGAAGAGGAGGAGGAGGAGGAGGAAGAAGAAGAAGAAGAAGAAGAAGAAGAAGAAGAAGAAGAGGAAGAAGAAGAAGAAGAAGACGAGAGTGTTGCGTTGTTGGAGACCGGAACCTATGGTAAGAGGGACCTATGGTGCGTGTCGTGGACGGCGGCACGGTCGAAAAACGGAACGCCATGCAAATCGCGTGCACTTGGTGGAACCTGTTTTCGAAACGGTAGCTCGTCTCGGTTTTGCGTTTACACTTGGCAAGACAAAAAGATGGAGCGCGATAGAAATCCGATGTTTCTGCAATTTGTAGGTGATAAAACGAATTGAATCTTCACGATCCATCGTCTTTGTGTATATAACACGGAGTTTAGAGATGATTATTAGAAAAGAGACGATAATTATATAGAAAAGAGCGTAGCTGGTCGATTTTAACGAGCTTGAAATATGCCGCCTCAAGGTCAACATCCCGAGCACCTCTTCCCTGTACAGATTACAGGCCTTAGTTTCAGAGATATTTGCAGCTTCCATGTAATTTCTGTCATGATCGGGTTTCGTTCTAAAACAGACGCGTTTTTCTACTAACGCGGCCAGAAAGTGGCGATACCGCGACTGGTCCGATAAAACGTACACTGTGAATTTATTGCAATGCGTGTGCGCCAACCAGGTTTTTGTATTTTTCCTTTAACCACCTTTTATTGGTTTGGCAACTAAGTGATTGCGGATTTTTTCGTTAAGTGGTATTGACAAAAGCCGCAATCGCTTAGTTGCCAACCCAATATAATCGACCGAGCGTACGCCTTCGGAACGCGTAGCGTGTTCTCATCTATCGCGTCTATCGATTGAAAATCGCGGCCACGAAGCGGTAATTTCAGCTGAGGAAATGAGAAAAAGTCACAGGAAGCCATATCGGGGAAATACTACGCTCGCGGAAAGGCGTTGGTTGCATTTTTAGGGAAAAAATTACGAGCCAAAAGAGAGAGAACATTATTGAAATTTGGCAAATTCATTTAAGAATCGCCAAAATCAGCTTCTTTCAATAACAAAGATCTCGTTCAATAACAGTGCTAACAACATAAAAAAAAATGAGACTTCTGAAGATCAGCAAAAGTATATGTCGTTAGAAGAGGGAAAAGCCACGATCACAGACACTGAAGAACAAAAACACGATATTGAAAACCATCCGAAACAAACAGACAGCATCAGATACATCAAATGTAGTGATGCAACGAAATGGCTTCGTTACGACGAAGACGATAACACCGACGATTTTACACGACGAACGACGAAAAAGAACGAAGAATGTGACTCTAATATTATATTACTTACACCGAAAGAAATACCTGTGTTAGTAGCCAAAGAGCTATGGGATGCATAAATATTCGAAGAATCTATCGCTCAATATTAATGGGTGTTTGAACAAGCGAAATTTTATATCGGAAGAGCGACACGTTATATCGAAAATTCCACCGTTCGAACAGTTTCGTCTCTTTATCAGTTCGAGAAATTAAGTGAAGTTGTGCTTCGTGTTTAATAACAAAGTTAAGCGAAGCAAACAAACGAACGAGCAAAATAGTAAACACGAGGGAAAAAATGGGCTGCAAGCGCAACGTGTGTTGGAAAGAAACGAGGCTCTCATCCCACGTGGTTTGAAAAAAGGGAGAAAGAGTTGCCGCGGCGAATAAATAAATAAATGATTTTCGGCGTGTCGGCATTTAGACAGGCAGGGATGGCTTTTTATTTGTAGGAGCCCGGGCCTCGGCCTGTTCGCCGCCTAGTAATCAAAACCCGCCGAAATTCCCAGCTTTCGCAGCGGTTATTACGCCTTCGGGCAGGCTGCTCGCGCGGATCGTTGATACGATTTTTCCGTCACGGTGCTTTGCCAAATTGCACCCTCCGCATTCCATCGCCTTTCTTTCCTTACACCTTTGCTCGCCGCTTGTTTTATCTTCCCTTTTATTTCCATCTTTTTTTAACCTTCCTTTTCCTCGCAGCAGCCTTGTTTTTCAATTTTTCGTTTCTCCTTTTCTTCTTTTTTCCACGTACTTCTCTCTTTCATTCTATGTATCTCTCGCTTCTTTATTTTTTTTTCCTTTTTTTCTTGCGCTTTCATTTCTCTTCTTTCATTTATTTTATTGATTTACCCAATCGCAGAGTAAACTAAAGAAATGGAATTGTTAATAGAAATTTGTTTTTTACGCATCTTACGTATCATCGCACGTATTTTGACATTTGCAGCTGTCGACGTTAACACTGACCTTACCAGACCCGGTTTCAACATCTCATTTCAAATTGTACGTTCCTTGTTATTTCTTTCGTTCGTCTAACTTTGTGTCAATTCTTCTGTTATCTGATTAATCAATTTCTCAATTCTTCTTTTTGCTTCTTTTTTACCGAGGAAAATTCATCGCCTGGCTTGTTTTCCGCGACCGGTCGGCAAATTTACATCTTCTTCTAAAGTCCTCTGCCTGGGACCTTAGCTCTAAACTCGAGCAACATCCAACCAGCTATAGTTATATACATTTAAACGCGGTATGTGTTTGGTTTCGTCGTAAGCGCTTGAATAGTCCGACAGAGTCCTTGTGAGGTGACGCATGAACACAACCGAGTGTTGTCGGACACTCTCGAGAAATATTTCTCGAGAAATATACTCCCTGCATGATGAGTTCTCTATAGCTAAACGAAACCTAAAGACAGTATCATTTTGAGAGTCACAGAGTACAGATCGAAGCCTACGAGAAATGAAATACGACAAGGAGCGAACAAATCTCATAATATTCGCTACGTTGGTTTTGTATTTTCTTTTATCCCAGAATATGTGCACACGTTCAGTGAGAAAGTTATTGAAAAACATAGAAAATATAAGCGAGGAGTGTTCAGACGGACGAAATTCTACGTCCGAAGATGAGCAAATTGAAAGTGAGGATGATCTGTTCGACTATCATCTCCTGTTTATATTACATACAAAAATGAAAATATACGATTGATTATTTTATCATTTAAAAGTTATGTCGTGCGTTATTTCCTACAATAAATTGACAGTTTCTTTCGAAAGAAAAACACGCCCATTTAACGGTAAGCATAGGTATATATGAAGTATTAGTGTTAAAATAATGTTCAGAGTGCAGTTTCCTCGTTGGATGATTTTATTTAACGATTTCACATATTATTTATACAAAACGTCAAATTAAAAGTATATATTGAAAGTAGAAAAAGATATAGGTAAAATTAAAAACGTTAAAGATGACTGAAGATAAATAAAACGACTTGAAGGTGAAATTAAAAATTCATAATGCATTTTAATATTTTTTTACAATGTGGTATCGTTCGATTATAACTTTATTTAGTCATAACTGATAGTGTGACTTTTTAATTAATTTTAACACCACTAAATCGCTATATTTTATTATATATTGTACTTTATGAAAGCAGAAAAAGTGACGCAATTAATTAGCAACAATTCCAGGTTAGCAATAAATGATGATAACAAAAAAAAAAGAAAAAGGAAAACGCGTTGCTAGGAGGTCCTTAACCAGGACACGCCTTGTCGATTTTGACGATTTTGACCACTTTGACAAAACACATTTCAAAATCATCGAAATCGGCGAGGTGTCTTCATAATTCTTTAAATAATTGCCACAGATTTAATCATTGTATTTATTAATATCAATTGATATAATTTCGAATGTTGAAATTGTATCTGCAACTTAATATTGAAACAATATAAATAAACTTTAATAAATTTTATTTATTATTCAACTTTCTATATTTCTTTTTTCTATGATAAACAGTGTAACAATCACCTACGTGTAATGTTACACAACAGCTTTTGCAAATATATCTAGTTTCGTTGCGTTTTCTTTTTGAACAGCATACTCTACACGTTCTAATCGGATTTGTTTTTCTGCCAGTGACTATTTTTTCTAAGACCTGGTCTCTTAGGGTGCATCATTATAAGCAGCTGTTTTAGAAATTCGAGAAGTGTCAGGTGCAATGCTGCATTTTTTGGAATCCACGGTTATCCATTCTCTAGCTATTTCCAGTAGAAATTTTTTGTATCTTGTTTTATTTTCTAGCGGATAAGTAGAGTACATTTTATATGCATTGAACAAGCTGAAGTTTATCAGAAAATATGCTAATTTTTCCACCACTTAAAGTTAAACGACGTTGATACGAAAAAAGCGCATCACGAGTTAACTCGTGGCCGGTCGCAACGTTTGGCCATGAAAACACGAGTTAACTCGTGAACCCGGTCAACAATGTGTTAACAAATTTCTCCCTTTGGATGTGAGTAGAAACGTCAGAAAGGCGAGTAACGCAAAGGGCTAATCGTTTGTCGTTTAATTTACAACGCGTATCCCTCGTCGTATTAGTTTCATAAATTGAATTTCGCGAGTATTGTCACGAGCGTGTCGGATTTATAGCCGGCGGCCCCTTATAATTCTCGAAAATGGAGCGTGCTTTTAATAATCCGCCGAGCGGAATGAAAATTCGCCGCGTCGGCGATTCCTCCGCCACCGGTTAATCGACTACGTTGTTCGAAAGGGGTTCGATTGGCCGCCACGTCCAAAAAATACTCTTCTCCCCGAATGTTCGACGCGCTTTAACGAAATAAACGTTTACTTTTTTCATGATAAAAATCGAATTTGTCAAATTACAGGGCAAACCTTAGCTTAACTCGATTGAAACTCTTCGAAACATCTTAACACTAGAACTACTACACCAGTCAAATTGACTGCTTCTACAATTTTATAAACGTTCCAACTCTCGTTTAGGGATGATGGTCCCAGATGGATTAATAATACCAAAAATCTACTACATAACATGGAATTGCTTCTATAAGAAAGTAATAAATCAATAAATATAAAAATATTCTATTATTAGTGTAGGATCTTACTACAATTACTTTATTTATTATAAATGGATTAAACAGGTGTTGATTAAACAGGAAACGATGGTTGTTTAACGTGAACTAAATACAATAACGTACTATAATTTAGACAACTAAATAGTTAATTTACAACTCTCGTCACCACGATTCCAACGCCCTCTCTTACGCGAACTACACTCTCTCGACAGCGCTAGCGTCACGTAGGAGACACAAGAAATCATGAAAATAATAGATCGCCGGTGATCTTGTCACGTAAAATTCGTGATAAAAAAGGGAGAGCTGAGCAATAGCTTAACTTGACTGTCCATTTATATTTTTATATGCTTTTATTCACAAAAGTGCTGAAGTACAATATTACAGTGAAGTAGCGAAGTTACAAAGTATTAAAATAGTTGTTCAAATCACGGCCAAGACTGTACCCAAGACTAGTCTCGTTGTCGAATGCTCACAGTTTTATATGTTGAGTTTGTTGGAGTTGAGGGGCAGGAGGTGAGGATCCTAAGTACCCTACGTAAAATTTGGTATTGGACCATGTGCAAAGGTAAGGTCTAAATCTAAAGGTTCATTGTCAGGTAGTGTGGAATGGCGTGGATTTGGGTATGGTCGCTGTCACAATCTCCTCGCGTCGCAGTTCGAACGTTTCACAAATAAGTAAGAAATTGAACTTTGTATATGGTAATAGAAATTATTATGCGAATCCAATAGAATGATGGTTCAAAGTGTTACAACAGAATGGTATCGAGCGCTAATTTTTATACTGAAGTTTTAGTCCTTCTGGAGGGGTTATCGTCGTGTGTATATCAGAGACGGCTATTTCCTTACTATTTGGTTGTTGTTTCGATAGCTGTGGCATGCAGGATGTTTACCCTATCGTATTACTGTTTCTGAGCGTGTGACACTAGCAACACTCTCTCTCTTCACACTTTCTGTTAATTCGTCTTTCTTTTTTAGCATCCCTTTGTCTTTTTTCTTAGCCCCACCACGCAAGTGTTCTGCAACGGCTCGTGGCCAGAGTCACTCAGGCCTTTTCCGCGAAACTGTTCGATTAAAGGACCGATACATTGATGGGCCTGTCGGTACTTAGGCTTTCTCGCGACATTGTTTATGGTTCACCCGATATCTCTTAGGCCTTTCGTCCACGATACTACATTAGGTATCTTTTAAAGACCAGTCATTTTAAATGGTTTTGGTAGAAATAGCTTCGTGTTAATTATCGGTAGTTCTAGTGTTAACACTTTACCGACCGCTAGCGATTTAACGGCATATGCACGCCCGACCGGCATCTCAGGCGCAGATTCTCCCTGGCGCCGACTCTGTTTCGGTTTAGACTCTCCAATACCATTCTTTTTGTTCATCGCGAACGGTACGTTTTTCAAATTGGTATAAAACTGTGGGAGCTTACAAAGCAACGCAACTGGCGCAACTGAGCAAGGTACCTTAGTACTAAATAACAAATTACTGCTCAAATAATGAGAAAGATCGCCGGTGACAAAAAGCAGATTAATAGGCTATCGACCGGTAAGCGTCAAGGACAAAAATCCGATTAACCGGCTATCGGTCGGTAAAGTGTTAGTAAACTCCAACCACCTTACGTACCTACTTAACTTACAACCTCGATCACGTGGAACGCAGAAAAGGGGAGAAACGAGTCTATGGACGAGCATCTGCGTTTCATCCCTCGTATCGAGAGGCTTCACCCTCGACAATCTAATGTTCTCGTCGCATTAACCTCGAAACACGTGTTAGAAAGTAATCGTTTCGACCCTAACGTGTAGAGGATTGGCCTTTGAGAGTAGGCGGACTTATCGACCAAGATAATCGCTCTTTGACTTCTCGCGTCGCCACGGGACACGGTAATAGCTTCTTTCTGACTGTGACGCGTGCATTCGGATTAGGAGCTTCGCTACTGTTTGCTTTCGGTTCTACGGGCATATCGGATCTTATGGTGTTCCTTTTCTAAGACGATGTTTTACATCTTACGCTGATCTCGTACAATCCTATCGATGTGCACGGTCGATATTTCAAGGTTCTCCACATCGTTGTACGTTGTAAAGAAACCGTCGATACGTAGAGGGAACAGATCGACCTGTTGACGATATTTCGAATGTTTACGACGTGGATCAACGAGGACCCAAACGTTTTCATCTCTCGTATTCTATGCGTTCGGACAGAGGTATAAGCCGGCTTATGCGTGAAAATGTATGTTTTCTTAAAAACCAGTCCCTCAGTCGCATTCTTTTCTTCTTCGGTTTCTTCGTCGATGACGACACCTAACCTAAAATATTAGGTTGTCCGAAAAGTTTCTTTCGTTTCATAAGGTGATAGACGAACAACAATTTCTGTGTTATATTATTTCATAGAATTAGGTATAATCCATTTCGTTATATTTCTATTATTATGTTCCTGCATAATTCAATGAACTAATATAAAACATAAAACATTGTGCGTCTATTATAGAACAAAATAAACTTTTTGGACAACCTAATAATAGCCGAACGAGCTTTCTTTCTACTCGACGTGGTCGAACGAACGCTAAGTGGAAACTGACCATCTCGTGAACAAATTTATCGAACGTACGAGGAAAGTGCGGTATGTTGATAAATATCCGCAGTATCGTATCGATGATAAATATTGATCGCTTTAGTTGAGACAACCTTGATATATTGACGATATATATATCGATATTCTGAGCCAGTCTCAGGGCACTTTAGCGACCGTGTTCGTGTTTGCTAAAGAATACAAGCTACGTTGATAGAATTATGACCTACGGTGTAAGTGTTAAATACGCTTCCACTGAATAGCTCAGGTCTAATAACATAATGGATAATTGGCTGTTTAAGTACTTTCGTGATCCGAATCCCACGCAACCGGGACAAGTTATAGCTGCGGAACGCTAGAACACAGAAAAGAATTTCATTACATTTCGAACGACGTACTACTAACCAGTGTACACTCCTCGCGTAAAACATAGCCCAGGTGTGCTATCGTTAATTTCTCAATGACGCGTGTCAAGTTTTTCGTCTCTAACGTATAATATGAAAACATTATGATCTGAGAATATGCGGTTCGTTGAAAATAATTAAAAATATTATGAGGCTTCGTGTGTAACAAAAAAGATTGTTTCATTTTAAGAACGAAATGATAGCACACTCTGTTAATACGTTTAGAAATTGCTCAGTAGTTCATGATCTATCAACGAGTAAAGATTACGGTACAATATTACACAAATTTGTAAGTATGGGACGCGGAAAAAAATTAAACGAGTCTGAAAAAAGCAAATTCTTGAACTAAAACAGCAACAGTTATCAGTAGCAGAAATGTCGAAAGTAATAAGAAGAAGTCGTAAAGTAATACAGAATTTCTTAAAAAACGTTGAAGATTATGGCAAAAAGAAAAGTACTGGTCGGCCGTCATCGTTATCAGATCGTGATAAGCGAGCAATTTTGAGCGTAGCTTCCAACTGGCAGTTAACAACGAAGCAAATAATGGAAAAATCTAGTGTTAGTGCCAGTATTTCAAGCGTTCGTCGAGTTCTACTATTCTGCAAAGATATTAAGCGGCCAAAATTGAAAAAGAAACTTTCGTCAACAACGAAACACAAAATAGAACGTTTACGTTTTGCAAAAGAAACAGTGCATTGGAGAAAGAAATGGAGAAGGGTACTATTTTCAGACGAAAAAAGATTCAACTTGGTTGGTCCTGATGGGTTGCAATATTATTTTCATGACACAAGAAAAGAGACAAAGTCAGCAATTCGACGACAAATGGGAGGAAGCAGCGTGATGGTTTGGGTCGGTTATTTCGCTAAGACAAGTATCAAGTTCATCAATGGCAGAATGAATAGCGTCCGATACATAAATTTAATCAAAGAACAAATAAATAATCGTGCAGAACGCATTTCTGGACCTGATTACCTAACCTGAGCTCATAATGTTTTCGTATTATACGTTACAGACGAAAAACTTGACACGCGTCATTGAGAAATTAAAGATAGCACACCGGGGCTAGTTTTTTTCGTTTTATGAGGAAATAACAGACGCACAACATTTTTCGTTTTATATTATTTTATCGAATTACGTATGGTCCATCTTGTTCTATCGAAATAAAGATCACAACGTTCGATAGGTTAGGTTAGGTTTCATGTTTGTATACAGATGCGTCGTTGTAAAAGACGTGTCTGTAAAAGAAAGACACTTTATCGACAACCTAATACCTGGAAAAGCGGTGTCGAATATCTTGAAACAGAAACACGAATTTTCGTACGTACAGTCTAATCGATGGAATTTCGTATTCTCCGTAAAAAATCATCGAAGGTTGATCGGTTTAAAACACGTTGGAACGCGTTGATCTCGCGAAAGTTGCGGACTCGAGGAATTTTTCTTTTCAAGTAATCGACGGATTGATATCGCGCCATATGTTCGATTAATTCCGATTACTAATTGAATTATATGTGCGATATATGAGAGGCGAGTGAATTATTTTCACACGTCGCAGCGATCTAATCGTTGCGATATTCCTCGGGTTATTAATCTTCACGATGCCACTAAAACTTAACCCCGTTTGCTCTTACGTTCAAGAAAAAATATCCCCGAGATACGATCTTGCAAGCTTGATGAGCATGTAAATGAAGGAACACTGGTGTTTCGTCATCTTTTCCGACCTCCTGTACGCGTATCTTACGCGCTAATTTATATTATTAAAATTATAAGTGCACCATATTATTATAATTATTTCACCGCAGCTATGTAAGTCGCGTAACCAGTGTTTTCTTTACGATTATTCTTCAATCAAATTAATATAAAAACGATCCATCGATATTATTGTCAATATTTACGATTTTCCACACGGTGTAACGATCGTATACAGTGTGACAGGATGTAAAAGAACGCGTGCGATTCGCCTCGCCAGCTGATCGCACTGCACGTGCTGAAAACGATGGAAGAGCATACTGTACCTTGTATTGGGTTGGCAACTAAGTGAGTGCGGATTTTGTCATTAGGTGGTAATGACAACATCCGCAATCACTTAGTTGCCAATGCAATATGTCGTGCAGAAGATTTCTCACGAAGAATCCGCACGTTGAGAATAACGTGGAGGCGGAACGACGAAAGCAAGAAACCTCTTATCGTCGAATGTATAAATTCGATACGACGCGAAAATATCGATCGTGTTAAAATAGAAAAAATTCGTGCGAGTGTTGTTTCGTCACGGTAAATCGACGCAAGCAGATTCGTTTACGATTGAATTCAGATTTTAATGGATAGACGGGCGCGTGCACGCGTGCCTTGCTGATTCATCGATAGCTCGAAGGCTTGCGCTTCATTATCACACAATGCGTGTTTCTTTCGTCTCAGTGGAACGGATAAAGATCGGTTCGTAAAGATGCCGGTGGAAAAAATCCGGTGAATTACGCGCGACTCGAGAAACCGCTCAACGTATCCGATCTTCCGATTTCTCAACTTCTTAACGCGTTAAGCGAGAAATAACGTGTCATCCGCAACATCGTCCGAGCGCCAGCGTAATAATTTATTCGCGGTCAGCTTGTTGCCGATCGAAATCGTTCGAACCGAGAGGTGCTTGCTAATTATACTTGTACTGTAGCTTTTGAAATTTCCGCCACGGCGAAGCTGTGGCTGATGAGAAACGTTGCGATATATCTCGGCAAGTGGCTGAGAAAATCAATCGGCAAGAGAATCGAATATTTCGTTAAGGGGGTGTCCTGAATTTGAATGTTCTAAAACAGCGTCTTTTTGTGATTTTTTTTAGAAGGGAAAGAAAGAAATGAAATTATTGAATTTTGAGGTGTGGTTTTATATGTATTTAACGAATACAAACAAATTTTTTTTAAAGTAACAAGAAAAGTTATAACAGATCTCTAAGCTTATTTCATGGGCTGCAGTTTTCAATCGGTGTGAAAGATGTACCTCCTAATCCTTGACTGAACCAAAAAATCAAGAAAGGATTAAATTATTATATATTTTTCTTCTGGATAAACTAAAAAATTTCGTGAAAAAGTTTATTTAAATAATTGTTATAGCACCTTAAAGTATATTTCTCCTTTTTATGAAACACATCTTTTCTTTAAACTCGCCAAACTTTTTAATTTCTCAATATTTTCTGTCTTTTTTTTGTAGTTTATCGAGAAGAAAAATATGTAATAATTTAATCCTCTTTTAGTTTTTTGTTTCAGTCAAGAATTACGAGATGGATCTTGCTTATTAATAATGAGATTAAAAACTGCAGCCCATGAAATAGGCTTAGAAATCTGTTATAATTTCTTTTTAATTAAAAAAAAAATTTCTTTGTATTCGTTAAATATATATAAAACCATACCTCAAAATTCAATAACTTCATTTCTTTCCTTCCCTTCTAAAAAAAAAAAAAACACAGAAAGACGCTCTTTTAGAACATTCTAATTCAGGACACCCCCTTAAAAGAAAATCGCAAGCGTGAGATTTTAGCTTCGCTTGGAGACCTGTCGTCGAACGCAGCTGATCTGTTGCTGAGTTGTTGCGTTTGGAAATGTATAAAAAGAGTGTTTGAGAGGCGAGTTGTGAAAAAGTATCGCCTTCGCATGATTTATTTTCTAAACGATTAAACACCGTTCGAGCGTTCCAATGAAATTTACCGTTAGATTGATTTCCTTCTTACAATTAGTGTAATTATTACGTACGCGTGTACCAAGTATGGCGCACGTTGAACATACGCGATATGGAACATGCCAGTGATGAGAGATACTGACGACGATGATACGGAATTGTATTCATTTTGAACGACGCTGCAAATACATTCGTTGTTTTCGTTGAGATCACGAAGAACGTGAAAATTAATTGAACATAATACGAGTTGAAAAGTGGAAGATGTTTTTTTATTCGTTTTCTGTATTTAACTAAGTGTGTATTTGTCACAGTAAAAATTGAGTTCTTTAGATTACTTGCTTCACGCGTGTCATTGTCGTGTTCAACGTAAACGTAGAAGAGGAAGAAAATTAATGGAACATAATGCAAATTGAAAAGTGGAAGATTTATTTAACTAACTATGTATTTTTCACAATAAAAATTGGGTTTTTTTGTCATTCTCGTGTTCAACGTAGACGTAGAAGAGGAAGAAAATTAATGGAACATAATGCAAGTTGAAAAGTAGAAGCTTTATTTAACTAACTATGTATTCTTCACAATAAAAATTGAGATTTTTTGTCATTCTCGTGTTCAACGTAGACGTAGAAGAGGAAGAAAATTAATGGAACGTAATGCAAGTTGAAAAGTGGAAGATATTTGTTTACTTGTTTTTTTTATTTAACTAACTATGTATTTTTCATAGTAAAACTTGAGCTTTTTTGTCATTCTCGTGTTCAACGTAGACGTAGAAGAGGAAGAAAATTAATGGAACATAATGCAAATTGAAAAGTGGAAGATTTATTTAACTAACTATGTATTTTTCACAATAAAAATTGGGTTTTTTTGTCATTCTCGTGTTCAACGTAGACGTAGAAGAGGAAGAAAATTAATGGAACATAATGCAAGTTGAAAAGTGGAAGATTTATTTAACTAACTGTGTATTCTTCACAATAAAAATTGGGTTTTTTTGTCATTCTCGTGTTCAACGTAGATGTAGAAGAGGAAGAAAATTAATGGAACGTAATGCAAGTTGAAAAGTAGAAGATTTATTTAACTAACTATGTATTCTTCACAATAAAAATTGGGTTTTTTTGTCATTCTCGTGTTCAACGTAGACGTAGAAGAGAAAGAAAATTAATGGAACATAATGCAAATTGAAAAGTGGAAGCTTTATTTAACTAACTATGTATTCTTCACAATAAAAATTGAGATTTTTTGTCATTTTCGTGTTCAACGTAGACGTAGAAGAGGAAGAAAATTAATGGAACATAATGCAAGTTGAAAAGTAGAAGCTTTATTTAACTAACTATGTATTCTTCACAATAAAAATTGAGATTTTTTGTCATTCTCGTGTTCAACGTAGACGTAGAAGAGAAAGAAAATTAATGGAACATAATACAAGTTGAAAAGTAGATGTTTGTCTACTTTTCTTCTTTATTTAACTGTGTGTATTGGTCACAGTAAAAATTGAGTTTTTTGTCATTCACGTGTTCGACGTAGACGTAGCAGAAGAAGAAAATTAATGAGCATAATACGAGTTAAATGTGAGAGATGTTTTCTTATTCCTCTTCTTTATTTAACCAAATATGTATTTTTCACAGTAAAAATTAAGTTCTTCAGATTCCTTTACAAATTTCTTCCATTTCTTCCATATCAACATTTTCCGAACTCGTTTAAACTCTCGCATAGTCAACTATCAGCAACACAAATACCTAATTTATCGTTAATTTTACCATTAACTTCATCGTTTCGACAAACACGTTTCCCTTTTCCAGAAGCTTCTACATATCAAATCAAGTGTCTCGTACTGTATGTAATTAGGTACCTTAACCATCCTAATCTACTTTTATCAAAAGACATTCTCCTAATTTCTCTCGACTAATTAACAAAATTACCTCCTCTCTCACCTCCTCTCATCTCCTCTCATACACCTGCTTCCACAGCCCAATACCACGCGCAACTATGAAAAACCGCGCGATATAACGCGACTCTGTCTCGGCTCGCCGTCTAAAGTTCTCCAATCGTTGGGATCGAAATCGATGATGGAAAAGTGAGACAGACCATCGATGGAGCCGAAGAAGAAGAAGATGGCCGAGACGAAGAGGGTGCAGCAAGGAAGGCACTGGTCGGCAAAGGGCGCATTAGCGGCGCTCGTAAAAGCGTACGCGGTGCTCGTAGCGTAATGCAGCACGAAGCGAACCAGCACGCCTCGTAACGCTCCTTAACCGAGCGTATTTACGCTCTCCGTGGCAGAGTTATGTAACATGGCGGCGCAAACGGCCCGTGCCGGCCATTAGGAGCCAGTTCGAGAGGCCATTTTGTCGAGCCACCCCTCGACTTCTCTCTTTCTTCGCCTCTTGCTTTCTTACTGTCGTACACGTAACTAGGTGTTCGTATTCGCTTTCGTCAGCGAATCTTCTATCTTCTCACACGAAATCTAAATTAACAATCTAGAAAGGAGCAGCGAATAAGGTTTCTTAGACGAGTAATCTTGCAGTTACGTTGATTCTTTGTTTAAACTTTGCAAGCTTCGATCGAGTTAGAACGTGGTTGCTATAGAGAACTTACGAACTGACCGATACTTGCGAACGCTTCTCACGTGATTGAATTTCTAGACCGACGATAGGATCATTTTTCATTGTTTTCCATGGCCATCTTTGGCCATTTGGCACGGTTAACGTGCTTCATAAATTATTGAAACCCGATGCACGCGATATAACAAGGATGAATACTGCAGATTCATCGGTCCGCGATATTCTTTCGTGTTTCTGGCGGATTACGATCTTGCTGCCTCCACCGTTTCGCATCGCTTTTATTCCCAAAACTCGTCTCCTTCTGATAGGTTTCGTCGGTTGCGCAACGCGCTTGCTGGTTACGTCGTTGAGCCAACAGCAGCTGTCTTTTGTTAGACTGTCCGAAAAGTTTCTTTTCAAAGAAGAATTTCATGAGGTGATAATAGATGAAACATTTCAGTTTTATATTATTTTATTAAATTATCATGTTCCTTTTCCTATTTCTATTATTATGTTCCTGCATAATTCAATAAACTGATATAAAACAAAAAACATTGCGACAAAACATATAAAACGAAAGAAACTTTCCGGACAACCTAATGCAAACAGCGTTCTATTCTATTAGATTGGCAACTAAGTGATTACGGATTTTGTCATAAGGTGGTATTGACAGAAGCCGCAATCACTTAGTTGCCAGCCGAATATTCGTTCGTTCCATCCGCTACGATGAAATCGTAAATAATATGCAAATGGATGAAATTTATTTTGACTGAGATGTCAGAAACGTTTGAGCGGTGGAGCAGAGAAAAATGGCGCGCCAAGGGATCGAAGAAGCAAAGAAAAGAGTCTGTTTGTACGTGGAGACAGCGAGTCGACCTTGTCGAACCACAGTAGCAAAAGCAAGTGGAGTGAAACGAAATTGGCGGTGACTAAAGCCCTCTGGCTTTATTATTTCGGGGCCATTGTTATTAATTCAGCGTGTGGCCTGGCTGTGCACTAAGAGCGTAAGCTTGTCACGGGCCTGCCACCCCGTGCCACCCCCTTTCACGTGGAACCGCGACCACGTTGTTCTTTGCTGAATTCATTAAATCATCGACATTCCACGCGGCACGTGGCCGGACCCTTTTACAAGCTCTTTCGCTAAATTAGGATCCGGCTTGCTCCTCCGCTTCTTTTTCCTCCCCTCGCTGACCTTTCTTTGCAGCGCCACCTTCCCTGCTTTCTCTGTACAGGGTGGAACCGTAACGCGATCGTTCAGATTTCTCAAATTACAATTTGTAGAAGCGAAACGATAATTACAACACGTTCATTTTACGAAATAGACGAATCAACGAGAAACTGATCGTCCATAGGCTGAAGATGTTTCGCGAACACAACTGAAAAGATGGGACCTAAAGCAGAAAATTGTAGCGCTCGCAAAACGCTACAGGGTGTCATGGAACAAACGGTACCTTTTTCTTTCCACGTCGCTTTTTCCTCAGGTTATATCGATCATTGTGGTTAACAGTCGTGGATCATGCAATTTTATTATGATCGTTCGACGCACCAACAACGTGTGGCTGTAGGAAAAATTATTATCAAAGTCGGTCATCCGATCGAAGTAAGTAGAAAGAGAAAATTTTTGAGAATTTTTTAAACTCATTCGTCAAACCAGTCAGCTGCTGCGATCTCTTTCGAAGCTTTGAAGAGTGTGTGAGGAAAAGTAAACGACGACGAGTATACTCGTCAGACACAGACTACGCGTAGCTGTTGTAACGTAGAATTAAGATTGAAAAAATGATCGATAAATTGTTGATGGAAGGATGCAGTTGACTAACACGTAGAACAGAGCAAATTCCTTATTTATATGAAAATAACAAGAAATTTTGTTCATTTAAGGGTCAGTTTACGAGAAAACCAAGTTTGAAAATTTATCAAGTATATGGAGGATTGTTAATTCCGGACTAGACAGGACTAAATAATCGACAGGGGGTCGTGGTACGCGTGAAAATAAATGGAAAACGTAGAATAAAATTCTCTCTCAAGACGCTTTGTTTCCGAGAACAATAAATTTGAAAATTTATCATGCGCGTGTATGAAACACGTTTTTAACTAAACACGTTGGAACTTTATTTTCTTGAAAATGGTGCCCCAAATGGAAAAATGTTATTCTACATTTTCCACTTGTCTTTACACGTAAAACAACTTCCTGTCGATCAGTTCGAGTATACTTGATGAATCTTCAAACTCGATTTTCTCGTAAACTAAACCTTCGATGAACAAATTTGTTCTTATTTTATCGCAAAGAATCGTGTTATTTGGCCACACCCTGTACGTATCTTGTTTTATTTCTAATTTATTTCCCAATAAAGTGTTAGCGCTCCTCTTATGGCACCTTAACGACCACCATATTTTGGATATTTAATTTAATTTTTAATTTTTCATTTTAATTTGTGATAATAAATTTATGTTAATTTTAAACGCATAGAAATACGTTAACATTGATTCTCCGATGTCATCGCTTGACGGCTGTTCAAAGTCGTTCACACGACGTTCCCCGGAGTTGGCCGCCGCGTCACGAAATCCCGTCAACTGAGAAAAAAGTGACGCCCTTTTAGGGCGATATTTTTCAAACTGCGGGCTTCGCTCGACCGTGGAGAATCTCCCCGATATTTTGAGTGATCCAATTTGCCGCTTGCTGCCAGCCATAAGGAGCAGCCTGCGTAGCGCACGAACACGCGTGAAGTTGAAAGACACGTGAAAGGAATTCGCTTGGAGACGTGTTTGGCTAACGAAGAATGAAAGTTCATGCGCTCTGTTTGTTTCTGCTTTTATTTGAAACGAGCGTAGAAAAGCTTGCAACTTACTGCGATAGACATTCGTGCAATTTCACAGTTTCGTTAACGTGCTGAAAGAAATGCCTCGCTAAGTGACGATTTACCTCGCTCACGAAATATCGCAAACGAATGTTCTATTTCACGTATTTCACGCTGTTTTTTCTTTCTCGTATTACGTACTCTGTGTTCTCTCGCTTCTTCGACTCTGCTTCTTCCTCTCGTTGTACGTAACGCGATAAACAATAGCAGATACAAAAGGACTGCGACAATTACAGTGTCTGCGCAAGGCTACCAAAAGGATGCATACGACACGCGATATACGTGAAACTATGAAACAAAGAAACATCGTTCCGTTTCCGAGACGCAACATTCGCAAGACGACGTAAAGCTGCGAATTGCGAAGCTTGGCCGATCGAAAGCAATCGTAAACGTAGAATCGTTGGAAAATCGGACGACAAAGTACGAGCGTAAAACTCGTGCGAGCTAGGGAAATGTTTTCAGTTAGTCTTTATTAAATCATAAACAGCGAGTTTTATCAAGTATTCGCTTATTCTATCTGCAAGGTCTAGCAATACCCTCGTAAATGGCCAACGATCGTAAAGTCGAAACGACACTGTGAGAAATGCGCGTTCGTAGACCACAGAACACATTAAGAGGGATGAAAACCATAAACTACGACTTCTTGAAGATAATGCAGTAGACATAATCTTCATTTTCTTTTTTTTTTTTTTTTTGTTATCAAAAGTCTACTGTCCGATCATTGTCAGAAAGAAATCGTATTTGCAATATAATTAATAGAAAATGAAATAGGAATTATTCTTCGTAAATACGAGTGGTTCGATGGAATAGGATAAAATCGATGGAAATAATCGAGTAAGAAACGGATGGACGTGTAAGAAAATAGGAAAATAATGGTAGCAAAGGATTTTCCTGTAAAGCAGTGTAAGGGAAACGATTACCAGAAAGGAATCGGAATCAGAGCAATCGTATAACGCACGAGGCGCGAACATCTCGATAAGACTGTGCGGTTGCTGCGCTATTATCTTCAAACGAGCCTATAATTTGAGAATAATGGAGTTGGATTATCCTTGTCCTTTCTTCCTTCCAACCTTCTACGTTTTTATCAGCCATAACCGCGCCGCTTACTATCCACTCGCGTTTATTGAAATCCTCAGCCTCAGATTCCATTTACCCCCATAGAAAATCATTCGTATTATCCAAGCGATTTACATAATCTTCGTGTTACGAAGAGAAAGAAAGACGAAACGAGGAATACGCGTCGCGAGGAAATTAATATTCGGTTGGCAACTAAGTGACTGCGGATTTTGTCATTGGGTGGTAATGACAAAAGTCACTTAGTTGCCAACCCAATATTTTAATTTACCGAAGAAGAGACGACGCTCGAACGATTGAAGCCTATTGTTTGTAAAATGCTGAAACGCGTAAACCTTGCGCTTAGAAATCTTAAAAGTGAATGATCGATAAAATATTTCTCTTCTTAACCGACACACTAAATATTTAACACTATCTCGCGCGGACGAAACGTAGTACAAAGTGTAAAATTAAGAAACCTGGATATTTCCTTTTACTATTTCACACAATTTTATTCCGTTTCCTCGTATTATTAATTAACACGCGAATTATATTAATTATCGTTCGATGGTCCCGCGACGATTACGACAATTTGACATAAGCAAGTAAACCGAAAGATAAAAGCCGATAGTTTCTGCAGTCACTGTAAACACGAAAACTAGCGAAATGTCGATGAACGCCGTGATAGCGTTCCATCGCGCTGCCTATCAATCCGAAACACACAACCTCGCACACGTCTAGCCACCCTTAGAGCGACGTCGTAGGGTGAAGAATGGGAATAATGGAAAGAGAAGGGCGCGAGCCGTAGTGCATTATATTCGAATTACAGACGTGTTTTCGGGGGTAACGTTGTACATTGGGGAGGCAGGCGGCCCTTTAATGCCCAGAACAAATCGTAGCCGGCGAATCGGGCGGTTATATTTAAAATAAATTGCCCGTGGCTCGTTTTTCTTGCGAACCGCCGAGTTGGCGCTTTGTCGACGGCCAGACCGTGAATCATTTCTGCTGGAGGAAAGCTGCGATCTTGTTGGCCCAACAACGAAGCAGAAGGGCCACCGAACCTTCTCTGCCAGCTATTATACAGATAATCGCCGTGAATGCCATCCAACCGAGCACAGCCACCGATTTCGCGATCGGTTTCACGGAAAACTTTTCACTTCTCTTTTGTCCAATTTTCTTTCTTCTTCTTTCTTTCCTCTCTATCGTCTTTC
Organism: Bombus soroeensis; assembly: GCA_014737365.1. Taxonomy (NCBI): domain Eukaryota; kingdom Metazoa; phylum Arthropoda; class Insecta; order Hymenoptera; family Apidae; genus Bombus; species Bombus soroeensis. Next base: position 312,725 of record JACXIL010000270.1, on the reverse strand, counting down.
GTTTCTCTGCTTTGCTTTCAGTTAGATTGGTCGATTCGAGACGCGTAACCGTGTCACACTTTTGCGATTCTACGTTTCTAGATTCTACGCGAAGCTATTGTAATTTGGTAAGGTTAGGTTGCTACGCTTTAGAAACGCGTCAGGCTGCTTCAGGTGAAACAAGACGAATATCGCGTAAGAAGAAAACAGGCGAAACAAGCTGATACGATTGTAACGCGTTAACACTTTGACTGCCACGTCGAAATCACATGTTTCGCTGAGAGCACCACGGGAATATTATTATTATTCTAAGCTATTGAGATATGTATAATTTTGTGTGCCGGACTAGATTAACCGCGTAGTAGTGACACACGTATATGAGTATGAGTGTATGGAAGTATATGCGTGCGCAGCGTCTCGAAAAACAGATAAATACAACTGTTCCGTTGGCAGTGTGATATGAAAGATGGCGAGACAAAGAAAGTGCTGAGACGCGTGCAAATGTATATCGACGAAGATCCTGGAAATCGTTTATTAAATAAATCTAAAACTATTTTAATATGAATGCTAAGTGTAACCTTAGTGTTCCTTTACTTTTATTATGGCAAATAAGATACACAATTCTCAACAATAAACAAAGAATGTTTTATGAGAAAGCTAACCAAACTGTAGTTAGTCGCGCGATAACAATGCGATTCCCGAATATATATATTATGAATATAATTCTATGATACGAAATATGAATTCTAAATGTAACCATAGTATACCTTTACTTTTATTTCGGCAATTGAGATCCATAGTTCTCAACAATAAACGAAGAACGTTTTATGAGAAAACTAACCAAGCTGTAGTTGATCGTGCGATAACAATGCGATTCCCGACAAATATGAATATAATTCTATAATATGAAACATGAATTCCAAGCGTAACCTTAGTGTTTCTTTACTTTCAGCGATTAAGATGCACAATTCTCAACAAAAGCATATAATGGCAAAATAATAATAAATTCTTCCGCAATGGACAGTTTATCTTATTGGTGGTCACAGATAATCATCGTGGCACCTTGGTAACAGTTGATAGCGACATATCATAACAAGGCTTCATTTATTGCAACAAACCATTTGCATTCGTTATTTCGTCGTGAGCAAAACGTGCAGAATGTATTGTTGAAACGTGTAGAAGATATTAGTAAACAGTATTATAATTATTTTTGTGATTTCGACGAACCGTTCGGCTGAAATGGTAGAGGTGCGCAAAGAAAATTATGTTCGTGATAAACCAATGGTAGTGGTAGATTACAAGAGAGGAAAATGTGCTATAGATTTATCAGATCAAATGATAGCATATTCTACACCACGTAGAAAAATCCTCAAGTGGTATATAAAATTAGCTTTAGAGTTATTGTTAAATACATCAATTTCAAACGCGATGATACTCACTAAACAAGCAACAAAAACAAAAATCAAGGTATCAGATTTTCGAATGGCACTGGCAATGCACCTTACACAGTGCCATTCACCAGAGCAGTCAAATATTCACTTATTCGACAAAAATTGCGACACGAAATACAGGAGAAAGAAGGGCAAGAGTACCTGGCACGAAAATTTTGCAGAGAATGGTATAAAAAAAAATGTTGAACAGTTAGGATCAAAAATTGCTAAGAATCGGAGGAAAAAGGTGACCACTTGTTGTCCAGATTGTATTGATGAGCCACATTTATGTTTAAAGTATTTTAACACAGCGCACCAGTTAGATGCAAGATTTCTTCTCACTTTTTTTTTTTTATTGATGTTCTAACAAAAATGTTTAACTGTTCAATGGGGCACTTTTCATTTCAAAGTACCTTCTATTTATCGCTTATATCGAAAATGCCCTAACTGTCAATTTTCATTCAATTTTTACAATTGTAAGAAGTTGAAGCGTTCCGGTCACCAATGACCACCGTGGCGTCACAGGAGAAACCGTGACGGGTCATATACGACCCACGTGGCAGTCAAAGTGTTAAGAAGGTAGGATGAGCGAAGCGGTGGTAAGCTGATTAAGAGTTTCGGAGAAAAGGCGCAAGAATAGATAGCCAGCCGACTGTGAGTCAAACGTAACGAGTGGCAATTAAAAGTACGCAAACCAAATACTTTTCTGAAGCCGAGAAATAAGTAAATAAATACATACAAAGTGTATCGTAATACGTGGGATCCAATTGACAAGTGGATTATGGAAACACCAAAGTGGCTATAAATTTGAAACAGGGTCGAATGGATGCCATATATTACGATACACCCTGTATATATCAGAGGGGAAAAAACGTACGTAATAAGTGGATCAGAAAGTTGTTCGTTTTTTTGAAGCGAGAACAAGATTGAAACGTAAAGGTAGAAAGATCGGTGCGGTGTTAAATATTAAAACACGCGATCGTAGAAAAACTCGTTTCGTTAATTAATACGAAGATAAAAAGTGAGTAAAAGCGTAGTTAGATCGAAGATAACTAGTCAATGCAAATATTCACCGTCGCAAAAACCTTGTTAACCAACATTACTTCCAGTTTCTTTCGATAACGTTCGGTTTCTCTCTTTAAACCAAAGTCCTCTATTTGTCCAAGTGCGTACGCCATTTATCAATAAAAGCCCATTGTAAGCTGCGTTTCCTAGGGGCAGTGTTTTCACTTTCACTTAATAACGCTCCGTTTCACATGAAAATACCATGTGTGCGATTTTAATACATGTCTAGCTAATTGACTGCCGCGAGTGATCCAACTTTTACATCGGTAGACTAATTACCGATCTGTCGGTAAATCTGTTCAGTTGTCGGTATCGCGATGGAAAGCGTTAACGTTGCGCCGTTTCTTTTTATTTCTTCCTTTTCGTCCATACATCTGTACGTAGATATTTATCTAGACGTCTATTCAGAGACGCGCGAGCGTTCGTTTCGCGTCAAATGGCGCGATATTTCGATTGTAGAAAGCAACAAATATGGAGATCGTGCTGCGTTCGAACGTTAATTCCAACAACTGTACTTTACACTTTCTGGATAAGAAATTTCCACCTCTTGCGCGATTTCAAACGTTTATTGCAGCGTTGTATTTGAAAAGTATAGATAGACTGTATATATTGGATTGGAAACTAAGTGATTGCGGATTTTGTCATTACCACCTAATGAAAGAATCCGCAATTACTTAGTTGCCAATAGATAAAAATAGTTGAGAGTTGGGTTTGAAATTTGGCAGTTAGGTGTAAGAGTTTCGCGGCTGAGGAATTTTGGGATTCACAGGTTTGGGTATTTGAGAATTTGACAACTTGGAATTTGGTTTTGTTATATGCTTAACCCTTTGCACTCGTATGTCGAGTGTGACTCGACATCAGTTTTTACCTCAGCAGCTGCTTTGTCGAGTCCCAGGTTTTTTTGTGAAACGTGCGAAAGAAAAGCTGGATTGCATCCTGGAAATTGTTTCAAGGTATACCATACACTTAAAAATTAGAAAATACAACAATAGTGTGAGTAAAACTGATATTTAAGTGAATTTCTTTCTTCCTTTATTTATTTAAATTGTCTTATTTTTTAGTTCAAGTAAATTTCAAATAAAACACTTAAAAGCTGCTGCTAACGAAATTGAAATAAAATTCGTAGTGCAAAGTAAATAACAAGAACGGTTTCGCTCGACTTTCTCCGATAATAGACAGCGCTATATTATAACGAAAATCATTGGTCATTAAAATTGGATGCATCTATTACACATAAATTATAGAAATATCAAATTTCTAAGTTGTGCTATATTTCTGTTATATTGATTTTCGGTTACTTTGTAATGCGCTTAAATGATAAGACTCCTTCGCTCGACTGTTTATTATCGTAAACTGTGCTATATTATAACGAAAATCACTGGTCATTAAAATTGGATGCATCTATTAGACATAAATTACAGAAATATCAAATTTCTAACATACTCTATATTTCTGTTATATTGATTTTCGGTTACTTTGTAATGCGCTTAAATGATTACTCTTTCGCTCGACTGTTCGCGATAATAGGCTGCGCTGTATTATAACGAAAATCATTGGTCGTTAAAATTGGATGCATCTATTACCACAAATTACAGAAACATTAAGTTTCTAAGATGCGCTATATTTCTGTAATTCGCTGATATACCGGTCCTTGTCCTATCGTCTCTCATAATAACACGGCTGACTGTTTTGTGAATTTCTATTGGCTCGATAGACGTTCCGTAGTCCGTGGAACACATCGATTGTTGCGCGACGAAGCCGTAAAGCCTGTGACATGCCACGTGCCAAAAAGGGAAAGACATCGTTCGCGGCAGCGATTCCGAACGAAACGAAAAACTGTTTATGTCTGTAAACTGTCTCTGGGGCTCGTACTTTCCACTTTTGCTTCCTTTCGCACCAACTTCATGTTTCACCAAGCCTAAACCTTACTCGAGAAATGCTTTTAGACACGCCGAAACTAGTGTGTTGTGATTGTCGAACGAAACTAGCTCGAACACACGGAAGCTTCTCAGCAACTTTGTTCTGCGCAATGTATAAGAAGCTATCGATTTCCGGTTGCTTTTATTAACACTTTGACTGCCACGTCGAAATCACGTGTTTCGCTGAGGGCGCCACGGGAGTATTTTTATTATTCAAAACTATTGAGATATGTATAATTTTGTGTGCCAGACTAGATTAGCCGCGTAGTAGTGACACACGTATATGAGTACGAGTGTATAAAAGTATATGCGTGCGCAGCGTCTCGAAAAACAGATGAATGCAACTGTCCCGTTGGCAATGTGATATGGAAGATGGCGAGACAAAGAAAGTGCTGAGACGCGTGCAAATGTATATCGACGAAGATCCTAGAAATCGTTTATTAAATAAATCTAAAACTGTTTTAATATGAATTCTAAATGTAACCATAGTATACCTTTACTTTTATTTCGGCAATTGAGATCCATAGTTCTCAACAATAAACGAAGAACGTTTTATGAGAAAACTAACCAAGCTGTAGTTGATCGCGCGATAACAGTGCGATTCCCGACAAATATGAATATAATTCTATAATATGAAACATGAATTCCAAGCGTAACCTTAGTGTTTCTTTACTTTCAGCGATTAAGATGCACAATTCTCAACAAAAGTATATAATGGCAAAATAATAATAAATTCTTCCGCAATGGACAGTTTATCTTATTGGTGGTCACAGGTGACCATCGTGGCACCTTGGTAACAGTTGATAGCGACATATCATAACAAGGCTTCGTTTATTTCAACAAACCATTCGCATTCGTTATTTCGTCGTAAGTAAAACGTGCAGAATATATTGTTGAAACGTGTAGAAGATATTAATAAACGATATTATGATTATTTTTATGATTTCGACGAAACGTTCGGCTGAAATGATAGAGGTGCGCAAAGAAAATTATATTCGTGATAAACCAATGGTAGTGGTAGATTACAAGAGAGGAAAATGTGCTGTAGATTTATCAGATCAAATGGTAGCATATTCTACACCACGTAGAAGAAACCCTCAAGTGGTATATAAAATTGGCTTTAGAGTTATTGTTAAATACATCAATTTCAAACGCGATGATACTCTCTAAACAAGCAACAAAAACAAAAATCAAGGTATCAGATTTTGGAATGGCACTGGCTATGCACCTTACACAGTGTCATTCACCAGAGCAGTCAAATATACTTATTCGACAAAAATTGCGACACGAAATACAGGAGAAAGAAGGGCAAGAGTACCTGGCACGAAAATTTTGCACAGAATGGTATAAAAAAAAATGTTGAACAGTTAGGATCAAAAATTGCTAAGAATCGGAGGAAAAAGGTGACCATCTATTGTCCAGATTGTATTGATGAACACATTTATGTTTAAAGTATTTTAACACAGTATACCGTTATATGCAAGATTTCTTCTCATTTTTTTTGATGTTCTAATAAAAATGTTTAATTGTTCAATGGGGCACTTTTCATTTCAAAATATCTTGTATTTATCGGTTATATTAAAAACGCCCTAACTGTCCATTTTCATTCAATTTTTACAATTGTAAGAAGTTGAAGCGCTCGGGTCACCAATGACCCACGTGGTAGTCAAAGTGTTAAGACTTATTCAATTTTTTACCATAGCAAACCGTGCTGTACAATAAAAGCTGTTAATCGCTAAAGTTAGATGCATTTATTATGCGCAAATGGCAGAGACGTTAAGTTTCTAGCACGTGCATTATCCTTTTGTCTGCAAGTGTAGCCTAGAAACAAGCGTTCAAAGCCATCACAGGGCACAGCCATAGAGGAAGAAGAGTTCTGGGAGGAACAATGCGTTGTCCCGCGGTAGCTGCTCGACCAACCAAAGCAACAAACGAGGAATAAGAAGAAGAAGAAAACGATACAGAAGTACATAAGCACCGTAAGAGGAGGAGGAGGTGGTACGGTTCCCTGGCGAAAAGTGCACGCGCAATTGCATCGGAATGGCATATCGCGGCGCATTAATTTCAGTAATGCGCGGCTGAAACGACCTGGAACCGCGAAATAAGCGGTCCCTTGCTTCCTACCTTCGGCATTAATTATTGGCATTTGATGGGCCGGGTCGAGGAACTGGCCTGAACCGTGGGTAAGACGCCACGTTTCTACGCTGGCTTCCTCTTTCTGCGCGACTCCCATATAATAACGCGTTTCTTACAAATTTCCCTCTTTCTTTCTATTTTTCTTTGCTTCTCTTTTATTCCTCCTTGGTTCTCGTAACCTTTTTCCCGCGCGTTTTCCCTGTGTACGACAAAATTGTGCAAACAGGAAGATAAAATAAGGAAATAAGGAGTCGAGTTTGAAATTCGATCGTCGAGATATAAACAACGATAATAATTGAGATCGTCGCGTAAAGAAGAGTGACGCAGTAAATTGCACGTTTTTGATCTTCCTGGTGGCGAGACAATTACGAATTGAATTTGAAGAAATTGTCGCCAGAAGCTTCACAAATTTCAACCGGACGAACGAAACTTTCGTTTGATATTCGTAACGTGGAGTAACAGATAAAGCGAATGCTGAAAAGTAAATTTTCAGGGCCAAAGTACCTAGCATTTGTCACGGTTTTCATGGATAATAATTCATTTTATTTAACGATTATTATTTTGTCACGCTGGAAAGCTACATCTTTGTACTTTTGTACTTGTCAAGGAGGCTGAAACTGGATGAGAATCAATCGCAGGATATCGCTCCAACTGTTGGCTGTTGCATTCACGTTATGACAGTTGTCTGCTTCTTTGGATATAGTCACATTCTTGGGATTAGATTTTATATCTAATAGATAAAAATCGAGAAAAATAAATGTCGCTGAGAGGCGATTTTTTAAATGTAACATCTACCAAGTTGAATCTGTCATCGTGAATTTTCAAAATCCACGCTGCAATTCGTCGTTAGCAGTCGGTAAAAGCTCCATGAACAATGTCAAATTATCAAACTGGTGATCAAAATCGCGTTAATGAAGTTTCACTTTATCAGCTCCTACATCCCAGAAACTATTAGGTTGGCAACTAAGTGATTGCGGATTTTGTCATTAGGTGGTATTGACAAAATCCGCAATCACTTAGTTTCCAATCCAATAGTTGTCGACGTAACTTGGTAATTTGTAGCGATGAGAGTCGCATCATAAAGTAGCATTGGGCACAAGATTGGGTTGCAAAATCGTATTACGGAAATTTTACCATAATTTGTCGCGACGATCTGAGATAGGAGAATCGGAAGATCGACCTTCGACCCTGCGATTCGTATTTTCCATGGAAATGCAATTTTACTGAAACGTTCGTTCTCAGCGTGAAATATTTGAAATATTCGCGGTTAATCTGCGCGGGATGTTTAAACACGCGGCCAGATTTAACTAAATTACAGCGTATCGTTGTGCAGATGCGAGAGCGTAAAACACGTAGCTGATAAACACGAGACTAAAATATACTTTTGCGAAACGGCTTGTTTATTACGGCATATAAATACACAATTTATAACGCCATAATTAAAGTCGCAGGCCTGAAGCGATAAATCGGCCGATTCAAATTGCTGCATAAAGCGTAATTACTGTAAATTGTACGGGCCGATTCTCGCAACATGTCACGGTGTAACCGTTATTTATGATATTTATTGTCAAATGACCAGCTGATTTTCTTACTTATTAACAAACTAGCCGCTGATTTACAAGCGGATTTTACGCATTTATATAGATTATGCATACACGCCGCTTCCAACCTACAAGTTCATTTCTTATGGTATTTATCAGTTAGTACGTATCGCAAGGTTTATGGGTCGCATAACATAGAAGGTAGATGATGAAAGATGTGGCAAAGTATCGTCGTATATGCCATCTCCATTTCTATATTTAAACATCGCGTTTCTAAAATCGGTAAGTAGAGTTAATATTAGTCGTAAAGGTTGATAATCGAAATATCGAGGGAATTAGAGGCGAGATGGCACTTAGAGAGGGTAGAAAAAGCGTAGGGGTAGAAATTGGAACGAAAGCACGTAGATGGGGTAATTAGATCAGGCCTGGCATAATTAATAACTGCGGGGCCCCGTTTTTTCTTTGTTCCACGAGAGCAGGTCTGATTTATGATATCGGCCACGGCACTTATCGAAACTTTAAGGATAATAAAAGGCCGGAAGGAGCTGGAAAGGATTAAGGAAAGTGATGGACGATGACCGATCAGCGCCGTCACAATAATGATCCGCGTAAATAATAAGACTCGTTATGGTTCCCCCTTCCTTTGACCCTTTTCACCCTCTCTACCTTTATCTCTGTCTTTCTTTGTTTTTCAGCCTTAATAGCGAGCTGGCTGCTCTCCACGCCACGTCGCCGGCCACCAAATTAAACTTAGCAACGTGACGCACCACGAAATGTCGTTTCACGAATCAAAGCTGCACGGTGCAACAGTTATTTTGCTAATTGTTTTTCGGCTAATGGTCCTCCTTAATTGTCCTGTTGGACGAGATCTTCTCTTTTCGCTAGTTCGCTTCAATTTTTTCTTACGTAGCATCTTCACGGACTCGTGGGAAATTTAAAAAACTGCAGAAATGCGCAGGATACGAGCCATTTCGACCAACGTTCTAATAATTTGTCATCGTATTCGATGTTTCTATCCTGTGATTCTTCAGTTCCTGAAAACACTTTTCGGTGTCGTGTCTCTTACGTCGAAATGTGGCAATCAGACGAATGGCTATGATCCATTGAAAGCTTCTAAGTATTCTAAGTCTTCCTCGAAGTTCTTCCAATTATCGTGCTTAGTTAAACGATGGAAATATATCCGACGCAACTGTGAAAAGGTGACTTTTCAGCAGACGAAGGAGATCAATTTCATGTGGTGAATCTTAGTTTAGTTAAATTAGGAAGAAAATGCGTTGGGACAGTCAACGTTGTTTGCATCCTTCAGATATTTTCAAGCTCGTCTGCGACGTCACTAATACTTGCGTCGTTATTGCTACTAATTATAGCTAAAAATAATATAATATAAATAATATATATATTATAATAATATATAAATAAAAGTAAAATAATAATTATAATTAAAAATAATAATATACATACTAAACTAATATATACTGTAGTTAGATAGGGCGTGACGTCTCGCGGGGCCAGGTTGAAAAATTTTGCGGGGCCTGAATACACATTCAAATCCTAAGTTTTTATTTAAAAATTACTTAAAATTTACTGAAATTTTTACTTAAATTTTACAACGAGGAATTATTTATTTACAAATGCTGTTACATATTATATATTTTATATAAGCAGTTTTCTAAACAAATCCAAGCAATATCTTTTCGCATCCGTAATTCGCTTTCAAGGGGGAAAAAATTCAATGAAAGTACAAAATCTGTAATCATGTATGACCTTTGCAAAAAACTATTCATGTAGTTTAATTTCTCTAAAAAGTATATTTCTCTGAAAGCGCCTGGATTTTTTTTTATCTAAAGTAGTTTCCAGGATATGGTTTCTTGCATCTGTTAATGGTATTATCGTTCTGTAAAAAGTTAATCAAAATCGGTGTTTTCTAATTGGGTAATTAACGCTGAACCTGCCTTGCGCCGGCCCTGACTATAACTATTAGTTTATTATATCATATATAATTATCAGTTTATTAATTAGTTTATATTACACAAATAAAAACATAAGTAAAAAAATAAGTAAACTACTAATACTAAACGCCATAGCCAACTACCGATACAATTTCCACAAGAACGTTACGATGTTGGGAACATTATGAAATTCTCTACAACGAGAAAATCGGATACGTCCGAGACTAACCACGCATTTATCTAAAAATTCGTAAATTTGCAGTTACGTCGTTATCGCGATGCAACGACGATACGCAGATATTTATCGCGTTTCTGCCTGTATTTTAAAATCGTTAACTTCCCTTTTAATGCTGCTTCGATCTCTACTATCGTACAATGGCCGTGATCCCCGTATATTTCGCAATAATTTCGACACATGGATCTGGCAATCGCGATTCGTTTCTGTTAAAGTAACTACTTCAAGACAAACTCTATATCTTTATTTATGTATATCCGCGACTTGGAGGCTGCTATTACGCAGAAATATTCTAAATAAGAAGCGGTGTATATTATTGTACCCTTGAGTATACACTATGCTTTGGGTTGCAAGGTCTAGGAACAAAAGAACTGATAAACAGATTTCTATTTATGTTCCTTGTAGCCTCTAGCCAAAGCTATAAGCTTAATTTTGTTGGTAATGTTCTTTTGCTATAAATATATGAACGTGCTCCCTATCGTTCCATAACACTAAGAGAGTAAAGGTCTGAATCAGCATAAACTTGTACATTACACTTATACTTATACCTTTAATTATTTCAATATACTTTTCTATTACAAATTCATCCACTCGTTTTTCAATCAGTCAACCTAAATTTCAACAGTTTCCAACAGCTGGAGAGCCGCGCGTCGGTTCTCTTCGAATTGAAACTTCTTGGACGGTTCGTATTACGTGATTGCCGAGCGACCGAATAATGGCCGACTTCCGGTCGGCCGAGAAACACGCGACGCTTGAAATGTTGTTATTAGCCCCTTATTTGCTCAAGGAATGTCATCGGCTTCTTTCAACGGTCGTGAAATACCATTCAACCCGTCAGGATACGCACTCGGCCACGTTCTGCCCCGTTTCCTTCTGTTGCACATGGGTTTCATCGCTTATACACGAGAATTACAGGTTTCTCGACGCCAGGCAACTCGATGTCACGGATGTCGAACGGAGCGGACGTTGTCACGTGAAGATGAGCAGCGCAACGTCTCGAATATGGCGGTTTGCTAGCCGAATCGATGGCAATGGAATTCCAAGTTACCGATCGATGCGCTACAATTTGCGGTGGCAAATGGCGAAAGTAAACAGTGTACGCGTATTTCCAGGCCACGCTAGAACTTCGTTTGCCTACGCGAACTCGCTTTACCCGAACGACACGTTAGTCATCTTCCGATCGAGCGAACTTTTTTTTGCTTCGAGTCGCTCGCCCGAAGCTGCTTTCGTACGAACGAAACATATCGAGTAACAGCGATAATTAGTCGGCTTCTATTACATCAACTGCGATTACTATATGGGGCGTAACTGCGTTTACTGGAACGAAATTTTTCATAGCGATCAAGTGAACTTTAGCCGAGCTCGCATTATCTGAATCATCGCCGAGAGTAGATCCATCTAAGTGCGCGAACAGGTCTAACAATAAGACGCAAACAGCAGGGACACGCTGTCACGCTTCGCGATCGATACAACTTCGAAACATTACTTGTTACGTATTTAAGAGCAAATGTTTCGTGCGATTCTCTTATACGAACTCCTATCAACTGAACGAAAAATCATTGTTAATGACGACACCTTGTATCTCTGATTACTTCAACAAACTTGTGTACAGGTTCGTAGAAACCACGTTTTACTATTGTTTTGGCAACTAAGTGATTGCGGATTCTTCAATACCACCTAATGACAAAATCCGCAATCACTTAGTTGTCAATTCAATAGAAACTGTTTGTTCCCCGACAAGTTCGGATAAACGCAGTTCCACCGTAGTATGGCTCTTGAAGAAACGCGTGTGGGAATAAAAGAAACGGTTGCACAACATTTTTGCAGCGAACCGTATAACTGAGTACAAAACCTTAACTCTGAATCTGTATAATTAGATGGAGAAATTTATTGGAAGTAGAATTGACTAGCTTAGAGATGATCGGATGTATTAATGTGATGTATATTGTATATTTATATATAAGTCAACACACACGATTTTGATTGCTCATTGTGTTTTAGATGTTTAAGATATATATATATATAGTATATATATATATATATATATACTATATATATATATATATCTTAAACATCTAAAACACAACACACAAATCTATATATATATATATATATATATATACTATACTATATATATATACTATACTATATATATATATATACTATACTATATATACTATACTATATATATATACTATATATATATACTATATACTATATATATATATATATATATATATATATATATATATATATATATATATATATATATAGTTTTATTCTATTCTATTCTATTTCTATTCTATTTATATATATCTTTTTTTTATTCTACTCTATTTTATTCTATTTCTATTCTATTTATATATATGTAAATCTGAAACACAATGAACAATGAAAATCGTGTGTGTTGACTTTCGTGTAATTGCGCAATCTGCTAATTAGCAATAGCAGTAAATGCAATTGTTTCTGTGGAAAATGTTGCAAGTTTCTACCGTTCGATTTTTCATCGCTGCTGCTGTCGTCACTCGCAATACGCTTGGTTGTTTCATTGTGCTCCGTAGGAAGTAATCTACCGACGTCAAAGCTAGAGATCGTGATCGCTGGAAGAATTGTCCAACGCTGTCCTTAATTAACAGGTTGTACGTGGCTACAGTTAGTTGAGCGGTAACGTACGTATTAAAAAATAAAACTCGAAGCATTTAAAGGTTGTTAAAGCTTATCTACTCGACTTGATACTTTCGAAACCTGACGTAATTTTAAATTCGAGAATAATTCAAGTACACTTTTTTTTGTCCATATGAAATATTGTCGATCGTTAAATTGAAATTTTCGAAATAGATCGATATCGTCAAAGCTTATCTACTCGACTTGATACTTTCGAAGCCTGACGTAATTTTAAATTCGAGAATAATTCAAGTACACTTTTTTTTTGTCCATATGAAATATTGTCGATCGTTAAATTGAAATTTTCGAAATAGATCGATATCGTCAAAGCTTGTCTACTCGACTTGATACTTTCGAAGCCTGACGTAATTTTAAATTCGAGAATAATTCAAGTACACTTTTTTTTGTCCATATGAAATATTGTCGATCGTTAAATTGAAATTTTCGAAATAGATCGATATCGTCAAAGCTTATCTACTCGACTTGATACTTTCGAAGCCTGACGTAATTTTAAATTCGAGAATAATTCAAGTACACTTTTTTTTGTCAATATGAAATATTGTCGATCGTTAAATTGAAATTTTCGAAATAGATCGATATCGTCAAATTCGTCGTATTATACGTAAAATAATATTCTGATATTTTCCAAGCATCCTGTTTTGAGAGGAAAAAACACATCGTACGTAGATGCAACGAAGCTTCAACAAAGTTAAATATTCTTGTAGAAAAGGAAGTAACAAAGCCGCGAAATGAAAATTATACAGTGGTAGAATACATTAAAGCTGTGCTTACAATACGCTATCGTGGACGAGACCAAACGTTCCTTTTAAATCACGCATAAATCTTTCGCCCCTTTGTTGAAGATTTCTACACAGGCAAATAATTGATGAGCCTATAGGAGCACCTTTATACCGGCAACAGAACAAGAAAGAAAAGTTTCTGATTCTTATGCGTGACGTGTAAAGAGAACGGTGGCACGAAGCATTAACTTCCAGACAACTAGGTTATACAATCTGGCAAATAAACAAATTAGCTGACAATACATTTCAAAAATTCACTTCGAACGCCGTCTATCGACTTGAACTTTCTTAACGCAATAGTTCGGTACAAACGTGAAACAGATTCAAACGCAAATCTCAGCTTTCCTTTAAACTTCAAATCTTTAGCAATTTTTCTTCATTTTATTTATCAATTTCTAAAACCCAAGTTATATTTATCACATTGACAACTAACCCCAACCTAACCTCAACCTAACCTCAATCATTTAGTTGCCAACCCAATATACAAAAATTCGATTTTTATTTCTCTTTGGTCGCTAAAACCTGAAGAACTTTCGTGTGTAATCAGGTTTGTTATGCGAAACGCTTCGAAATCTCGTTAACGCTACAACGAGACACGCGACTATTACAATGAAATTTGCAACTGATTTGATATTGTACGTAAAAGTATTTACCAAAATACACTCGGTAAACATCACCGACGCATTTGAACAGTCAACTACTCGTCATATCGATAAGCAATAAAATTTAGCAAGACCATCATCCACGCTAATTACGTGTTTAAGACTATTATTCATGGCGTATACTAATTTTTCACTAACGACAAGCGTATGTTCGCCATAAACGTCTCGTAACTTGTACGCGTATAGATTTTCAGATCGCTTTCAAATCTTATTAGTCGTGTCCGATCGCGGTGCTAATGAAATTTCAAAACGTTTCGCATAAAACACGTAATATACTCGTAAAATGTTTCCACAATTTATTGTTGCAATACTTTGACGAGACTGTGTGCACGTAATGTTTCCTACGATTCGCGTATGATTTGATCATAAGGTTTCACGGGGCAGAAGAAACGCCAGGTTCTTATTCCATTTGATATAAAACCAACGCTTCCGGCGCGCTTCTTCTTCCCTTCTTCTGCAAAGTGCGCTTCATAACTTACCAATTAGGACGAATTTGCCCGTAAGAAACGTATCGAAATAAATGGCTTCGCGTAAACCGGCCACCCTGCTCGCCTGATTTAAGCTCAACACGGTTTTTTCGTCGAGAACAGGGTGTAACATTTGTTGCCATCGAAGGGCCAACGAAACGTGGCAAAACAAATTGCACCATCGACCGGAAGTCGGTGCAAGAAACGCCGGTTTTCGACTTGCCGCTGCTCGCTGTTCGAATTTTCCATCCCGCGTACCTTGCAAAACCAACTCTTTAATTTACTTTTTAACTTTCGCTTTGAGTTTCCGGGCCACTCGATCTCGCGACGTCGTGTCGATTACGAAGTACTCACATTGTAGCACAAGCAATGTTTTATCACGTTATCAGTTAGTCACATTTGGAAGAATTTTTACTGATTAGCACAGTGAGTATTAGCACACTTTCACTTTATTTCTATTGAAAGATTCAAATTTTGCTTCGATTAATACTTTGCGTTATAAAATACACGTAACTCGAATGAGATAACACGCGGTGGTAAAATAAGTGGAAAAGGAGCATCCAATTTGTACGAAACGTTAGGAGACTTAGCTGGCCGCTGTTCAAATTTATGTTCGCCGGTTCTTGGGTGATTTTCACGTCGGATCTTTCGCAAACTGAAACTCCTATAAGAAAATCACGCACGTGTTCCGATTAATCGTTCGATAAGCGTGATTTATAGCCAACTGTTTCTTCTTTAACTTGCTTAGCTAATGGTTGGAAATGGGACTAAACGTAGAGCGAGGTGGCTGCACAGGGACAAGAATTTCGAATTATATGAAGCGTGGAATATATTTAAAATGTGTAGTGTATGTTGCACGTTACAGAGGGTGTCATGAAAGTAGCATACAGATATACTTTCCCTTAACAATTTTTCGAGTCTTTGTTAAATTATGTACGGAATATCACATCGAGCAAATGAAATGCTCTGGCTGCTTTAAAAGATGTCCGCTCTTTCGACAGATTTTCCCTGACATTTTCACGCGTTTCTAAGCCATACTATTTTTCAGAGACCTCGCCACGAAAATTCTTTGGTATATCAGCTACGGTAAAAGTAGTTGCAAATTTTCAATCGCGCGAAAAATGGTTGTCTTCGACCGAAAATTTCTCGCCAGCCTGTTTCTGTTTCAGCAACGAATAACCGACTCTGATAATACACTTTCGCCACAGCCACACGTTGTTGAGGCGTGGAACGAGCCATAGTAAAATTTTACGGTCACATTGCACGTCTGTTAATCGACGATCGATGCAACTCGATGAAAAGGAACGACGGTGAAAGAAAAACGTATCGCCTGCTCCGTGACGCCCTGTAGGTGTCCTAGAAAATAACAGTTCCTTTTTCTATGCGCACCAACGCGAGGAATATTTTCAGCAATCTTTCACCCATAAATATTCGCGAAGATTAACACTAGAACTACCACACCAGTCAAATTGACAGTCAATTATATTTTAAAATTCCTACTTCATGTTATATTTGTTGAAAATGACAACGTGAGTTCCTGCTCGCCATCTATATGCAGATGCGCTAGTTACAATAAATAGTAACTAGAAGATAGTTCTAGATACAATCGATAAATTTAATCGATAGGTTCAAGATGTCCTTTTCTTTTTATCCCTAGCCCATGTAAGAAAGTGCAATAAAGGTTTTTCGGCTCAGAACGGTGTGACAGATTTATCCAAAGAATAAAATAATAGCCATTATGATCCTACCTTTAAATACAGAAATAACAACAGGTTTTGGGCCCAGGTTCAATAATTAGTTATTATTTTTATTGAAAATATTATCAATAGTAATAATATTGAGAAGCGCAGAAGATAACCTAAAAACAAAAAAAAGTGCGTGATTCATGATTCAGTGTTGAATATCATAAGGGCGCTTTATCGAATATATAATAATTGTTCACGTGATAATACAGTTATCAAAAGAACATAAAAATGTCGAGCGGGGCGAGTTTAAGTATTGAAAAGCTAAATAAAGAAATAACAACAATATGTTTTTCCGCTATGATGTAATGACCTTCACAACGATAACTAAAAGAATAATATAACGAATTTTATTTTGTTTTTTATGTATTCAAACTGAAAATAATTTTGCGCCAAGGCTACTTATACTAATACCAGTGAAAATGACTGGTACTTGTCAAAGTGTAAAAAGGTCCTGCAATCTGTTTATCGAACCCCAATTAACCAGTTTCCTCGTTTTCTACAACTTGCCACACTTTTTTCAAATTTTTACTGCGTATTATTCGATATGACGATATCAATTATCAGGAAAATTCCGGATCGATCGCTAGATCGCTAGATGCCAACACTAGAAATACCACAGCAGTCAAAATGACTGTTTCTACAATTTTATAAACGTTCCAACTCTCGTTTAAGGTTGATGGTCCCAGATGGATTAATAATAACAAAAATGTACTACATAACATGGAATTCCACTGTTAAAAAAGGAATAAATCAATAAATATAAAAATATTCTATTATTAGGTATTTTTTAAAGACCAGTCATTTTCATTGGTTTTGGTAGAAATAGCTTCGTGCTAACTATCGGTAGTTCTAGTGTTAAATACTTTAATCTCTTAATTCAACGCACTTTGTAAATACAATGTGACACGATCTGCCCATGGAAAGTGAACTTTCGAAAGGAAATTTGATCGCGTCGTGATATTGTACGGTAGCTGCCGTAAGGAAAATCCTCGTTCCCTCTAATTCTTAATTTTCTAATCGATTTATACGCGGTGAAAGATAAGTAAGCGTGCACAGATCCTCGAGCGGTAACGTACATAAACTGGAATCGTGTTATCAGAGCTTAGTTTCTAAGGACGAAACACCCTGTGTGTTGGATAACCAGTCGCTTGAATCATCGGCTTGAAAAATAAAGGAAAATAAAGGAAAACTGTGGATATCGCTAAACTTATCGTAATAAACATTTACCATACTCGTTTTCTCTTTTTTCTTTTTGCTCGTTTTTATACCGGGTGGTGTAATTAGTCACGATAAAAATATTTCTGCGGGAGAAACTAGTTAATCACGTGAGAAATAGCAATATTCTAAAGGGGTGAATTTTCCAATAGAATCGACGCTTTTTGTTTCGTTTCTCATCGTAGACTGTTATTTTGTATAGTTTCTACATTATATTGAACATTCTAAAAATAATTGCTATAATTATAATGTGCTAGAAACTCTAATGTTCCAAGACGATTTCTTCTACTAGAATTATTTATTCTTTATAATTCTATGGCTTTATCGCGGAACGTTAGTTTGAATATTCCAAGATGATCATTTCCCCTTGCTCGTATTTTCTTTTTAAAGATAAGGCGACGACTTTACGTTCGAGCTTGTCGTTTTACTTACAAGTTTCCTATTCTCATTTCGGTATTTTATATTTCACACATTTTCATTTGGCGTGAAATTGTATACTTGTTGTTTGCTTTATTTGGCTTATATTTTGCATGCTGATGTTTGGAGGAAATATTTTTTAAAGTAATGAAAAATCACTTTTTCATCGTTAGAATATTGTACGAGCGAGAAAAAGTTCACGGCGCAGAATTATACGAACGAGAAGAAAAAATTGTAAATGTATAATTTATAAATAATGTATTTATAAATAACAGATAGCATAGAATTCATATAGACGTATGATAATTATATAAAAATAACGCGATGCTATAATGAAAAATTAAAACCATTAATTGTACTTAATGTTAATCTTGATTAACATATTAGACAAAAGTAATTATTTTCAAATTTGCATAAAGTTAAACGAACAGAAATTCAATGGAAAGCAAACATAGCGATGGTTATTTATTCGAGGGAAGCTTTGCAAAACGTGAAAATACGTTTGTAACGTCGATGTAACGAAGTAAGTGCAGGAAATTAATATCATTTTAATCGGCTGAGCATCGATTTATCGAATATTTCTTGTCGTATCACGACTATTCCTTTGAAAGAAATTTCATTTGTTCGCTTACGCAACGTTATCGCAGTGAAAGCAGCCGTCGGACAAAGAAAATTCCACCAGTTGACTATTATTTCTGTTAAACTTACAATCATTTTACTCGGCGACAGCGTTAAATATTTTTCGAAAAACCTTTCACTCGGTTTACTACAACACGAGTACGTTTTACAGCAAAGAGATTTCTAGATTTTGCTAGTTGTCTCGATAAGAAATGGAGTCCGACGGATGGAGAATTCGATCGCTGACATCGTGAAAATGTTCTATTGGTCTCGCTCCGTGTTAATTTATTTCATCGACAACGTATTGCATTTCTATAAAATTACTTTCTCCACCGTGTTGCTTTGATAAAATGGAAATTACAACATAGTCGAAATGATTTCTTTCTTTCTCGATCATTTTGCAAGCCTGATGATCGATGATACTCAACTGTATGTATTGGGTTGGCAACTAAGTGATTGCGGATTTTGTCATTACGTGGTATTGACAAAGTCCGCAATCACTTAGTTGCCAACCCAATAAATGCAACAGGAAGCACAAACAAGGATACCTTTAGATTGTCGATATTTCAAACTTTTCAACTAGAAATGGATCGATATTGTTATTATATTATTAGATTATTATATCTTGTCGATATAACATTGTTAATATTACACAATGACACTGAGGAGGCAAGAAGATAGCAATGGAAGATCAACAGGATAAATGAGATAGAAAAATACACAAATGAAGAAGAACTATGGCAAATATGTGACAGGAAAAATTCAGAATAAAACACTGTATAGCGAATCTGGACCAAAGATATATAGAAATAAAAATAACAGGTAAATCATGGTGAAAATAACAGGTAAATAGACTGCACCACTTGGCACAAAGTGCAACGACAATTGGAGCAATGAAAATCAGCAGAATGAATAAAGTAAACAAATACACAGATGAAGAAGAACTATGGCAAATATGTGACAGGAAAAATTCAGAATAAAACACTGTATAGCGAATCTGGACCAAAGATATATAGAAATAAAAATAACAGGTAAATCATGGTGAAAATAACAGGTAAATAGACTGCACCACTTGGCACAAAGTGCAACGACAATTGGAGCAATGAAAATCAGCAGNATAAGGTAAACAAATACACAGATGAAGAAGAACTATGGCAAATATGTGACAGGAAAAATTCAGAATAAAACACTGTATAGCGAATCTGGACCAAAGATATATAGAAATAAAAATAACAGGTAAATCATGGTGAAAATAACAGGTAAATAGACTGCACCACTTGGCACAGAGTGCAACGACAATTGGAGCAATGAAAATCGGCAGAATGAATAAGGTAAATAAATACACAGATGAAGAAGAACTATGGCAAATATATGACAGGAAAAATTCAGAATAAAACACTGTATAGCTAGTCTGGACCAAAAATACATAGAAATAAAAATAGGAAAAATAGAAAATCACGGAAGCGAAGTTGGAAGAGGATGTAAAAACACTGGTTCGTACAGAGTGCAGTGTGAATTGGAGTAGTTTGTCGAGAGAACTGAGATAGCGTATCTTCGTTTGGGACAATGTAACGTAAATTGCTAGTAATGAGACTCAAAGAAATAGTACAAATAATACGAATCAACACTGTATCAAAGAAAGATTACTATAATACGCCTTATCTATGCTTTTGTACTATCGCTTATTACTTACTTAACGCAATAATAATAACAACAAATAATTATGAAATATAAATTCAGTAAGAAACTTTAGAATATTAGAAATAAAATATAAAAATGAAAACGCAAAACTCTAAATAAAATGAGAGCTACAAGGAGTTCCAGTCAGGAAACTGGCTTCGATTATTAGAAACAATAAGCTAAAATAAACAAGCTCGTTTCCGATATTTGTTTTATTTTCGTTATCGATGGTTCGGTACTCGACGTACGTATATTCACGTGGAGCTGTAAAGAGGAAAGAAAACACCGACGGTTGGGAAGAAGGGCTGGCTCGTAACGAAACACACGAATTACGTCGATATCCTTGTTACCATTAGATCGTAAATGCTTATGCACGCGATACATGCGATATTCGTGCACGTAAAATACGGAAAAATATGCAAAGCGCATACGATAACGCGTGTATAAAACGTTATCCACAGCTGTTATTGATTCTAACGTTTCAATGAATTTGTGGTTTATTGGTAGCGAGAACGCGATTAGTCGAGTGTCTACACAACGAGATGCGACAGTACTCGTCAAGTAGAAATTTGTACAAAACATTTGTACATATCTTTCGGCTCTGATAATTTGCTGCTTTAATTTTCTAAATTAATTTTTTAAATTAATTAAATTTCCACGATTATCAACATCTTCCATATTCAACATTATCATTCATTCCAATACTTTTCGATTTTCTTCTAAGTACGAAGTATCCAAGAGTTGCAGATTTTTTTTATTATTATTTTTTAACGCTCATCGCACACTTATACGCGTCGATCTTTTTTCTTTTTATTAAATAAATATATGCACTTACTTTGGTATGTTTGCAGACACTGTTCATTGCCTTGGTAACTGACCATCGGCCATCCTGTTCGTTGGTTTGCCTCGCAGCTAACGCTCTTTCGTTATGAGGCTTCTCGAGATAAGAAACATGAAAAAAGAAGTCGCAAACGGAGAATATAATTTACTGCGCGCTTGAAGATAATTTGCTCGGCAGGCGAGATAGCAAAAGGTAAATATTTAACATCTTCTTAAATCGGAAACAAATTTCTCTGTAATTAGACTCTACCTTACTATCAACTTTCTATAAAAATACGCCTCCGCACGATCTACTTTTCATCGAACCTTCCAAGTGCACAATATGAAATCGATTGTTTGATAGATCAAGCGTACGTTCATAATCGCTGTACGTTGTTCTCTACGTCGAACTCGTTGTATTCGTTTGGCAACTAAGTGATTGCGGATTTTGCCATTGGGTGGTATTGACAAAATACGCAATCACTTAGTTTCCAACCGAATATTTTAATATAATTATATCTTATATATCTTAATTAATATATATATCTTTTTAAGTTATACAATTTTCATTTTATATTTTGTATTATTATATAATTAATTGAATATGGAAATTTAATATTTTTAAACGCATATACAGGGCGTCAACATTAACAATAAATTATAAATATATGAATTTATCGTGGCCACATAATTCAGAAAAATATGGTGCACCGTTATCAAATGAAGAAACCGAAGTTTGTTGGACAAAGTTCAGAATTTTCACTTTGTAATTATTATCCAAAATATTCGACGTTTAATATTGGCTTGGCAACTAAGTGATTGCGAATTTTTTAATTTAATATAATTATTTCTCATATATCTTAATTAATATATATATATATCTTTTTAAGTTATACAATTTTCATTTTATATTTTGTATTATTATATAATTACTTGAATATAGAAATTAAATATTTTTAACCGCATATACAGGGCGTCAACATTAACAATAAATTACAAATATATGAATTTATCGTGGCCGCATAATTCAGAAAAATGTGGCGCACCGTTATCAAACGAAGAAACCGAAGTTTGTTGGACAAAATTCAGAATTTTCACTTCGTCTGACCTGAATAGTCAGCAAACATAAATCTAACTGTTTTTGGGCAACACAGAAATTAGTTCCTAACTACTGTGGCGCCAACGACGGTTCTTCCTCGACAACTTTCAACGACGCAATGCAAAAAGCAATATCGTATTACTGTTTATCGAGAAAATTTCACGAGTTACAACAGTTTGCATAGAAAAACAGATGATCGCGTGTTTAGAAATGGTCGAAACGATGAAAATGAAAAACCAAAGAATGAAATTTTCTACGATCTTACCAGTTAGGATTAGCAAAGTTGATTGTTTCCCGATTACAAGGATCGTTTCGTAAGTTAATGCGTGTGTACACAAGATCGCGCTGGTATCGGAAGAAATCACAGTATACAACACGACATCAAACTATCGTTCTTTTCAATTATATCACGTAAATAGCTGTTCTTAACCCGAGTGCAGTGCGAAGAAATCCATTTAACACAGACTTAATAAGAGCATCGCAATATCGTCCTAAATGTTCAGCGACCGTGAAGAAACAGATGTTATATATAGCCAGGGAAAATTAGAAAAATCTTTGACGTAGAAACTGAAATAACAATTCTTAGGCGGTGGACTACGTTTCGAGAAATTCGATGAATTATGGATGATGAAAAATGATTAAAGTTAAGTAATTTAACAGGCAACGCTATTCCGAGATGTCTATATATACACATTGTACATGTTAAATATTCTTCCCACGTAACACCTTACATTTTAACTTGGAACAAAACTCCTGTGTTCTAAATATAGCTATCGCTAGAGGATCAGGGAAAAAGAAAGATAAGAACTTATTAATATTAATTAGACAAACAGGCACGCGGAACGGGCAAACAAACAAACAGGAAGCCCGAGGAACAACGAATCGTTGGCTGCGTTCTCTGATTTTCAAAACAGATATCCATGTACTGTGTGTTTGTATGTATTCCGTTTTTTCCTCGCTCGTTTACCGCTAGATCTATCGGTTTTTCATCTGACGAGCACGAGCCGCGTACAACAGCCGTAAACAGACGCTTGAAAGAAGAGAACCGGCCATTTAAATTCGCCACGAGGATCTCGGGCGATGGCTACCGGACGCTGATAACCAGATAACGTGGACTTGTCTAATTAACAAAAACACGTGCATTTAATTTAAACAAATGTTCAGTGCGCTGAATTTGACAAGATTTCATGGCACAGAATTAAGCTGTTGTATTATACTTTTTGACGATGACAAAAATAAATAAGAAACTTCCTTGAAATCGGGTCAAACGCTGTTTTTCAGAAGTTAGGACAATTGCTTTACTGGATAAAATAATTTTCAAAAAATTCCGATTGATCTGAAAATTCTCTTTACAACTTTTCTAGCCGAGCTTGTAAAGAAAATTTAAACAACGCGTTTTCAAGAGTTATGTCGCGATTGATGATGTAAAAATGTGTCAAAAAGAGAGAAAACAACTTTTTCGTAGGACGAGAAAATTTCATTTCCGAGAAAATCGAACTTAAACATGTGACGAGTATACTTGAAACTTGACTAATTGCGGATCGAACAGCAGCAGTTAATCTAAGAATAAGTCGAAAATTCAAGATAAAATTCTTTTAGAAGATGCTTTGTCTTGGAGAAAAATAAATTTTTTAATGTATCTTCCATCGAACTTTATCTTCTCGAAAATGAGGCCTTAAACGAACAAATGTTATTCTCTGGCTTCTTTTCGTACTTAGAACAATCTCCTGTTGATGAAAGAGTAGTTTGAGTTTTATATAAATAATTTGACGTGAAAAATTTTCAAGCTCGTTTTTCTCGGCATATTCTCTCCATCTTATTCTGTAAAGATCAATCGAAAGAGAATCATCCGCCGATCGATTTGTAATCCGCGAATCGCGACATAATTGTGAAAAACGCGTTGCTTAAATTTTAAAATAGAGAACGATCTTTACGATTCCGATCGATCGCAATTTTCTCAGAATATTTTTTCCTACGCGTCATCCAGCAAATTGATCCTCGTAGCTTTCAGGGACATGTCGGTCGTTTGGTCCAATTTGAAAAGAATTGTTCTATTTTAAAAAGTGTCCACGACTGTGATTAATCTTTCTTAAATAAATGTACACGTTATTTTAGATTTACACGAGCAGAGAAAATATTTCCACGAGTATCGGCTTGTTTGATTTTCTCGTTTGCTCGGTCCAACTTACACGACGTCAGACAGTAGGTTGTGAGGTTTCAGGCTGCAACGTAGGTTATTTAAAGTCGTGAAAACTGTGACGTGAATTAAACTCAGCCGGCTCTTGCAATTCACCGTTACTCACGACTTTCGAGCTTCCTCAACTATAAAGTGTTTTATAGCATGTCAACGTCACGCTGATGTTTTCCAAATTAACACTTGCTTCTGCAAACCGATTCTTTCCTATGAATAAATCAATCAACTCGAGCAGCGTATCTATCTGTTATTGCTATTCTAAATACAATGTTACAGAGTATTTTCAATGTATCCATATCGATATATTAAAAGTCAAGCAAGAAAATAATACGTAGAAATTATCGTAAATAGAAAGTCATTAAAAAAGCACGGATGCGATCTAACGTAACGCGATAATATTGGATTGGCAACTAAGTGATTGCGGATTTTGTCGTTAGGTGGTATGACAAAATCCGCAGTCACTTAGTTGTCAACCCAATAGCTCGATCATGCGACACAGATTCGTCGATTGCATGAGAAACTGTTGAAAATAACAACGTGAGTTCGCGCTCGCCATCTA
This sequence comes from Bombus soroeensis, assembly GCA_014737365.1. Lineage (NCBI taxonomy): Eukaryota > Metazoa > Arthropoda > Insecta > Hymenoptera > Apidae > Bombus > Bombus soroeensis. The sequence continues at coordinate 287,532 of JACXIL010000270.1, read as the reverse complement.
TATGCAGATGCGCTAGTTACAATAAATAGTAACTAGAAGATAGTTCTAGATACAATCAATAGATTTAGTCGATAGGTTTACTATGTTCTTTTCTTTTTATCCCTAGTCCGTGTAAGAATGTGCAATAAAGGTTATTCAGCTCAGAACGGTGTGATAGATTTATCCGAAAAATAAATTAATAGCTATTGTGATTCTACCTCTAAATACAGAAATAACAACAGGTTATGGGCCCAGGTTCAATAAATAGTTATTATTTTATTGAAAATATTATTAATAGTAATAATATTGAGAAGTGCAGAAGATAACCTAAAAACCAAAAAATCAGTGTTGAATATCATAAAGGCGCTTTATGGAATATATAATAAACGCTTACGTGATAATACAGTTATCAAAAGAATATAGAAATGTCGAGCGGGGCGAGTTTAAGTACTGGAAAGTTAAATAAAGGAATAACAACAGAAACGTTTCTTGTTTTCTGTTTTTTTAAATTTGCGAAATTGAAACGATTGGAGAACGTGGCAGAAAATTTGTCCCGATTGCAGTCTCGGTTTCGGGAAAATCGAATTTGAAAACCTGTAAGGTATGAGTCTAGCTTTATAACTTTGATGAAATTCATTGAAACTCTAAAAGTAAACACACACAGAGAGAACGTCGAGTTACTTGAAACTTAGGAATTCTAATTTCGTCCTTTTCTCGGAGAATACGAATAAGAGAAATTAAAGAGAAAATATTTGATCGTGGTCGTACGGTATCAAAGGTGTAATTAAGAAAACGTTCCTTTTGATATTTAATTAATCGTATTAATTACGTAACTGTCACGTCGCTAAAAACACTTTCAAGTAGAATGACGATAATCAACGAACGATTTTTAGATTTTATTTTCGGTATATAATTACAAGGTATTTAAAGAAGAGGCCAGCTCCTGCTCGAGCAATTAAATTGGGAAAAGCTTCACGTAATTAGAATCTGTCGTGTGAATGCAACAAAGTAATGAATCCTCGGGCTTAATTGAACGTAATTAATACCTTGAGAATTCCAGCCTTCTTTCTTATCGTTTCAGCACATTCGCGAAATATGAAATCAATAAAACTTCTCGAATATTCATATTAATCGTAGGTTATTCTTTTGAAACGTCTACCTTGTAAGGAAATTGAACGACGCTATTTCGTTTAGCGCGTGTATCTTTAATTTCGAAATCGTTTATATTCCAAGAATCGATTTCCTTGGCTGAATTTACCGCGTCGTATCAGAAACGTTCGAAGCAAACGAGAAAATTCTATCGATCAATTCTTCGTTAATTTAAGATCAATAAAAGACGCGAGAAAAATAAACGAACAGAAAGAGTTGAAGAAAAAAATAAACATAAGAATTTCGTTATATCGTTAGATATTCTAATTTTCAATTATGGTTCGTTCATTTCCATAAAAAGTTCGCTTCTTCAAACATTTCTACGAACAGTAAAATAAATCAGAGATCAAGCAATGGAAGATTCCATTCCACCAGCAAAGTCCTATTATTGCCAGTTTCCACGTAGCCTAAAGAGTAGCCGTCTGAAAATAAAACAGGCAACGTAAAGAAGCCAATAATGAAATTTGATTACCGTTTTAAAGCACGTCGGCAAATCCTCGCGAGAATATAAAGCACCTAATAAGTGAGCATCCTCTGGCATATAGCAGATTTCTACCGAAATCCCACTGATCCTCGAAACGAAACAGCGCCCTCTTTTAGCGCACATTCGTGCACAAGCGTTTGGGTCTCCTGAAAATTTTTGGAAACTCCAGCTGATGTGAAAAAATCGTCAAGAAGTTATCAAGATCCTTAGAGATTCGAAGAATGAAAAAATTATTTATCGTTACGTGTAAGAAAATTAGTCTTTGTAGAAACTATTTGTCTGCATTTACGCAAACAAGTGTTTCACAATTCTTCCAACAATCCATTTGCGTATATCGCGTTGAATGGGAAATTCGTGCATTTTTCAAGAGATGTCTCTGTTGTTTCGCTCATAATTCCTACTTGATTAGTCTCTCGTTTTTTATTACTTTATTTAGTACTTTCGTCGTACTCGCGAGTAGGTAAATTTCAAGCTCTCCATTTGCGTATCTTCGTTGCTAAAACCATTGCTAAAAGCGAAAATGTCTATCGATAAGACGCGTGTTCGTCACGTGCCGCTGCTTTAAAAGTGTCGTAGGGGAATTACAGGTACGGGAACAGTGGAAAATATTTGTAAAGCGTATGGAGAAGATTTGTTTGTGTCACAAAAATGGTTGAGAAAATTCCGGTCGACAGATTTTGACTGAGGCGAATCATCGCGTTCCGAGCGACCGGAAGTAACACAGTTGAGGATAATTTGATGGCGATAATCGCCAGAAATCGTCAAATTATTTTCGTCGCAGTTTTCATCGTCCTGGAATGACTGGAAAATTCAACCTTTTGAAAATTGAAAAAATTGAAACGCCCGAACTTTTCCTACAACCTGTTGCTTTTTTTCTAATTTAAAGCGTAGCTATTTCCGAATAATTCGCTAATTTAGCGTTGCAACAGGCTCCTTGCATTCCATACCAAATTCGGAATGAACCTTCCGACATTGACGCTGAAACGAGTTTCTTTCATTTCGATGTCGAGATGACACTCTTCGTTAGTTACGAGCGCTTAGCGTGCAGCTTCCGTTTGATGTGTCGTGTGGTACTCGTATTCCCTGCGACGAGAATAGTCACTGTATCGAAATATCAGCGATGGAATGCCGATCGAAATGTCCTTGTATCGTAAAAAGTACTTTACTTTGGTTTTGTATTTTGTAACTTTCAATGAACATTGTATTTTCGCATATGGCCAGCTCTGTGCGCATTTTTACGTGTAGAAGTTTCCCATTGATGTCCAAACAGTATCTCTTCATAGTAACCTATGAAAGTTTAATGGATAAATTGTAATTTATCATATACTTTTGTGACAATTATAAGAATCATAGAATTAGAATTAGTATGGAATCTTGCAATATTTACAATGGTTTTATTATTTTGTCTACGCGGTTTCATAAAATTAGCCGCTGGATGGCGCTGCTAATGAACGGCCACGTTTTCTTATTTATAAGAACACTTGCTTCTTTTTGCCTTCTCAGCGTTGTGTCTCATCAACGATTCATCAACGGCTGAATATTTTCAATTTCCTAGCTAACCTACGCTCTCTGAAGAATAAGTTGCAACATCTAGGTTGGTTCGACCATCTGGTGCAATTCCATCGAAAGCTTCACAACATTGTCATACGTATTCTTTGCCTTTAAAATCCTTCATCACTCATCGAGTCAACTTCATCGCGAATCATCCTTTTCCTGAATCTGTTTCTCACCAAGAATCGCGTCCACAAAGTGTCACGAAGCAAACCATCATCTCGCCTTACCTAACGATCGTCCCTAAGCGAGCCAAGTGGCAATATCGACGGTCTATGCAAACTCCATCCATCCATCCAGCGATCTCCAAAAATATTGCCGCCGCGAGTGCTGCGAGGCCCATCACGGTGAAGGAGTCGTGCTCTTGAGCAGAGTCGGATCGCGGTCCAAGGTGCCAGGCGTATTCCTGCAAAGGCATTCGATCGTTAGTTAAAGGGCAATCCGTTAAAGGTGCAGAGAGGCGCAGGGGAAGGTTCCCCCGACGCCTGGTACGCACACAATACCCCGGCCGCAGAACAGATAGAGAACGAGAAGAGAAGAGAAGAGAAGAGAACGAAACGCGTCCGGAGGGTCCCGTGCCGGCAGATGAATCCTAAGCAATTTCTCGCTGGTCGGGCCTCTTTGATGCTTTGAACTCTCACCGCGCTAACCGATCCTCCTGGTAATCACGCGGCCCTCGCCACGCCCCGAAAAACACCTTCGATCCTCCAGTCTCTCGCCTCTTGCTCTCTTCTCAGCCTCCTTTGATCCTTTTCTCCGCTCGAAAACACGCTCTTCCTTTTTCTTTTTTTATCCCTTGGCCTCGTCCTATCCTTCTTCGCTCTAAGCTGTAGCATTTACTCTGTTTCTATCTGTTCGCTCTACTCTTCAGTCTCTTCGAAGGTTCTTATATATCTCTTCTCTTTTTTCTTCTCTTCTTGCTTGCTTTTTGTCTTTTTCATTTGCTTTCGTTCGTTCGAGCTTGGATCACATAAGAGGAGAACACTGTTTTCGATGGTTCATCGACGTGTTTCTCGCTACGTCTAGCAGTTCGTTGCTGCGTTTCAGCGACTTCTCCACATCCAAAGGCTTCTCAGGCCGAGTTTACACCAAAGCGGCGATAGCGTTATACCGTGAAAGTTATCGAATTTCACGAATCTGCTCGCAAACTCGTCTACAACGATTCCAAAGTCATCTAAACTCGATCTGGTCCCCAAGCGCGCGATCGCAGCGCCCTTAAGGCTGGTTCACACACGGCCAGTAGTTTAAGTAAGTTCAAGCAGCGAATAAAGCCGAATTGACGCTGTTCGCGTTGCAGGATCACCGTGGACGAAGATGAAAACGTTACTTTTCCGCGAATCAACAGCATAAATTCAGCTCCGCTCGCCCGCTTTGCTCGATTAAACCTGTGGCCGTGTGTGAACCAGCCTTTACAGTACTCGAACGTTCGATTTCCGGTTCGACATGCGATCGCCGAGCAACAAAACGACGCTCGTCCGCGCTTGAATATTCGCAAAGCGGAGGGAAAAAGGGCGTCCGCAGAAATCGGTGAAAACGCACCTTCACGAGGGCGCGCGACTGCCGACAGTGGCGACTAATGTCTGCACGCGCGAGAGCACGAGCGAACGTGTTTTCTTGGCACCTGTTTCACTCCTCGTTTCGAAGGTTTTTCTGCCTACCGCCACGCTCTGCGTTTCCTCCTTCGCTCGTTTCTTTAGCGAGGGTTTAGGAAGCTACAGCGCTCCATGATAATACGCCGCAGCTTCCGTTTCTTTTTGTCCGCCTGACTCCTACAGATCGCGTCTTACGTATTTATATTGGGTTGGCAACTAAATGATTGCAGATTTTGTCATTAGATGGTAATGACAGTACCCAATACATTTTGATCTTGTCATTCGGCGACGTAGTAGATATTTCTTCATATTAAATAAAAAAAGTGCGTAGCAGTGTGAATACGTCTATCCTCGTAGCGACATGTCGAAACTTACGGTTGCCGTTAAGAAATATACGGCCACTTAATTGTTTTTCACGGAATACAAATCAGTTAGAAAATTGTAAGTAGGAAGGCTCGGCATGAGAATCCTATCGCGGAATATCGCGAGATAAAATTTGTTGTTAAAGGGCAGCGAAAAGATGGGCATCTAAGAAGCACCAACCTGTCGATCGATAAACTATCTTCCATTTTATTATCGTTTTATGTCACGACAGGAAGGGAACGCGTTACAACACTCCGTGTTTATTATTATAGCGTCGTTTTATCTTACGAATATTTTGGAATATCGTGGAATTGGAAAGGCAGCGACGTGTATCTTAAAAATGGAAAATATGCACGAAAGATGAAAATAAATGGGAAATTGGGATACGTGGGATTGCGGACGTGGCAAATATTGAAAGTAATAAAATTTCAGGTTGATACGATCCCATTACCGCTCATGACGCCATAATCACAACCGTGGGATCTGATTTCAAGCTTTTGATCGGCAATTCCGGAGATTGTATCTCTAACGACCTCGATCGGCTCTTTAATTTTTCCTCCTTCCTCTTCCTTATCCTTCTGTGCGCAGCATCAAACTACATAATCAGTATAAATTATGCATCTTCTTGTTAAAAAAAGCCACGATAAATTTTCGCTTATATAAATTTGCCTGTTCATGTTGCTCTTGCTTTTGCTTCTATAATTATGTTGCTATTAAATAGCTCGCTATAAAACGATTGATATTTTTCCCTTTGTCGTTTCTTCAGTTAAAAGCAACAAACGATCTCCTCTTTCGAGTAGTTATTTTTTATTTGTATTAGAAATCAAATTTACCCGAGCCTGCCTCCCATATATAATCATTCACAAAGAAAACATACAAAAGGAAGGACGGATGAAAACGTAAGGTTAATAAGTTTACAGTAGAAGCCAATAATACAGCAGGGGAGAAAAAAGCGGAATCTCAGATGTTAACCGAACAACTATAATCATTAATCAAATCTCCCTCGCCCTTTTCTCGCTGCCCCGATCCTCCCTCAGCGATAAGTAATTCATTAGGCATTGACTAACTCCATCTGGCCGTCTATTAAGAAGGCCAGCGAGAGGGAAGAACCGTGACCAATTGAGTAAATAATACACGTGAAATTTGAGAAAGTTCGCTGTCCTTCGCTGTGAAACTTGCTGAGAGCGAAACGCAAGATAATAGAAATAATGATCCGTCCGAGAGCTGATTAATTTCAATCTTCCGCTGCACGCCTCTCCGTACAATCTGCCACTCTATCGGTTTCCTTCGTCCACATTTCGCTTCTTATTCTTGTTCTTCTTCTTCTTCTCTGGCAACGGTATACGTAAACGTTATTGAGACGATTAAAAAATCAACGAGATACCGATGTTCATGTACTTGCGAATTTTGACTGGAAAGTTTAATCGTGTGCATCAATGTATAGAAGTTGTGAAAAATATTTCTAAAATATGTCAACGTAATACTTACGATGTTTAGGAAGTGAAAGGAGTCTGTGTTTAAGCGCCGTTTCTTCCATGTGTCATCTGACGCGTATGATATCTGGAATATACGCGTATTCTTGGATTAACCGGTCATTCATTCATCCAGTTGAGGTCGCATAAAGACCGGTTGAAAGAAACTCCACCGTAATTGCTGCCAAAATTGAAATTCCTTCGCGAAATACCAGAAAACAAAAAAGAAACAGAAGAGCAGCGGGACATCAAGAGTTACATCAAGACGCTCGTACCAAAATCTAACGACCACCGACAAACCAGGACGAACGAGCGGCCAAGGCAACAGCGCGAGAAGGCGACGAAGACCCCAGAATAGGATCAAGGACACGAGCAAAATAGCCGGCGAAGAAGAAGACGAAAATCAGCGAAGAACAAGAAGAAGAGGAAAATAGCGGAGGAAGAAACAGACGAAGACGAAGAGGAGGAAGATGCAAGGAAAGAAGCAGCACAAAGGGAAGCAAAGGAGAGGCAGGGGAGCAAGCAAGATGGTAAAAGGAGGAGAAGGATGCTCCTAATTCGTAGTTCGGGGCGGGGTTTTTTTCGGCGATAGAGAGGAGGAGAGCGAGGCTGAGCGTTGGCAAAACGGAGACAGAGTCAGGCACAAAGCGAGCTGAGGTATAAATTGGTTTGTTTGCCGCGGAGATAAAAGGGGCCGCTAAATGTTATCTTTAAGGTGTCGGATCAACGCAAATGTGGCTGAGTTACTCGTAATTATAGTATACACGGGCCGAGACCCTCGCCTCTACCTGCCGCGCCATCGGCCGCCGCTCTCCTCTCTTCTTCTCCTTTCTCTTTCTCTCTCTGCTGCCTCGTTTCAACCCATTGGCGTAACTATCGATCGCGATCCGATCTACGGGACGAGATACCGACCGACAGAGGCGATACTTGTTTGGTTAGACCGGAATATCCACGGGTGGGGCAACGAGCAGCGCGAGGGACCATCCTCCTCTCTATCTTCGGACAACCACTTGGCTTGGGTCAGAAGCGATATGCTGTTGCTCGCCTTGATATACACACTCTATGAAGAACTCTCTAAGACAGTTAGTTTATTGGTTTCTGCAAGAGGGTGTTTTGTTTAGACACTTAGAGATGAAGTTGACGGAATGCTGCAGTTAGAGAAAACACGAGCAAGGAAACGAATTATACTCACGGTTCTTGCAACTTATTGCCATTTAATTCTCTTGATACACACAGTTCCAACTTCTTCGCTGGACAAACGTTGCTCTCGTTATCGAAACGAGGGCGAGGATGCGATGTACATAGATATATGTACGTAGGTGAGAAGACAGGTTAGAATACTTGAAATTTGAAGAGCCGACAACTCGCTGCAACAGAGGGAGTGATTTGAATAGCGAGTTGCTTATGATATGAATATGAACCATTTACCTAACGTAACTTGAGATACACGAACGATTTCTTTTCAACAAAAAAGGAGGTCTCGTGGGTCTTCTTTGTTTATATTTTCTAATATCTGCTAAAAAGGAATAAAAGGTTAGTGTACCCAACGACGCACAGAATTCCCAAGGAGCGATCACCCCATCTTAGTACTTCTCCGTGCCACGCGCTGCTTAACTCTGGCGATCGGATGAAAACCAGCATTTTCAGTGCGCTCTCGCCGTTGGCAAAAGTTGTGTTTTTTCCTAAAGAAACAAAAGACACAGTTCGATAAAACTTAAGATGAATGTTAAGTTGAATGAAAATAATTTTATTCGCTTTTCCATTGCCAGAAAATACAGTTAGAAATGTCTACATATACGTGTACATAGGTTTCACAAAATATGGATAGAACATAATTAACTATGAGAAGATATATATTATTAACGATTTGTTGGAGAATTATTTTGTTTCTTTCAATGACAATATAAAGGATAGAAAGATACGAAAGCATAGTACTTGTAAAGATCTGATATAGCACTTCCCATTTCCATAAATACAGGCCTTGTAGAACAAAGATAAGGAAAAAAGTAGAAATGTCTGGAGACCATCTATCTTCAATGGGAAAAAGTTAGTAGGTAAAAAAACACAGTAAGGAAGTATACATAAAAAAGAAAGTAGAATACATATATGTAATTATATGTATCCCACGTAGATAATTATTTGCTTTGAGCTTCTATGTTTTATCGACGCTAACGTTTTATGTCTACTAATAATAAAGGGAAACACCGTGGAACATCGAAAATTACCAGTTAACAAGAGCAATAAGGAAATTAATTGTACGACGTAACAAGCATGAATATCTTTTTAAATCAATATTTTGATTCTGCCATGTATAAGGTATAAAAACAAAGATATTAATTAAGTTACCTGTAACTTACGTCGATAAACAGAATCGAATACCATTCGTATTAAAAGCATAATATCCAAAGGTAAAAGTGTTAATGATCATTGATTTCTTACTTCGAAATAAGATATAATACGGAATTTACTGTTATAAGGAAAATAAAAGTTTCCTCTTATCCAGATACATTTCATACGGATTTCGTATGGAAGGTATGAATTTTGTGCAAATTTTATATCTGAAATCACCTCGTAGAAATGACAAAAAAAAGGGAATTTAAATAATTTCCTTTCTTTTCTCCTGTGTTTTACAATCTCCTTCTCCCTAGTTCCTTCGTCGTGATACGAATAAACAACTTTATGGATCTTGGATAGTTAGATAAGATTGCCGTAATTATATGCAATTTATATAACACAATGTAGAGTCTGTTTCATGTAAAATACGTAATAAATTAGAGACTACTTCTACTGAGTCAATTTACATAATACATTTCTAATTAAACACGATCCTCGAGGTTATTAATAAACTCAAAATCAATTACTGAAATCGAGAATTAGTTATATCGGTTGAAACGTACTACTGTTTAATTAATTCAGAATTAATTGGACATCACATTGCTCGTGATGGATGATTATAGCAGAGGATTTAAACAGAACTTCGTATCTTGCTGAATGTAAGAATTATTTCGCAAGCATATGTCCTTCCTTTTTACTGAGAAGCGAAGAAATATCCATGTTATGAAGAGATACTAAAACAAAGAATAGGGCAATTATTTCCTACTAGATAAAATAAACCAAAATACCAGAAATCAGAATAATTGTAACATTTAAAACATTGTACATATTTGGCAAAAAAAATTCAATTTCAAGGTAAAGATGTATCGTTTTAGTAGATTTATCCTAAACTTCTGGTTTTTGAAGAGATTACGCCAATGGCGGTGCTTTTTATCTCAGTTTCCAACAAGATGGGACTTCCCATTGGTGCGGCTTGAAACAGCCGCGCGTACAGTGGGGCCAACATTATAGTACAAAATAATAATTCATAAATTATACGCGCCGCGACCGTTTAGAGGCTTAGGTATACAGCTCACTGCACATGCAGGTGATTCTGCTGCAGGTATATCAATAAGCTTCGCTAGATATAACGGGTGACTTAAAAAACACTCACCTCTTATGTCTTCTGCCTTATGGTACGAACATATGGGAAAACACTTTAAAGTCATAGTTTAGAATTAGTTTTAGAATGAATTCTTGCCTAGTTATTGTAATTATGATAATCGTTAACTTTTTTGTTATACCAAGCGTAGACTGCTGTAGAAATGAGATATTATTTTTTCTTCAATTCTGAAACCCTGTTAATCTTTGAATTTTTCATATAGCAAAAAGGAGTATGTGTTTATATCTAAAAAGAATCGCAAATTAAACTATAAATTAACGAGTAAAATATAATTGTTAGAGTAGTTATCGCTGACAAAATTTAATTAATTTAACTTTTAATTCTAACTTTTTTATTCAACCGATAACAGGGAAAATTCTTCAAAGTATATCCCCCTTATGGAAAAGTCTTTTATGTATACAGTGTGAAAATATGTATATATTTTGTTCTAATTACTTACTTAATTAATTAATTATATTTGTTTGATGTAAAATGCACTATTTTTGGCAGGGCTGCGTCATCTATCGGCTAAAAATTGTACTTCGTGTTAGTTCCACTGATTCGCCTGTAGAGTAAATAGACTCGTAGTCAGCAAATCTGAAATCAAAAACAAACGAGCTGAACAATAGTTAAAACATGGAAAATCAGTCAAAAGTAGAAGAAATAACGAATAGCGATTGTGACGTTAAGTTTCATGATTTTGTGGCGAAAGTCGGTGACTTGTCAATCTCATGTCATGTAATTAAAATGGAAAATTCCCTCTATCTGTGGGTAGGTGATTATAATGAGAATGCCATGAATGATTTGTCATTCGCAATCAAATCACCATACGAAAAGGAACCACTTACAACGAAGATTATGGGATCAATTGCCAATGAATTTTCAACCAGTCTTGCCAAGAGACTTTCAAAGAAACTTTCAATAGCTGTTTATGTCAGCTTTAACGTTCAGGTTGATAACCTATCTCTACCTGCAATTGAGAGGAGGTTACGAGATGAATTTAACTCACATCCTGAGATTTTCTGATTTATATTATTAAGTTGTACAAAGACATTCTAAAAGTACAATTTTTGTACTGTCCAGAACATGTGTTTACAGTTAAGGCTTGTATATTTCGTATTAAACTTGATTTATATATAAAATAGGTATTCTTATTTATTTTAAGTATCTTAAATTTTAAATTGTGTAATAAGTACTAAGCGTGGTTCTAAAACTTCACAGAAACAAATATTTATTCTTACAAATAAAATGATTTTACATTTTATGATATGATAAAAGAATTAATTTGAATTTCATCGTCTAAATTGCCAATTTATTGCAATTCATTGCAAGTGGTTAAAATATTACATATTATTACCTTTTATCATTGTTCCATATAATTGTTTCAAATAGTTATGCATAATTCTTGTGATATAGTCTGAAGATGATCTATAAGTTGAAAATATTAATTGTATTATAACAATGTTACATATATATGATGACAACATTTATACTATAATATTATAACAAAACATATCAATTTTATTAGAAAAACTAAATTAATTAAAATTGCCGCTTCTCATATATCAAATACATAATGATAATGCCACTTATTTTAAGCACTATGACAAAATGATACTCAAAATCATTTATAACATACTATTATATATATATATATAAAGATACTATTTTTATTTTTATTAAAGAAGCAACTTGATAGACATTTTTCCTTCTTTTACAATAAAGACATATGAAAAAACATTTATTTAAAAAATGTATATTATTTGAATTTTGGAAATAAAGATAATATTTAACTTTTCATTGGTAATTTATAAATCATGAAATTCTTAATGTCTGCTTATATGAAATTATTTTTACCTGTAGCAAATTATATTAATAATACGTAATTTACGAATGAAATTGTTGCAATTATTTTTTATCTTCAAATTTAAACTACATACTTGATCTTACATTTCATAATGATAGCAAACTTATGATAGATAGGTTTTTAGTTTTAAGAAACCGCAAGTAATCTAGGGAATTTTTTTGTTAGCAGTCGAGGAATTGTAAAAAGGAACATTCGAACATTGGCTACTGTCTATAAACACGTGGTTACTTACGCATTGATTTCAATATTTATCCGGCATTGCACGTGTAACTTGATTTTTAGTTTTTCAAACATGTTTTCACAAAGTTTGTCGGTGTTTATTAAACGAGATGAAAAGTACGTGCAGAAACTCTCATTTTTTCGAATTGACAAAGTAAGTAAGAAATATCTTTTTGGAATATTTTAAATATCCTCTTTTCGTCTGTTAACATCACAATTATTAATATCTCTGTTCTTATTTTTCTCTGCTATTACTATTTCTTATTGTATAAATTTCATATTCTTTTGTAGGTTTCTGTTAGTAATTATGAGTTTTAGCAATATTTTCATCTAATTTTTAATATATAATAAATGGATGAAAATAATATACTTTCAAACTGTGTTTAATTGTAACACATACAATGTTCATTTTATTCATTCATTTAATTTAATACGCGAAATAAACATGACAAAATTCATAGAAAATGCAAAACTTTTTCTAATGCTTTAATTACTGTTTATTTTTAAATTGAGTTTTGATTAAAATGTACCATGTGTCTTACTTTTTCATTATTTAATAATGTTATATTCTTCAAAATATATTTCATTAATCTTATTTCATAACATTGTGTAATTTTATTGTAGGAACCAAGCGAGGATGAGCATAAACGTATTTTAGATATTTTATGTGAATTCTTAATGAATCCAGAATCCACAGAGGATGTTGCGGAATGTTTCCCACAATTATTGCCAGCATTAATTATGAAGAGCATTTCAATGGATAAAACTTCCTTTGATGACGAAGATTTGGTTCATAAATTAAATTCAGTTATCTTGGCCAAATTACTTTCCAAGAATCGGGATATATTAGTGTATGTATTTTTAATGTCATATAGAATATTCTATATTTTATGTTATTTTGTATGTATATATATATTTTTTTTTTACACTAATATGTGATTATTAACAGCAAAAATATCATCATGAAATTATGTTCTCTTACTTATAGGCAATGTATTTTAGGTTGAATAGTACTTTATTCAACATTATAATTCTTTCATGTTCCATAACATAAATAGGTTGAATGTTTCAGGTTGGAGAATATCCTACAAGGATACAAACAATATTTTTCTGATACTCAGTATATTATACTTTTTTTTGTTACTTAAATTTAGAATTATCAATTGATGAAATGTGTAATAAATGTAAAATAT